>PTEX01000163.1:475027-614659 GCA_003342815.1 Eudromia elegans | reverse complement strand
GCGCTGCGGCTCCCGCCGGGCCCGCGGCGCTGGATGTTCTGCGGGGGGCCCCGTGGGGCAGCACGGACCGGCTTGCAAACGGAGGGGAAAATCGCCTTTGTCACCTGTTTTTTTGGTTTTGCTTTGACACATTACGGCAAAGAATGCCCTGTTTCCAGGGGTGGATTTCCTCCTTGCTGCTCTTCTGCAGGTCTTCGTGTACTTAGTGTTTCAGTGTTCAAGGCGCTATGCATGCAGTCGGCTCTTGAACTGTTCCTGGCTATAGGTCACACAATTGCTGCCTACTCAGGAAGGCCGGGGCCCAAGGTCAGAGCACAGGGTAGGTCATGGAATCACTGTGGTTGGAAAGGACCTTCCAGATGATCAAGTCCAGCTGTTAGCCCACCACCACCACCAGGCCTGCTAAAGCGTGTCCCCAGGTGCCTCCTCTACACATTGATTGAGCCTTGCCAGCAGCAGTGACTCTACCGCTTCCCTGAGCAGCCTGTTCCATGGCTTCACCACTCTTCCCGTTTAGAAATTCTTCCCAAGGTCTAATCTGAACCTCCCGTGGTGCAACTTGAGGCCATTGCCTCTTGTCCTATTTTCAATAGTTATTTTGGAGAAGAGATGGATCTCCACTGCACTACAACCTCCTTTCAGGCAGCTGTGGAGAGCAGTAAGGTCTCCCGTGAGTCTCCTCCAAACTAAACCACCTCAGCTGCTCCTCGTAAGGGCTGTGTTCCTGCCCCTGCACCAGCCTCGTTGCACTCCAGCTGTCTGTCTTGTAGAGAGGGTCTCCAAACTGGTCACAGTGGTCAAGGTCCCAGCAAAAAGGATTGTCTGTGTTATTCAGAGTGTTGTCTTCTCTCCTACAAGGTCTTTGGGGCATTTCTAGGAATGAGCTAATAACCTGATGCTTTCAGAGAAGCTGATATTTGGAAGTGTGGATTAGCTGCAGGAAAACAAAATGATAAATGAGTCTGTCCGCAGCAGCTCTGGGCCTGGGACAAGACCTGGCCCGAGAGAAATCAGATTACCTGCTATTCACTGGCATTAGCATTAGCAACGTGTGGCTAAGGTTCCTAAAGTGCAGACCAGCTAGGAAGTAAATATGCTTCATTTATATACATTTGTTTATTATTCTTTTCAGTAAAGTATAAAAAGCAAATGTAATCATTTTACATTTTTTTTACTGGAAAATATTAGGATTAAAAGCTACCTGGGTTGTTTACCTCTGAAGTCCTAAGATGTAGCTCTTTTAAATATCTTCCTTCAGTTAGGCACCAGGTACTGGTCAGATAAAAGGGTACCCAAAACATGAAGATGCCTTGGAAGTGCACTGAAGTTAGTGCTTTATCTGTCCATCAGCATGTGTAATTATAGTCCTGTCATGAAGATGGGCTTCATACCGTGGAAGAACAACCGCCTCACAGCTGGACCTGAACATATTACACTTGATGAGTAAAAGAAAACACTGGTGATACCTTGTGCATTTTCAGTAGGTCATCGGCCGGTACAACTCAGCCGGACAGCTCCGCTGCTCGGCCCAGCTGACAGGAACATGCCTCTCCCCATGCCCCAATCCCGAAGGACCATCCACAGCCACGGCACTTGTGGCGCACTCCGTGAGCTGGATCTGCTGATGAACTTAATAGCAACAGCCACGAGCTGCCTAAGTGCTCGGCGAGCTGGGTCAGAGGAGCCCTAGAGCGAGGGGGAGGAAAAGAGGGGACCACGAAATGCAAACTCGGGGGTGGAGGGAACAGGTCCCCACTGGCAGCGGTGAGCTCTGGCATTGTCCCAGGGATCTCAGCAGGATTAAAATGTGAATTATTGAAGTTTAGTTCAAATTATGTGGCCCTCCTTTCCTCCTTCCTCTCCCAGATATTCACACTGTAGTCACTTATTCTAGAAACATCCAGCAGTATTGCTACAAAAATTGGGAGTGGAAGTGTTATTATTAATTAATTAAATATTTCCAAGGATTTGCTGCTGGGAACAGTAGTGATATGTATGATATACATATATATATTTACTTCTGAATGAAATAATCAGTATAAATCATAATGCACAATACTACATACGCATAGTATGTAGTCACCAGTATATGATTCCAAAGGGTGTAAGACCTGTCTGACAGCTGCTTCCTATTGGCAATAAAAACATCCTGCCTTTCAGAAAAACAGGGAAGTGTTTGGCTGAAAAACTGTAATTTAGATTTCCCTACCTTAGTTTGAGTGAATCTCTTGTTTCCAATACCAGTTATTTTTATTGTTGTTATTATTAACAATTATTACTTTCTTTGCAGACTGAAGAAAGACTTTGATGACAAGCAACTGGCAGGGCAGGTTTCAAGCCCATTGCGCCAGGCATGCATGGAATGTACTTGAGAACCTTGTAGTTTCATATATAAATTGAGCAGGTAAATACTCCCCCTGAGAGTTACAGATGCTTTATTATTCCTCGTGTTGCTGCATTCACTAAGATGTTCCATCTCAAAGAAAAAGAGGAGAAAGTTTTCGTGAACTGTAAAATTTGGTTTGCCGGTTTTCATCTTTTTGGTACCTCTAATTCATGAAAAACAGCTAACAAATAGCAGCTGTTTCCTAGTTCTGACCTCTTTTAAATGGCATAACAGAGGAAAAGTGCCTTCTCTGAGCAGATTGTAGAAGAATGCTCAGGTCAAGTTTCCCTGTAAGCAATGGAATACATAACAGAGAAGAACAATTGGAATCATGTAAAATATTTGACAAATTTCCATATATTTATTTGTCTAGATGTGTTTGGGCAAGATAGGATATTCCCTGTTTTTACAAAGATTTATGCATGTAATGTGAGCTTCTGCAGACTTCCTAGAGCACAAGGCTGAACTCAGGCACACTTCTTTGTAAGGACAAAGCCCAAAACAGTATACTGCTTTTTAGGTATCTTTCCAGGAATATACAGCCTCATTTCCATTAAATTGATTCAAAGCCTCCAGTGGTTTATTTTAAAATATATCTATTTTAAAATATTTGCATCCCATGAAATTAAAATAAAATCATATTTTAGAGGCGTCTTTTTTTTTCTTTTTTTTAAACTTCTTACCTTTGTTTTAAAAGATTTTCCCCTGCCACAGATGGAAGAACTGCCTCAACAGACTGGACATTAGAGAAGGTATGTACTCTATCGTTTGTGCTTTTATTTAGGAATTTGCCAGAGCAATCTGTAATGGTCCCAAACACCCAGATTCAAACAGAATTCCCCCAGAGCTTACTGCTTCAAAGGTCAGTGTTTTCTGAAGTTCATGTCATCAGCACAGTTGAAATCCTGAGCAAAGAAATGCTGCCAAAGGAAGATCTATATGATCCTGGAAGACACGAACAAAAAGTGTTCAAATAGGATGATCTTATATTCAAAACTTAGATGATCTCCCTCAGACATGAGATAAATGATGTATTTTGCTGTCTATCCCAAGGGTTACCAAACTGTTCCCATGGATAAGGAGGGAAAGGCATGTCAGGTGAAAGGGGCTATTACAAGAGCACAGACTATAACTAAAGAAAATGTCTTGGTGCTTGGTGAGGTTCCTAATGTGCCATCACTTGTTTCTTGTGGCAGACACACACTCTTCATTCTAAAATAATCACGTAAAAGCATGGAGACTTAAGTCATTGCAGTCAAGCCATTAATGCAAAACAGAATGGATGTTTTCCATTCAAAGAAGTAACAATTAAAACTAAAATCACTGCACCCTTCACTCCTCTCTATGTTGCCTCCAAAAATTTTTTCCTCAGGATTTGAAAAAAAAATGCTAAGAAGTGTTCAAGTTTGAATTTGAACACTTTGGTCAAATTCATGACCAAAAAAATTACACAAAGAGGTAATAACTTCAGTGACTTTGCTTGATAATTCAAAATTCAGTTTTTCCAAGCATAACCAATTATTTTTCCTTAAGAGGTGTTGTGAATCAGGCTGCTCAAATGGGGCTTTCTTGCATTTTAAAATAACATGGATATTTTGAATTATGCTACTGCCTTCGTACTTCACAAGCAATTTTCAGCTGAGTGAGTTTCCTTTAAGGATAACACTAAGCCCTTATGTCGTTTCTGTAGTTGCAGTTTTTTTAACAGAGCAAATGCTGCACTTTATCTCCTGATCAATTCATGAACTCAGTGTAAAATGTAAACACGTCAGTCAGCTGCAATATGCTACAGCTTCTAGTGTAGTGGCAATAAACGCTGGGAGTAGAGATGCAGCAATGATAATTTATCTCAGCTACTGGATTTTCTCAGACCAGATACAGCTCCAGCAACGTCACTGCCATTGCAGCGTGTGTCGTTGCAGGCATCTTCTGCAGAAGCATGCACCGGCTCATAAAGCTGCTCGTTTGCACGTGGCAGACCTTTCAGTTTAGCGTCAGGTTGAGCAGGGGGTACTTTTGCTGCATTGCTTGCTCTGCAGAAGCTGCTGTGACTAGAGCCTGGCCTGCAATGCCGCATCTCACACCGTGCGAGGGGGAAACGCGGGGTTGGCTCCTCGTCTCTGGCAGCCAGAACCGCGGCTCCGCCGTTTGCAGCTCTGGGCCGGGGCCTCTCTGCCATTTCCTACCTTTGTATTCAAGACTGGCTTTGTCTGCTGGAAGTGGGATGAGTTGGTGCCTGGCACAGGGGTTGTTGAGATTCTTCTCAATCGCTGGCAAGGGCCTCCTAGCATGGGCCACCCCTCAGTGTTAGAGCTCCTGGAGCCACAAAAAGGAGACGGCGCAGAAAAAAAAATACCACATGCCTCGTCAAGACTCTTGATGTCATTGCTAGCCCAAACAGTCTTCATGAGTCCTCCTGGCTCAGCAGTCTGTCAGTAGGGCTGGTGTCTCGGAGGCGGTTTAATGCGCCTTCCGCATGGAACAGGGCAGGGCTGAACACGGGATGTCTCACAGAGCTTAGAGAACTTGATCTGGCCACAGCGATGACAGAGCACAAGGTGATTATTACACATCCATCGAAGCCGTTCTTCCACTGAAAGCTCTTGCAGTGTAGAGCGAGATGCTCTCCCCAAACCCCTCCTAAAGGGAAGCTTCCTACTTAGAGACGTTCACTTATCACTAAGTTCTTCACTTATCAGCCTTCCCTGGCACCACTGCAGCTTCACTGAAGATACCCTTCATTTACAGCAGTTTGACCGAAGAAACAGCCTGTATTCTTTGGAAGCTGATGTACTGAAAATCCTTCTATAGATTTGCTATCGAGGTGTTTAAAATCAAGATTTAAAATAGGAGTAGAACTGTGACAAAAGCACAGTGCTAGTCTGCGTATGTGCACACACAGTTTATATCATCAGACCAACACCATGTTGAGTTTTACATAGAATCTTATTTTTAAATTACCTGTATTCTTATGACAGCATTATTAAATACTAAATATTGTTAAAATACTTTTTTTTCATCAACATTTATACCGGTTCTTTACTTCTTCCCCTGATTTAAGAGTTCCAGGCATTTGACAGCTGACATGTTATTATAAAACAGTATAGAAATTGGATATTAAATCCCATCATGGTGGAGAGGGAAGGGTTGTGTGAGGAAGAGATGAGTTACAGTTTTGCGACCACGGGGTGTCTCTTGGCAAGAGTCAGAAAAATCTGGGCCAGTTCCTACTTCTGCTGCGCTCCACTGTGCACCCCTGTAGACATTCTCTCCTACCGATACAAAGATAATATTTTCCAACCTTACAGCCATGTAGACTGCTTGTTTTTATGGCATTCAGATCCTCTGAAAGTTTAAATAAATGCAATCGGAGACTGAGATAAAATAGACTCAGTGGAGGACTGGCAATCGGGAGATTATTTCTGACATGGGCTTTGGCGCGACTTGGGGTGTGATGACAGTGACGAACAGGGGATAAGCTGGTGAAAGGCAGAGTTTGATAACGTGATTCAGAGGTTATTTAAGTGTCCTGTGCAGCTGACCCGGCTGTACAATTCAGTGCGGTTTGGAGACAACACAGTGCATCCCAGGACCATGCTGGTGCAGCTGGCAATGCCTCCCCTAAAGAACTCACATGAGGGGCTGGAGTCACCCTACAGAATCCACACTCTCATTCACAGCTCTGGCCTGGCCTGTGTTGATGTATCACAATGATACCACCCTGATGCTGGCTGCAGCATTTCCCATATTTCATTTCATTTCAGCATTGCATCAGGTAGGTGTGCATCAGGAAGGGACTGCACAGGAGCTGCATGCAGGAGCAGCACCCACAAAGAAATCTTGAGATGGAGGATAGTCAGTGGCATACGAAGAAGAAAAGATCTGGGTTTAGAAGCACCTTTCAAATAGTGAAATAAAGAGCATCTCCCAAGCTGTCCCTGCCTGAAGGAGAGCTGCCCTGTCCTTCAAGGGATCACTGTGTTCCCTACCCCAGCTGTGGATGACCTGAGATCTTCCTCTCCCATCGTTTTTGCCCATGAGTTACCACTGTGTGCATCTGCTGCCTTTGACTACTTCCCTCTGCAGGTTATAGGAACCTTCATGCCACTTCCCTTCTTTTCCCCCTCCTTAAGCAGTGACGGACAACTCTCTTCATGTACCTGCCAAAGGGTATATCCTCTTTGGTTAGAAAATACTGCTACAGTGTACCTAAATGCTTCTTTTTTTCTTTCTTTATTTTTTAATCTGTGGCTGGTGCCACCTTTCCATATTCAGCTCTAAATCACAGCAATTTTTTAACATTGGAAATCGGCTCAGGTTTAAAAAAAAACAAACATGAAAACAAGCAAGAGAAAGGTCTGTCTCAAAGGACATCGACGCTGAGAGGTGCGGGCAGGCACTGGGCTCTTCGCCTCTCTGCCAGGCAAAGCTGAACATGAGGTAGTTGCGGGCTTCCACCTATATGAATACAGGTAGATATCCTTGTGCCGCCGCGGCCCTGCTGCCCCAGCGCGCTGAGCGTGGCGCTGAGGAGCTCCCGCCAGCGCGGCGTGCCCCGTGCCTCCCCTCGCAGGGCCGCGCGGGAGACGCGGCCTTTCCTGTTCACTCTCCCGGGCGCCGCAATCAACCACTCCTGCCTCCCGTGCTAGAAAAACGGCTCGAGTCTGGCCACAGGAGAAGCAGCCCCTCTCGCTCCTGGCAGGCCAGCAATACGTTTTACAAGTGTTTCCTACAGCAAAGCTCCAGTCCTACTCAGAAATGATTTTCAGCTCTCTCTGCTCTGGTCAAAACAGCTCTCTGCTTGAAAGCACTGGAATGAAACTCATGATTATTCTGTCCTGAATCAGCTCTAAGCGTGGCTAGAGACAAAGTATTTTACGAAATATTACTATTGGAAATTAAAAACTCCTGATAATATCTGGTGGTTTTCTTTATGAGGGATATGATATGATATGATATGTTAGGATATCCGATATATGTGAACCAGCAGAGCCTTGTTCTCATGTAGGAAATGTAAGGGGATCTGCTATAACTAAAATGTAACTACATTTTAAAGTAGAACTGTTCAGAAGGCAAGCCGTCATTATTGCAATCCTTTGGTTCCCAGATGGACTTTTTTAGCAAGCTAACAAGTATTTTTGACCAGCTGTACTTTTGAATGTCGTTATACTTCCCATATAGTTTTACTAATGTACATTTGACAAGACTTACCTTCTCAAAAGGCTGGATAGTTTAAGGCAAGAATGTTTATAGTGAATATATTGGAATTTGATGAGTTTTACTCAAAGTGCAATTGATTTGAAAGAGGACAATTTGATTATAGACTTTTGGGGCTTTTCTTAACTATCATTTTGTTTTCCCTTGGGTCATTCAAAGTAAACATGGAGAATATTTTTGAAAACCATATCCTAATATAGTTACAGAAGAATACATTCATTTCTAAAATTGTTATGTTTTTGATATCATATTGGTTAGCTTGTAATATCGGGATAAATCAATGTAGAAAAGTTCATAAAGTAGGAAGATCTGTAGACAAAACCAGAGTATGCCTATATCGAGTTTGAGAGGTATTATTAATATGTTTTGTAAATAATTAATTCTTTTTTGTACTGATTCTTTAGGTACATCCAGAGTCAGGTAATCCCCACACTTTGACAGCCCGACCTCTTGGTACTTGCTTAAGTTTTTAAAACCATGAAAGAATAAGAAAGAAAATTAAATGGACTATACTGAACTTGAGTGGGACTGCACACAATTGCAAATTTAAACATACGCAGGATAATGTCTTGGAAATATATTGTAGGGTAGATAGCAGTGTTAGGATTTACAATAAACTAGTGTGCCAGATGAAGCTCTACCGCAAATCCATTAAAATATAATTTTGTACTTTAGTCACTGAAACATTAATGAAAGAGCACATCTTGAGCAGGAATCTAGATGAAAGAAGAGTCAGCATCTGAAAAGTCAGATGGCTTTTCCAGTTCTATGAACTAAAATCATATGCAAGGAAAAATGAAAGCTGAAAAGAATAGCTAAGCAGGATGCCTGACTGCAAGAATTGTAGAATCCTTCCAGGTTAAAAATAAATAAATAAATAAACAGCCAAGACCATATCAACCTATTCAGACAAACAGATTTCTTTGAAGTTATCTACACTGAAAAAAAATCATTGAGAGGAACAAAATTATAGTATTGAATGGTAACACTAGAATCACTTAAATTTGCAGTACAAAACTAATTTCTACAGGACATTTAATAAGCAGATGTTCAAAGGCAGCCTGCTTACAAATCAGAACTGTATTAGAAATATTATAGCTGTTGATGTCCACAGAGAGGACAAATTTTCTTTTGTGCATTCTTTAATGTCAGCCCTAGCAATCCTTGGTGATCTTGTAGATTGAGAAAAAATTCTAGTGTCTTATTCTGAGGAAACTCAGCAAAGATAATGCAGATGGAAAGCAATTTACTTGCCAGTGTTACTAACTGAAAAATAGTTCTGTGAGAAGCAGGCTTTCTAAAGTGTGTTTTCCCCACAGTTCTCTGGATACTTGGGTGCCAACAAGGACAGAAACATTCCCCAGTGAGATCTCTGTGTTGCTTTCTGTCTTCACAATAGTGGCAGAAAGGCTTAGTCAGCAAGTTTCTTCTGTTTTGTACCCGTTAGCCTATATGTCTTTTTACTTGGTGCAGTCACTCACTCCAGTGCGTAGTGAGTTAATACCACCATTACCAGAATGAGTTTCTCTTCCTTGGTGGATCCGTCAGTTTGCCACTGCATTATGCAAAAAAGAATCTGCCTGTTGACTACAAATGCATCCATCCCTCTTTCCTCTTCTGATGTTCTGCTGTGCAAGCTGGGCAAATGGATACTGCCTAATTGAGGAGACATTCACCTGAAGCTTCTCTTGATCATCTGTGAAATTTAGCATGGCAGCTGTTAGCCACATCCTATGTTATCAGCTAAATTAAAACTGAGAAAAACCTTCTTGCTCAGGAAGAATAAATTAGCATCCAGCGGGCAAAGCAGCTATATTAATCCAGATACTGATCTCAGCAGCATGAGATTTCATTAGGAGTAATTGCAATCTACCTCTGCAGTGAGGGGAATAATATTTTATGATTATGTATTTTTTAACTTCATGCTTGAGCCTTTCAGATTGTAATCATGTTTTTAATGTTACTTTGGTTTGATAATTAAAGACTGACACTATTATATTAGAAATGCTCTAGAGAACACATCCCACATAAATATTTAGATATTCCCAAAATAAGGAAATATCACAAGTAATATTTTATTATGCAATCTTATCCTGTCCTGTTACATGCACAAAAGTTTGTAAATGAAAGACAAAAACGAGTTCTGCAATATGCAGCTATTTGCTAACCAGTGATTGCATGTTCTAGATTACATGCTGTCTGGGGGATATGACCTTACTCACCCCTGATAACATTATGTTCTAACTCTGCAGAAGAGGCTCACATTTCCAAGGGCTGCTCACAAGCCTTGAAAATGAAGGATGTTAAATAGAGCAGGGCACTAGACAACAGCAGTCAGAGATTCAAGGGCCAGCTTAGCACTCAGAGTGGAGCACTTACAACAGGAAGGGAGAATTTGGGGGTGGTTCATAGCAATTCTCTGCCAAAGCCATTCCTCAGTGAGCCTTGCAAAGGTAGGATACATGCGCACGGCTGTGAGTGAGTGAGCACTATAGTGCCTCTGCTCACGAGCGCACAGCCAAACCGCTCCGACTGCTCCTGCTGGAAAGGAAAACCTCACAGTATATGAAGCTCATGGCAGTCTTTGGAGAGCCTCTGTAAAGTAAGAAGGTCATTTCTCTGGCCTCATGTTACGCCTCTTTAAAAATCCACACAGACACAGGCGTGCACCTTCTTCATGATTAAATGATCAAGAGAAAATATATAGTGCTAAGATTGTAAAGCAGAAGAGTGTAAATCACAGTAACGTGTCTCTTACGCCTCAACTCTCTCCACAAGGTCCAAGGATGTATGGCAAGAGTAAATGGCAAATGCCGGCACCCTGTCTGGTCTCACAAACCTCTGGAGGGCGGTAGTAAGTTCAGTAAGTTGTTTATATTGTTGTCCAATCTGGCTTCTAAAGATACGGTGATTTTTAACAATATTTATAAATAAAGTTTATTTGTACTTAAGAAAGTAAAAGGAAGAGAAAAACAATCATAATCTTTTGTTTTGCAGGTTTTTTTGCAAATTTGTGCAAATTTAGAGAAGTATGAAGCCAGATGGCAGGAATAAGGTCCACAGTTGCTGCTCCATAATCGAGTCAGTGTATGCGCATCCCTGCTCTGAAATTAGATAAATATGTGAAGACCGTCGTGTGCATGTATAGCCTTGCTGACTATCTTGGGTTCCTCATGAGTAAAGATACATAACAACATAGCGATCTAATGAAAGGACTGATCTGTCATTAAACACCTCACGGTACAGGAAAGTCACATGCTAAAGAAAGAGGGAAAAGAAAAAGGAATCGCAAGATCAGCTACTCTTTATTTTTAGTACTGTTCAAGACACTAATAACAGAAAATGAGGTGCCTAAAAATATCTGAATATAGATTTCCTCACACTACTGAGGAATGGTTAGGATTTTTTCCCTCCAGTGTATCAGTATGCCCAGTTCTGCTGCCATTTTATTTCTGCTGCTTGACAGCAGAAGCTGAGGATGTTACTGTCGTACAGTATGAGCTGGTAAACAGATGTTTTTCAAAGCAGCAGCTGCCATTCAACAGAAAAAATCTTTAATTTTCTTTTTCAAAATTTGCAGTGAGAAAAAGCAGCTGGAGCACTTTTGTGATAAAAGAGCTCATGAATAATGTGCTTTATACTGAAGCATGGGTGTCTTCATTGCACAAAATTGCCTCCTGTCAAGGGCAGCGAGGGGCTTATGGGAGGAAGGTAAAATTGTTTCCACTTGAGACCCCTAATAATGATAGTTTGTGGCAGGGTGGAAATTAATGCCAGTATCACTTTGCGACTTGGTGTGGATTATTATCCTTTAGATCATTTCGATACAATGACTTGGGTTCAAAACCCTGGAAAGTAATGGAGCTGCAGAACAATACTGCAAAAGCTCGTGGCCACTTAAAGAAAATGCAGAAGAGGCACACATATACATGGTTAAAATCACACACACTGTGTACAAGGTATTTCATTCACTTTAGTAGGCTGTGGAATTGCACAGCCTGTGGGGAGTTGCAGAGAGCTCCAGGAGGCCATTGCCCCAGGGTGGTGGAGCTCCTTGGAGCTGCTGGACAGTGAATCCAGCTTTGAGGATCCAGCTTTGTGCAGATCCAGCAGGAACTCTGGCATTCCTGAATCCCCTCGCTGCAGGCCAGCCAGCTGCAGGGATGACTTGCCACTGCTGCTGTCTGGCATCATGGAAGGGACCATTTCAGAGAAGCGCTGCAGTGCAGGAGTGCAGCCCTGCCCCAAGGTGCAGGGTCTCTCTGTGCAGGGCAGCAAGGACTGTGGGGATCTGAAATGAGATGAGAGCCTGCTGGTCACCTCCAAAACACCTGCCTGCCTTCCTGCGTCCAGGAAAACCTTGCAGCTTTTCAGAAAGTCCCTATATCTCATACAACAGAGATAAGTTACTGCTTAAGGGGAGCAGGCAAATGCCTCATTTAGGTGAATAATTATGAACCTAATAAATTACACAGGGAGAAAAGAGAGCACTGTACCCATAGCAGAGAATGATCCTGAATTGCTGGTTGAGGAGGTTCAGGTATCAGGATATCTATGAACAAATGAAAAGGGGAGTTTTGGGAATGAGATTGAGAGGAAAACCAACAGTGAGATACCTCCTCACAACCTGTGAACCTGCCAACCAGTCTGTGTGATAATTTGCTAGGAATGGCTTCAGAAGGAATCCATGTGGGGACAAACCCCATCACAGAATTAGGAATTCCTTGCCAGTGTTGTATTAGTTACTGGCAAAGTCTACTAAAATAATTCAGAAAAAAAAAAGCATTTTTATTCTACACATCATTTCAAAACAATCCTGTGTCAATAGAATCTCTGGGGAGAGGACATAAAATCCCCCTTAGCAAATAGTTTCCAATACTCTGTCAACTATTTTGAATGTATAGAAAGTTTGACTAGTGAAGGTATGGAGTGAAACACAGTATGTGTCTGTGTTGCAGTCAATATGTGACTGCAGCTTGTAGCAACAATCTGGAGCTAGTTTCTGACTAAATGGTTTGAGAAAGCTGCTGTTTATCTAGATTCCTAAACTGGCTTTGCTATCTCTGTTGGCCTAGATGTCAACACTTTCTGTACACTATCTAGTGAGCTTTAAACTGTCTTCAATACCTCTACTTAAGCTATACTTACGCCTTTGCCTTCAGGTTAGGAATGCCATGTCACCTGACCATGCTTGTGAAGGACATGTAAATACTGTGACTACAGCACTGCTAAAATCTGCTGATTTTTTTTCTTGTTTCCACCCTTGAGGGCATTTTCATGCATACTGCAACCAGCTACAGCCTTCCAGGCACATCTGTTGTGTTGCAGACTGAACTCCACTATCTGCAAGCAGCACAGCTGCTTCACACCGTCCAGCTGTTGGCCAGCCTTGGTTATATCTCTCTACTTGCAGGCACTTTTGGATGTCCACCACTGGTATTTTGTGCACAGTAACGAATTTTGCTCCCAGTGATTCAGCAGCACCATTGCCAGCAGCTTTCTCACGGCCAGTGCTGCCAAGAGCAGCCTCGGGAGCAGGGATAATCGATGTGACACCTAGCCCGCTGCCAGGAGCTGGCAGGGCTGTCTACAAACACGGCTCTCAGCACCACTGGCTGTGCTAAGACAGGGTGCAAGGCTTCCCGCAGCTCCCTTGGTACAAGCCCAAGTGCCGAGTCATTCCTTGGGTTTTCAGCTTGTCTTGTTAACAGCAGAGGACAGCAGGGGAGGTGCTGAGCGGTGCTGTCTGGCAATGTGCCCACACTACAGATACAGCACAAGATAACTGCAGTTTTGCCAAGAGTGTTTTCCTCTGTTTTGTTGTACATTTCATATGGTATGTATACAACACTGAATAGGAGAATGGGAAGTATAGCAACTTTTTTCTTCTTACCTTTGCTCAAGCTCAAAAAATTTATTTGGTCTAATGCCAAGGTGTTTAAGGTGTTTAATGGTTTTCATTTTGCCAGTTCTAAATTATTAAATACAATGGAGACATTTACACATTCTTTTATCTCTTATTGAGAATGGTTGATAATTTATAGAAGAGGAAATATCACCCATTAAATTTTGCAATTAGTGAATGGCTAACCTTGTATTCTGCAACAAAGGTTTTCTACATCAATACTTTGAAAGCTAAATTTGAAGGCACAAATAAAATGGTATTTCTGTTTCTGATGCAGCAGAAACCTTAGATCTTCTCATGAGTGACTGGTGGCCATACTGCTGGAATGAACGCGAGGAAGCAGACTAGCTATACTAAATAGCCTTAGTGGCTCTTCCAAGAGATATAGAAATGACAAAACAAAGGATACAGCAATAACTACCGTGTCAGCAATCTAGAATTTAAAAGCCTGTGTTCTTTTTCACAAAAGAAACAGTTGCAGTGATTTAAGATCTTACCAGTCCTTGCTCTTCCCTTCCTACCTAACCCCATTTATCTTATCCACACTTTTTGAAAGTAATTCTTAAGTGCTCCTAAGCCGCAGTCACACTAACTCTGGACACTTTGCATCAACTGCCTCTCACAGCAGTTTAAGTTCAGCTACTAGACTACTAGATTTCACATGACCATTCTGCTTTACTGATTCAGCAGAGGAAGATGAGAAAAATGTGGTTCTACCTCTGGCAGAAGGCCACAAAGAGCTGGGTGGTAACATCTTAAACTGTTTCAGCTATTTTTTTTTTTAACTAAATGTGTATCTAAGACCAAAATTACAATTTTACGAAACTGAAGGGAATAAATCTGGAGTTAATCTCTGCAGATGATCATCAAGTTAATTACTGCAACATATTTTTTTAACATCTATGTAATTTTAGGGACTACTAACTTGTTATAAGCTACTTTAATAAACTTAATCAAATAAACCAATCACTTGTAAGAGGCATGAAAGAAAAACCATTCCCTTTGGCTGTGCAGTTCTCCATTATTGGCTGGATGCATTTACTACTGACTAGAGACAGAGCCCAGCTAGATGGACTCCAGCCAGTGTGACAAATTCCATATTCCAGATGGAAAAAATACTTTCCACCAGACCAAAGCAAAGAAATACACAAACAAATGAATGACTATCTTTCAGAGACAGATCTCACTCATATAGAAGATTCCAGTCTTGAGACTACAATTTGCTGAAGTTTGAACTGAATATTCTTTATTTTCAAAGATAATGAGTTTGTGCTCCTGCTTTTCAATAAGTTACAATAACTGTGAAAATGTCAAATCCTAATGTGCTTAATGTTAGGAGAAAATAGTAAGGTGCAAATTTTAAAAGGTCATTTTCAAAGTATTTACACACGCACTAAGAATCATCTACTTGATTCTATCTACCATCTACTTGTCAAAATGTTTGAAAGGTTTGATTTTAATTTGCCACTGACCTAACATGTTGATAACATATCAGTCTGCACTCCTGCAAGTTGCAGCAATAAAAAACACCTGAGTGAAACACGTAAATAATTGAAAGACTTATGTTAATCATCATCAAAGTGTTTTTGTACCCTGAGTGACCTACTGAAAGAACATTGAGCTTGAATGCTTGCCTGCTTTTTCCAGTTATATAAAGAGATAGTATTTTTTGTAAGTATAAGCTTTCTCTCTCTCAAAGAATGTAAGTGATTCCTCAGTGTTTTCTGTGTGTTAGTGAGGGGAATACTGATTTGGAAAGCAGGAATAATAACCTTAGGTCAAAGGAAAGTATCCAGCAATATGAAATGACCTACAGTTGACTTTACTGCAGAGTGAAAATTATTTATACTCAAATGATGTTCCCTTAGGGTAGTGCACATTAAAACCCAACAAGATTGGGTTGTTGGGATTGTTGTGTTGGTGTAAAACCCAACACCAAGATTTCTGAGGGACTACTGCAGCCTGTTCCACACTCCACTAAGCTGCAACGTGTGGCAGGTCTCCTTAAAGTGAATGGTTAAGAACACTGGTTTGTCATTTGGACGTGTGGAGACGTGTAACAGAGATACTGAGATTGGTACGAACGGAAACATGTACATGAAAGCCCCTTGAGAAATGATGGAGTAAGGTGGGAAAGTTACCCCGTGGTGGAAGTGCCATTCCTCTTCCTGTTATCTTAACATTAAGACAGACCATAATTGTAAAGATAAGAAAAAAGAAGAAGTGAATAGAAAGGGCAGCAGCCTTGTTTAAGATTGGTGACAGATGAAGTAAACAAGCTGAGGCAAAAGCATCATCCCATAACAATAGCTGAATCCTAAGTGGAAGGAAAAAAAAGGTTCCAAACCAAGTTCATTGTCATCAATCAAGAGGAACCCTACAGATGCGGTGAAGACCTGACAGGGACAGAGCTGATACTATTACAGGATATGCTAAGTATACATTTTTCTGATGTAGTCTATATTTAAGATGAAAAATAGCTACTGATTTTCGCTCATGGGTAGTATAAATCCCACATTTGTAAGTTGTTTATTTCATTTTTCTCTACTCTTTCAAAACAAGGGGCAACTTCATCTGGATATACTTCATCTGAATGCCCCTAATTAAAAAAACACCTCTCAACCTTTGATGAAAGATAGTAGAGGATGAGGAACCTATGCAGGTAGCAGAGGCCCCTGCATAGAGAGAAGATTCCTTTGCCAAAGAGAAATAGAAAAGAAGACTGAGAGGAAATGAATTGGCTGTATCAGCTATTCACAAGCTGATAGACAGCATATAGAGTGGATATTGTTCCCTTGAACATGAAACCCCCAGTACTGTTTCCACCATTACAGTATCAGTCACAACCTTTGCTGGCCTCAAAGATACTGAGCAAGAAGTTTAGGAAAAATGCAGTGATCACAGCAGTTTCCTACCTCATCTTTCTGCTACACAGTAGGGTCCTGCTTTCCTACCTCTACTGCTAACCTAAATCCCAGTAGGAAGCATTGTTCTTTCATTGTGTCCTTCTGTCAAGGATTTTTCTGCTGGATTTGCCTTTCTACTAAGTAGAATGGCTCAAAACTTTTCTCTGACTCTCTTCTCATACTTCTTCCTTCACTAAACAAACTGTAGCCCAGCACATCACAAGAGATGGTATCTCTTAGCTTTGGGACCTGTGTTCTTCCATACCCCTTTGCTTTTGTTTTCACAAGTGCTTCCTTTTGAGGAGAAGTAGGCAATCTAGGTGGAAACCAGACTACGTGTACGCAAAACCAGATATCTTCACACCTTTAAAAAAATACATCAAGAACTGCAGCCTACTTCCTGCTTCTGCAGAACTGCGCAGCACTTGCTGCACAATTGGTTAGTTTTGTCTACACCCAGCTGCAGATCTGTGCAGTCTGAGTCTGTAAGTGTAGCCTGAGCGCTCACAGCCTTCCCTTCCCCATGAGAACAGGACTTTCCCAGTTTGCAATATGCTGCAACCTTACGTGTATTTCAGTATTACTGGAGGAAATAAACCAATTGTTAGCTGTTATGCAGGATATTCACTAGCACCCATTTGTGAGGAGTCCTCCTCTTTCTTTTCTGTTGGAATATTGTGCTAGAAAGGGTTGGGGATTTTTATTTTTTGCTCTTAATCCAAATTCATTTACTTTGTTAGAGCTTCTTGTGTGATCTGCTTAGAGGGGGTCTGTTTCCCTACTCATTGGCATTCTGTGCCTTACACAGAAAAGATCACCTGGGTATAGGCACAACCCAGGTCCTGCTGAGTTCTGAACTCAAAGAAATGAGAGCTCTAAATAAGATTGCATCTTCCTCCACAGCAGCAACTCCCAAACCAGCTAATTACCCAGCTTGTAAAATGTAAGTGGGAGCAGCTGATCACTGTTAGCTTGCCTTTCTCTGAGGCACTACCTTCTGTGGCACTTCTTCAGGCTTCCTGAAAGCTGCTGTTGTCTGCGGTGGGGAAAGAAAAGCAAGCTGATAAATGAAAAAAAAACCCAAAAACAAACAAACAAAAAAAAACCAAAAAAACCCCACCAGGCAACAGGATGCTACCAGCATGTATTGTCCCCACAACTCATTCCAAACATATCTTTATATAGCTTTAGGTTTATTTATTGTTATGTAACCAACACATTTAATGCAACTATTTGTTGCTTAAGAAAAAAAATGTATGTATATTCAAATGTAATACCCTTTGATGATTCTGTTCTATTAAAGAATGCACCTTTGTGGCATGTTTTTGAACTCCTTTTAAGAATGCATTTAACAGCATGACTGATACTTGTAATAGTGTTTCGCTATTCTTTTATCCTTTATTAGGAGAAAGGTTGTATACTTCATTGTCTCAGCATGATTATTTTTTCCTTTCATGCCGTTATTTCTTAATGCCTCTATTGCTACTTATTTATATTATATTACAGAGGTTTTGTTGAAGAAGTGCGCCTGAGATTTGGAGTGGCAGGTGGTAAAATTTATTGTAGACCTTTTGTTGTTGCAGGAATTCATTCCCAATGTAATGGATTATTATGAGACCACATTCTCTATGACACTTTAAATAGAGTTAAGCTCTCAAACAGAGCACTGAAGGAGAGACCGTGAGCAGCTCCAATCCAGCTCCAATCCAAGAAAAGTCTGAGGGAAGAACTAGGTTTCATCTGCCTGGGGCCTCCTTTTCCCTGTGACTGCATGTGAGAGTGTGCTATCTCACCCCTCTCAACTTGTGGCACCTCCTTCTCTTTTTCTCCTTTTCCCTGAAAATTTGGAGGCAGGAGAATGTTTGCATATTTCTGACTTCCACCTTTTCTCTTTGTGTTCTGCATTTTATCAGAACATTACATTTCTAAGCCATTCTGTATGACCTGGAAAAGTGCTAAGCCATAATAAAACACATGTGGGAGTTTCACATACAGATCTGGACGCAATCCTGTGCCACATGCTCCAGGTGACCCTGCTTGTGCAGGGGGATTGGACTAGGTGATTCCTAGAAATCCCTTCCAACCTCAACTTTCTGCCATTCTGTGATTCTATGATACAGATTGAGAGTATACTGCCCCGGGTACATCCACTGTGGAGCCAAATAAACTGAGTGGAGGGGAATGACTGATGGATGACTCTGTGGCCACACATGGAAAAAGGGGAAGAGTATTTCCAAATGTTTCTGTTGAAACATGTAACATGTTTTCAAAATTTCTAATGTTTCAAGCAGAAGTCCCCTGAGATATAATTTCTGCTCTTTACTGTCTTTAACAAGGGTTTTCCGTAAGAATTTATGCCGTTACCAAAATGCTGATGAACAGGCATTTGAAATATCTTCAACATATCATTTACAAGACTATGTTTTTCTTTTTTTTAACTATAAACTATCTCTAGTTTATTTCTGTATGACTGTCACCAGTAGTTAGAGCATATTTCCAATCTAGTTTCACCCAAAAGGAATCCATTTCATGTGCTCTGAGACCACCTTGTGCTGTAAACCCAAGTGTGGGAAGTGGGGACAACCAGAAGGTTTGCTTGAAAGTGCACTCCTAATCCAAACAAAAATGTGAATTTTAACCTTAAAAGAATAAAAAAAAAATGCAGAATTCTAAATAAAAATAGAAGTTATCTGTAAAGTCATCTACTCTTTTTTTCTTGCCTTTTTTTGTTCTTTATATATATTTTTTATCAGAGAAGTTGCAATCATGATGAAAAACATTTATTTTGATCACCAATAACTCACAGAATCACAGAATGGTTGAGGTTGGAGGGGACCTCTAGAGATCTTCTAGTCCAACCCCCTGCGCCAGCAGGGACCCCTAGAGCACGGGGCACAGGGTGGCATCCAGGCGGGTTTGGAAGATCTCCAGAGAAGGAGACTCCACAGCCTCTCTGGGCAGCCTGTGCCAGGGCTCTGTCACCCTCACAGGAAAGAAGTTCCTCCTCGTATGAAGATGGAACTTCCAGTGTTTCAATTTGTGCCCATTACCAAGGTCCTGTCGCTGGCCACCACTGAGAAGAGTTTTGCCCTGTGTTCTTTACAATCTCCCCTCAAGTATTTGTACTTCTGCAGTACCTCTCAATCTTCTGCAGGCTAAACAGGCCCAGCTCTCTCCTGGGTCAGCCTCATTTTCCTCTATCCATCTGTTTTCTCCCCAAAATCTAAGGTCTTCAGGTAAACAGTTGACTCCTTCCTGTGGTGTTTGTTGAGTGCTGACAGAATCAGATTCTGATCTGATTCTGACCTGGTTGTGGTATGCAGATGTAATTGTAACACACAGTTAATAAAACCATCCTGACATCCAGCTAACTGCATCTCAATGAATGCCCCATAAACAACCCTCCTTAATTTCTCACATGTGCAAACTTTTTTAAAAAGTGAAATATAGCCAAAATCAACTTCTCATGCAGAAATACGTTATCATGTGTTCTATGCTTGCCTTCCTAAATCTCAACAAGTTTCAGGTTCTGTGTAAGGAAGAGAGTACAGATGCTCTTTCCAAATGCTAGCAATCTGAGCAGGCAGCTAGAAACTTGAGCTAGGATTAGAATTCAGCAGAGCTCAAGTTATTTTGGCCAAGACAGTTAGGCTCTGCTTATATTACATTTCCAGCTGTATGGTGAAATAGTTCAAATACGTAAGCTTAGATTTATTTCTAAAGCCTCCTGTGTTAGGGATTTCCTCAGCTGATGCTCAGCCTCAGATACCATTTAAAGAGGTTCCCTGAAGGATCTCAAATCTCAAGGTGCTTTTGAAAGTCACGCTTTATTTAGTTTGACCCAGTTGTGCTGCTTTCCAGCAAAGCAGTCATTTTGCTAAAACTTTTTTCACTTTAAGAAAATTCCTTATATAACATTTAAAAGTGTGACAAGTAAGGTCTTGATTGTATCCCTTGATACTGGGAGTCCCTGTTCTCATAGTTATCTCAGTTGTCTCCCCCTAAAGTTCTCCCAATATACTCTGATTTACTCCAATGCCAGCAGATGAAATCACATGAATGGGGTTTTCATCTGCTTTCTTGGTTTCCTCATCTGCAGAAGATGCACAGAGATAATAAGGTGACTACAGCTTCTCTCTTACGAGAAACAGTCTCTTTAGCATGGAGAAGATAACACTGAGGGGGATCTGTTCAAAGTGTATAAGCATCTGAGGGGAGACTGTGAAGAGGGTGAGGCCAGATTCTTCTCAGTAGTGCCCAGTGTTAGGATGAGTGGCAACGTGTTTTAACTAAAACACAGGAAGGTCCACCTGAGGGAAAAAGTTCTGTACTGTGAGGGTGACTGATCACTGGAACAGGTTCCTCAGAGGTTGCGGAGCTGCCTTCCTTGGAGATATTCAAAAGCTCTCTGGACACAATCCTGGGAAATGTACTATAGGTGACCCTGCTTGATCAGGAGATTTGGTCTAGATGATATCCAGAGGACCCTACAAATCTCAACCTTGTGAAATCAGATGCTCAGTGGTGCCATTCCTGCTCTTGCAGGGCTGTGTTCCCCTTTGTGCCAGATTTAGAGACTCTGGAAGTCACATACATAGTGAGTATGCTCAGCCTGATGATCTGGCTGAAAACGAACTCCTCCAAAAAAGAAATACACCTGGACTAGAAGCATGCTTCAGTTCCCCACTGACCATATGAACCTCAGTGCAGTACACTGTACAGCACTGTGGTTTTCAGCATCCAGAAAGAACGGCAGATATAGAATTTAAGATCTCTAGAGCTTCCCAAGATTGCACCTGAGGGTTATCTGCCATAAAGCCTGAGTAAATCAAGGAAAACAAAGAAAGATCTTCAATGCCACAGAAGCTGATCAGTGTGCAAAAGCAGCTTGGCACAGTTCTTGTCTCAGAGGATTCACTGCTGAAATACCCAAAACCTTGTGGATAACGCTGCTATTAATTGCTTAAAGTCTCCAAAGAATCAGTGAAGAACAGAGAAAAAAAGCATATGGTGACCTAACAGAAGTCCATGAAAAAGGAGGTCAAGTAGCTCATGTGAGAAGGGGCATTCTCAAAGATTACAAGGCAAGAGCAGAAACTGGTTTCGTTCACTGAAGAACTGCAGCCCTAAGGTGGAAGACACAAAAGAAATGAATGATAATAAACATTTCTCATTTATTTTGGTACCTGTATTCACTCATAGACGGCTTTCCTGTGTTGGTGAAGATCCAGCTCACTGCTGAGTGCAGCAGTTTGCCTTGACTTCCTCCCACCTGACTGAAAAATGGATTACAGTCTCCTCTGATCCCTGTGTCTCAGGTATGGCCTTGAAGCTACCCCATTCAAGCTCCCCAAATTCCTCTGAGATCCCCAGGGAAAAGGCCAAGGTAACATGCAGTGAGGAACTTCACTGAACTGAGCCAAAGGTTGGGAGCCTTGGAGATGAGATGTCTCCTTCCATCTTATTGAAATCACTGTTGGCATGAATTTAAGCACTTATTCTTTCAGGGACAAAAAAAAAGAAAAAAAAAGAAAAAAAAAAGAAAAAGACTGCTGTAAAATTTTGCAGTTCTTCTATTTCCATCTAAAAGCCAAAGCATTTTCTGCAGGCTAAAATAGTCTTTTTCTTCTCCTTTGGTATCCCTATAGGTCTTCAGACTCCACTATGGGAAACAGTCTGTCCATACTGCAGGACTCCAAGCAAATACATGATGTGAGCACACCCAACAGCTTCCTGGGAATTTGTAGCTTGCAAAACAGCATCTGTTATACTACTGCTTCACAAATGGCATGTAAAAAAAAATGGACAAATACCCTTGCCTCCCATAATTCAATCAGTTCCATTATTCTGTGTAAAATCAATAAAAGTATATCAAGCCAGCTACACAAATGCTGTTACCTATGACTCAGAGAATTTATCCAAAATTCTATATGAATTATTGGAAAATGCACATAAAATGATAAGCAAATGCTGCAGAGCACACGAATAGCCCAGCAGATCAAGGCACTGAGGGAATGCTACCATGCCTGTAACAAACAACAGGAAAATATTCAGTGGGACAGAAAATTATTTTGGACTTAGTGCCATGGTGGTGGTCTCAGGTTGAGAATCAATTGCCCTTGGGCAGGAGATGCAAGGCCTGTGGATGCTCTCAGAGCCATGACACAAGCTCAGCTTCCTATGTGGAAACAAACCACAAGAAACATACTGGATATGTGTTAGATGGAGTCCAAATTGCATCTCAAAGATGGAGAAGAAGAGACAAATCACTGCTACAGGACAAACGTTGTGCAATGGCAGGGTACAACTTGGGTGAGATTTATGCTGCAGGGGTCATAATCTCTAGGCAAACCCAAACATGTAATGGATGGACATTGGCTGTGGCTGCAGATGCTATGGCTTCTCTGCCTCCCTGGAGAGTGTGAGGCCAATGCTGCCGGCTGTTCTTGTGACGTCACTGTGGCCTTTGTGCTCATTGTGCAGTGTCTGGCAAACGATACTTGCTGTGCTTCTGATGTCACAATGGCCTTTGCGCATCGTTAGCCAGCAGGATGCCAATGCTGCTGGCTGCGCTTGCACTTGATTCTTAACTCTGTGCCTCACTGGGCACTGTAAGACCAAATCTGCCATCTGTGTGTGTGACGTAACTGTGACCTCTGTGCCTCACTGGGGAGTGTGAGGCCAAAACTGCCGGCAGTACTTGTGACTTCACTGTGGTCTCTGCCTCATTGAGCAGCATGAAGTCAGTGCTGCCGACTGTGCTTCTGACGTCACGGTGGACTCTGTGCCTCATGCAGGAGTATGAAGACAGTTCATGGGAAACATGAAGCTGGTGCTGCCCAGTGTGTTTGTAGCATCACTATTGCTGGACAGGGTCCGGCCAATGCCTTCAGCCGTGCTTAAGACGTCACAATTGCCTTGTGTCTCATTGGGCAGTGTGAGGCCAATGCTGCCTGGTGTGTTTGTGACGTCACAATTCCCTTCGTGTCTCATTGCCCAGGGTGTGGCTAATGCTGCCGGCTGTGCTTGTGACATCACCGTGCCCTCTGTGGCCCATTGGGCAGTGACTGGCTACTACTGCTGGATGGGTTAGTGACATCACCGTGGTGTCTGTACCCCATTGGGCACTGACAGACCACTGCTCATGGGTATGCTTGTGATGTCACTATGAACTCTATGTCTCATTGGGAAGTGTGAGGTGAGTGCTGCCTGGACTGTTTGTGATGTCAGCATGGCCTCTGTGCCTGACTGAGTAGCACCAAATTCATTGTCTGGTGAATGCTGCCGGATGTGCTTGTGACGTCACTATTGTCTCTGTGCCTCATTGAGCAGTGTTTGGCCAGTGCTGCCTGGTGTACTTGTGACATCACTGTGGCCTCTGTTTCTCATTGGGCAGCATGTGGTCAGTGCTGCCTGGTGTGTTTGTGATGTCACTATTGCTTCTGTGCCTCACTGGGCAGTGTGAGACCAGTGCTGCCGGCTGTGCTAGTGACATAACTACTGACTTCATGCTTCATTTGGAAGTGTGAGACTGATGTTACTGGTTGTGCTTGTAACAAGACTCCTGACTCTGTGCCTCACTGGGCAGTGTGAGGCTAATGTTGCTGACTGTGTTTGCGAGGTCACAATTGTCTCTGTGTCTCATTGCCCAGGGTGAGACTAATGCTGCTGGCTGTGCTAGTGACGCCACTTTGGCCTCTGTGCCTCACTGGACAGTGTCTGGCTGCTGCTGCCAGGTGGGCTAGTGACATCACTACAGACTTGGTGCTTCATTTGGAAGTGTGAGGCTGATGCTACTGTGCTGCTGTGCTTGTGACATGACTCTTGACTCTTTGAGAGTCAGGGTGAGGCCATTGGGGCCAGTTCTTGTGTCATCACTATGGCCACTGTGCCTGATTGAGCAGTGTGATGCCTATGCTGCCTGCGGTGCTGGTGACTTTTCTGTTCCTTCCATGCCTTGTTGGGCAGCATGCGGCCAGTGGTGCCCACTGTGTCTGTGACTTCTGTATTGCTTCTGTGACTCATTAGACAGTTTTTGGAAAATGATGCCGACTGTGCTTGTGACATCACTCTGGTCTCTGTGCCTCATTCAGCAGTGTGAGGCCAATGCTGCCAGCTGTGCTTGTGATTTCTCTACAGCCTCTATGTCCCATGGGGGATTATCAGGCCTATGTTACTGGCAGTGCTTCTGATGTATCTATAGCTTCTGTGCCTCCTTGGGCAGTGGGAGGCCAGTGGTGCCCAGTGTGATTCTGACATCACTGTTGTTTCTGTGCCGCATTTTCCAGTGTCTGGCCAAGGCTAATGTCTGTGTTTGTGACGTCACTATGATCTTTATGCTTCATAGGGCAGTTGGATATCAATGCCATAATTATGGTTGTGATGTCACTATAGCCTTTAGGCCTCCTTGGGCGGTGTGAGGCCAATCCTGTCTACTCTGCTTGTGACGTCACTATGGGCTCTGTGACTCACTGGGAAACATAAGGCTTGCTGCCTGGTATGTTTGTGACGTCACTACTTCTTCAGTGCCTCATTGCCCAGGGTGAGGTTAATGCTGCCAGCTGTGCTTGTGACATCACTGTGCCCTCTGTGCCTCATCGGGCAGTGACTGGCTACTACTGCTGGGTGGGCTAGTGACATCACCCAGGTCTCTGTATCTCATTGGGCACTATCAGACCACTGCTCATGGCTGTACTTGTGATGTCACCAGGAACTCTGTGCCTCATTGGGAAGCATGAAGTCTGTGCTGCCCAGAGTGTTTGTGATGTCACTGTGGCCTCTGTGCCTCATTGGGTAGTATCTGGCGAATGCTGCTGGCTGTGCTTGTGATGTTGTTATTGCCTCTATGCTTCACTGGGAAGTGTGAGGCCAATTATGCACAGTTTGCTTGTGATGTCACCGTGGCCTCTGTTCCTCATTGAGCAACAGGAGGCCAATTCTATTGACTGTGCTTGTGACATCACTGTGGTCTTTGTGCTTTATTTGGAAGTGTGTGGGTGATGCTACTCACTGTGCTTGTAACAGGACTCTTAGTGCCTCATTGGCAGTGTGAAGCCAATGATGCATGGGGTGCTTGTGACATCAATACGGCCGCCATGCGTCATTGGGGTGTGTGACGCCAATACTACCTGCTGTGCTTCTGACGTGACTCAGGCCTCTACGCCTCATTGGGCAGCACAAGGCCAGTGCTACCGGCTCTGCTTGTGACCTCACTATGGCCTCCCTGCCTCATTGGGCAATGTGAACTCAGTTCTGTTGGCTGTGCTTGTGACATCACTGTGGTCTTTGCGCTTCGTTTGGAAGTGCGAAGCTGACGCTACTGTCTTTGATTGTCACATGACTCGACTCTGTGCATTACTGGGGAATGTGAGGCCAATGCTGCCTGCTGTGCTTCTGATGTCACTCAGGCCTCTATGGCTCATTGAACAGCTTGAGGCTGATCGTGCTGGCTGTGCTTGTAATGTCACTATGACTTCTCTGCCCCTTTGGGCTGTGTGAGGCTGATGATACTGGCTGTGCTTGTCATGTCACTATGGTCTCTGTGCCTCCTTGGGCAATTTGAGGTCAATGAACCCAGCTGTGCTTCTGATGTCACTGTGGCCTCTGTGCCTAATTGGACAGTGTGAGGACAGTGCTGTCAACTGTATGTGTGACATAGCTACGGCCTCTGTGCCTCTTTGAGCAGTGTGAAGCTGTTGTTGCTGCCTGTGTTTGTGATGTCACTATGGACTCATTGTCCAGAGAGATGCCAAAACTGCTTGCTGCAGTTGTGACATGTCTGTTGACTCTGTGCTTCATTGGTAAGTGTGAAGCCAATGCTGCTGGCTATGCTTGTGACATCACCATGGACTCTGTGCCTCACTGGGCAGTGGGTGGCCGATTCCATCGGCTGTACTTGTGACATCGCTATGGCCTTTGTGCTTCTTTTGGAAGTGTGAGGCTGGCACTGCTGGCTGTGCCTGTGACATGACTGTTCACTCAGAGCATCACTGGAGAGTGTGAGGCCAGTGCTGCCTGTTGTACTTCTGATGTCACTCAAGCCTCTATGGCTCACTGGGGAGTACGACGTTGATCCTGCCAGCTGTTCCTGTGATGTCACCATGACTTCTGTGCCCCATTTGGCATTGTGAGGTCGAAAATGTGTGGTGTGCTTGTCATGTCACTATGGTCTCTGTGCCTAACAGGACAGTGTGAGGCCAGTGGGGCCATCTGTACTTGTGACTTCACTACAGCCTCTGTACTTCATTCAGCAGTTTGAGATTTATGTTGCTTGCTGTGCTTGTGATATTTCTATTGCTTCTGTGCCTCACAGGGCAGCATGAGGCCAAAGTTACAGGTTGTACTTGTGATGTGACTATGGCCTCTGGATCTCATTGGGCAGTATGAGGCCAACGATCCTGGCTATGCGTGTGATGTCACTGTGGCTTCTGTGTCTCACTGGGCAGTGTGAGGCCAATGCTGCCAACTCTACTTGTGATGTGACTGTGGTCTCTGCCTCACTGAGCTGTGCGAAGTCAGTGTTGCCGGCTGTGCTTGTGATGTCACTGTGGACTCTGTGCCTCAGTGAGAAACGTGAGGCCGCTCCTGCTTGGTGTATTTGTGATGTTGCACTTGCATCTATGCCTCATTGGGCAATGCGAGCACAATGTTGCTGGCTGTGCTTGTGACACCTCTGTGACTCTGTGCCTCATTGGGCAGCATGAGAACAATGCAGCCAACTGTGCTTTTAATGTCCCTAATGGCTCTGTGCTTCTCTAGGCAGAGAGAGGCCAATACTGTTGGCTGTGATTGTGACATCACTGTGGCCTCTGTGCCTTAGTGCACTGTGTGAAACCTATGTTGCTGGTGATGCCTGTGATGTTACTGCTGTTTCTGTGCCTCATTGGGCAGTGTGAGACCTATGATGCATAGTGTGCTTGTGACATTACTATTACCTCTGTGACTCACCAGTCAGTGTGAGACCAATGCTGCTGGCTGTGCTTGTGCCACCACTATGGCCTCTGTGCCTCTTTGAACAGTGTCTGGCAAAGGAGACAAGTGTCTGCTTGTAACATCATCATGATCTCTGTACCTCATTGAACAACATGAAGCCAATGATGCTCACTGTGCTTGTGACTTCACTATGGCCTCTGTGCCTCACTGACCAGTATCTGGCCAATGCTGCTGACGGTGCTTGCGGCATTGCTGTGGTCTCTGTGCATCACTGGGTAGTGGGAATCCTATGGTGCCAGCTGTGTTTGTGATGTTCCAATGAACTTTGTGCCTCATTGAGCAGCATAAGGCCTATGCTGACTGTTGAGCTTGTGTCATCACTGTGGGCGTTGTGCCTATTTGGGTAGTGCAAGGTCAGTGATGCTGCCTGTACTTGTCGCATCACTATGGCCTCTGTGCCTCATTGTGCAGTGTGAGGCCCAGGCTGCCGGCTCTGCTTGTGACTTCATGAAAGGCAGGTCCTGCCTCACCAACTCAGTCTCTTTCTATGACCAGGTGACCTGCCTCATGGATTAGAGAAAGGCTGTGATGTTGTCTACTTAGACTTCCGTAAGGCCTTTGCCACAGTCGCACACTGCCTTCTTCTTGAAAACTTGGCAGGTCATGGCTTAGAGGTGGACACTTCACAAGGTGAAAACTGACCAGCTATCCGGGCCCATGCAGTGATGGTGAATGGAGTTAAATACAGCTGACGTCCGGTCACAAGCGGTGTTCCCCACGGATCTGATCCTCTTTAATATTTTTATCAATGAGCAGGATGCAGTGACTGAGGGCACCCTCAGCAAATTGGAATATGACACCAAGCTGTGAGGAAGAGTTTGTCTGCTTGAGGGAAGGAAGGCTTTATGGAGAGATCTGGACAGGCTGGATTGATGGGCAGAGGTTCAACAAGGCCAAGTGCCCACTCCTGCACTTCAGTCACAACAACCCCATGCAGCGCTACAGGCTTGGGGCAGTGGCTGGAGAGCTGTGTGACAAATAAGGAATTGGGAGTGCTGGTCAACAGATAGCTGAACGTGAGCCAGCAGTGTGCCCAGGTGGCCAAGAAGGCCAATGGCCTCCTGGCTTGTGTCAGAAACAGCGTAGCCAGCAGGACTAGCGAAGTGATTGTCCCCCCGTACTCAGCACTGGTGAGGCCGCATCTTGAATACTGTGTTCAGTCTTTGTCTCCTCACTACAAGAAAGACACTGAGGTGCTGGAGCATGTCCAAAGAAGGATGACGAAGCTGGTGAAGGTGCTGGAGCACAGACCTTATGAGGAGCAGCAGGGACAGCTGGGGTTATTTAGTTTGGAGAAGACAAGGCTCAACAGATACCTTGTCAGTCTCTATACTACCTGAAAGGAGTCTGCCTTAATAAAATGTAGCTTATGATTCAAGTCACAGTTGTACCTCACAACTGATTTATGATCCATTTTACACATACTGAATGTGATGAACAATGGCCTTCAATAATTATTTCCATGACAAAGTGCTAGAATCGAAGGATATCCTTTAAATGTTTGGTCACAGATACGAATGACGCTGACGAATTGCAAATAGCCAGCCTTAAATGGATGGTATGCATTCTTTGATAGCTGTAATGTTTGAAAACTGCCTTTTCCATGGCAATCCTGATGAGTGAAAAACACTTAACAGCAGGATTATTGGTGTGCTTATATGTAAATTAAAAGAAAATCTGGCTGTGTGCAAGTATAAATGCTAATGATGGCAAAGACAAAGGCACAGGTCACTTATAGAATACTGTGATAAACAGGTGCAACAGATTTTGTTCACCAAGACTGGTAGTGCTCCTCACAGACCACTAAAACACAAATTAACTTGCAGGGTCTATAATGAGTCTTCTGAAATTGGCAATGGGGAGAATGTCTCTCTTAATTCCTAGTTTAATCAAGCCCTACAAGACATCATTGAAAGATAATTTTGCTTACCATTCTCCAAAAATAAATCACACTTTGTCAACCATGTTCCAGGCAAGCACTGCCAAAACAATGCTGCTGTTTAAGTGAAACACACACAAAATATCCCACCCAAGCACTGAATCTTTCAAGGAGCCACATAATTAAGCTTCAGTGAGAGCTAACAGAACTCACTTCGAGTCAAGAAGCCTGAGAGAGATTTCTTTTGTTCAGTCTTGGCATTTTAGCAGATCAACACTCTGTAACGACACGCAGGCTCTGAAAAGCTCAATCTTCACTCTCCTATCATTTTAGGAATGCCACAGCACTTTGTAGGTTTAGACACGTACTTGGCAGCAGATATCAAAACAAGTATTAAGCGTTGCCAAAAGCAAGTTTCTAACTTATCTTGTATGATCAAGGCCATAGTCTGTGTTAACATACCCATTAGTGCATTCCTATGTAGCGGATTATTCCACATTCAACAAAATTCTCTTTTTCAATAAATGCAGAGCTTTTTATTACATAGCTTTAATACAATTCTGGTTTGTGCAGGTTCAAGAAGATAAATACATGGCTAAAATAAATAATTTGGCTGCTTCACCAGAACATTTCTGCTTTCAACGCTCTGGCATATATAGGAATGGTTCATTACAAACACTTCCTGTTTGAGGAGCTGGCTGCCTATCCTCCAATTCCCATACTACAACCTCTGGCTGCTATTACTATCCTTGGCTCCCCAGCCTTCTCTAGACATTTTCCATAACTGCGTTCCTTCTCCAAAAAAACAGGACATGGACCACAGATGGCTCAGCTCATGAAGAGTTGCTCACAGAGTGAATATAAAAATGTTGCCTCTCACTTGGCTGTGAATTCCCTTCTCTTTTGCCACTCTGTCGCCTGCTGAGCACAAGGAGCTGCACTACAGAGCCAACTCCAGCCTATTTTGGCGCTCAAGACCCTAAAATACAGAATTCTGCTTCGCAGGTTTGAGACCAAAGGAGTTGGTTGAATTTAGTCTCACCCCTACCTGCCTTTATTTCCACTATTCTGTCAGAATATGTTATTACCTGTCCTCGAGATCTGCTCTGGTTAAGGCTGTTTTATGAGTCAAGTGCTATTTACTTAAGCTTGTTAGAAAGCAGTTAAACCAAATGGCTTTTTGGTTAGCAGTAGTTGAAAGGAGAGAGAGGTGAAAGATTTGGTGTGAGGTGTATGTTGAAGCCATACACCTATCTCTATGCAACTCTGACACAAGAAATTGTGTCACTCGCCACATTAATCAGATGGTACTGCAGACTCTAACATTTAAAACTGTTGTAATTCTGACCGTTATTATGTGAGTGGGAATTCAAAAATGCAGTTGTGTTTATTTGCATGCTTTTATTGCAACTAAAAAATCTGCCAAACAGGTCTTTCTTGTAGAAAATAAAACAACATATCGTCGGCCCCACTGTTGAAAAGTATTTAGCAGTGGTCTCTGTAACCATTTTTATCTATATTTTTGGGGCTATAAAAAGGGGTTAGTATCTGAGTTAATCTGCAGTGCAATTTAGGGCTTATTATTTGAGACATACTAAATAATGTCTACCACCATTCTTTGCTGTTGCGCCTAAGTTTGTTTCAGATGTGTAGAGGCTGCCTGATAACTACTGGATCTCCAGGAAATCTCCATTTCACCACCAACGCCCCGGAATCATATGCACGGACCAGTCCAGGGTGTAACCAATACAGAGCGAAGGGAAAAAAAAAAATGAAAAAAACCCTCAAACTTCTGCAACCAGGCCTTGCATCTTGTGCAGAGGAGCGGAGATTTCTTCGCTCCTTGTGTGGCCTTGCCCTGCAGCCTGCACGTAGCTGTCCGGTGTCGAGGTAGTGCCACCTCCTGTGCAGACTGCCGAAGTGCGCACTGCAGCCTGGCACAGCACCCTGCTCTCCCTTCTTCGTCCCCTTCTGCTTTTCTGCTCTAACCCAGCAGTTTCACAAACGTAGCTACCTCTACTCATTTTACATATATTTTATTCCTGATGAGAGGTGTTTTTTGGGGTTTTTTTAGCTGTTCTTTTCTCTTTCAGACGTGCTTTTCTCTTTTTACAACTAAATTACCATTTCTGTTTGGTGAAAGGGAGCACATATTTGGGGCATTTCAGTAAAAATAGTCCACTAGTTTTCATTTTCCTGTTTCTTGACTGCACTGGTTTGTACACAAAAACTGACGAGTTAAGCCCCATTATCAGCTCTTTCCCCCAGTTTCCACTGCGCAACCAGTGGTTCCACACTCAGCACGTCTGCCTTAGAGGTGCAGTAACAATAACAAAAACAACCAAATTTGACGTGTGCCCCTTGAGTGTATCTCCGCTGGGGGAGCTCAGCTTGCCTCTGAGGCAGCTTCCGCGATGGGATGGCGGGGTTCTCTGAAACGCCTTCAAACGCACTTAAATAAATAAATAAATAGCTAACTCTCTCAGTGGCAGCATCACCACTACTGGTTTATTTTACTTAAAACCCCACTTCGCGGCACAGCCGTGCCCACGCCGATCTTGGCACTTTTTTATTTAATTGCTAATTTTTCGCCGGGGCAGCCGCCCATAGCCAGGAAAGGCCCGGAGCCCCCGGGACCCCCTCATGGTGGTAAGTGGCTTCCAACGATCACCGCGGACCGTTACGTGCCCCCACCCCGGCGGTGGGGGGAGGCGCCGCCGCCGCCGCCCCGCGTGCGCGGAGCGCGCGCGCAGCCCTCCCCGCCTCCTCATTGGCCGGCGCGGGAGGCGTGCGCGGGGCGGCGCATGCGCGGGGCGGCGCGGGGCGGCGCGAGGCGCGGGTTCCGGACGGTGCCGCGTCTGCGCCACCTCTGCTGCCGTTGCCCGGCCGCTGTTGCCGCCTCGCGCGCTCGCCCAAAATGGCGAGCAAGGAAGGTAGGATACTCCCCTCCCCGCCGTCCCCTTCATCCCGAGCCGGGTGGTGCGGGGAGGGAGGGTCGCTTTTCCCCCGGCTGCCCCTCACAGAGCCCCCTCCCCTCCCGCTGGTAACGGCCGTAACGGGCGCGCGGCGGAGGGCCGTTGGCTCAGCTGCTTCTGGCCGCCTCCCGCGCAGCGCTGGAGGACACGGTGGAGGAGCGCATCATCAGCGAGGAGTACAAGATCTGGAAGAAGAACACACCCTTCCTCTACGACCTGGTGATGACGCACGCGCTGGAGTGGCCCAGCCTCACCGTGCAGTGGCTGCCTGACGTGACCAGGTGAGAGAGCTGCCGGGGAGACGGACAAACCTGCTCCTTCTGCTGCTTCTTCCCTCTCTGTGCACAACGGCCACGAGGGAGCTCGGAAGGTAGAGCTGCAAGAGAATATTAAAGAACCCCTCTCTCTAAGCTTGTAAGAGTTTAGCTTACGGCCCTTAAAGCCCTTTGGACAGACAGAAGTTATGAAGAAGAAGAAAAAAAAAATTTAAAAGCTACAAATTAATACTGCAGAGGGCATCCTTAACAATGCAATAATTGGAGGAGAGTCTCTTTCTTCTGTAAAATTCCACTGACACATTTGGTTTTAACCTTGGTGGTTAAGTGGTCACTTAATTTGGTGTGCCAGAATGTGTGGGGAAGGTGAGCTAACTAATCATGGCATGGAGAAAATGACATGGGGAATTTTTTTGAGGGTGTGAAGCCCTTATGAGGAACAATTCTGCTTGCCTCGTATTTTGCAGATTGACTTAATATTCAGTTAAAAACGTGATATTTCCAATTATCCAGTGTCAAAATATGTAAGCCATTTAAGGCAAGGACTCTCTCTTTGTATGACACCTGACATGATGGGACACCTATTCCTGATACAAGTAAGTGCGTGTGCATTGCGTGCTTTATTTATTTATTCCCCCTAAAAATGTACAGTGATGCTCTGGAAGAGGTGTAATTAATAATACCTGTGGTGGTTTTGATTGGTGCACATGATTCTTGTATACTCCTTGCTTGGGTTCTGACAGCAGAATTAATTTAATGCCTTCAGGAATGCAGAAGTTGCTTGTTTTCGTTTGAGTGTTCTAGTTTTCCTTTCACATATATATGACACCGTCTCTCTGATCTTTCAGTTGTTGCTAAATTATTACTAACTGTTGCTTTTGATCATCAGGGAAACAATTATAACTAACTAGGATTTGGGCAATGTTTAAAAATGTTCTGAAAACTGTAACAAAATTTTCTATCAATAAGCTTTTACTAATTGATAATTAATTGATAGGTTGCTGCTTTTCACTTTTTTAATAAAAAACCAGAATTTATTGTCTTCTAAATTAATACTATGAGATTGCAAGGAAAACTAAAAATAGAAGATACTAATTTGCCTGTAATTAATGGGCAAACTTTAATTATCCCACTCAAGCAATAGTGCCAGTGTATTTGCATTGTCACTCTTGGCTTGCTGGATGTATCCTTGGCTTTCTTATGTCAAATCATTCATTTCACTTTTAAATTAACAAGTATGTTGTGGTAAAGAAAGGAATCTCCTGAGTCTTTGTGTGTGTGTATGCTTGCTTTTGGTGTCTGTGCCTTTAGTGTTTTTGTTTGCCTTATTTCTAAAGCACCCTGAAGAAGTTTGGATCTGCAGTGTTAGTGATGCCAACCTAGCTTGTGTAACTGAGCATTTTATTTCCATTCTGTGTTTTTATTACTCCAAACAGGTCAGAAGGAAAGGATTATGCTCTGCACTGGCTGGTTTTGGGAACACACACCTCTGATGAGCAGAACCACCTGGTTGTTGCAAGAGTCCAGATTCCCAATGATGATCAGTTTGACACCTCTCAGTATGACAGTGAGAAAGGAGGTGGGCTCTGCTTGCACTCTTAGATGGGGCTCTGGCAGTAGCACTAACAGACGTCCTGTCCAACGGTGTTCTAATATCTTCCTGAGAAGTAAAAATGATATGGCTGGACACCAGTTTACGCTAATTCTAATTTGCTAATAGCAATCTAAAAGGAGAAATTGCTGCTTTCAAAAAAACTTAAGATTGTGGTATGCACTGACAGCATCTGTGCTAGATCTGTGAGTTGCGCTGAAAACTGACATGCATCTAACTTGAGTAGACTATTATTCCAATAGGATTTATTTGAGAAGATTTCAGATATTCAGAGTGTTAGTGCTGTGGTGCCCTGTGGTGCTAGTTTTCCGTAGGCCATACTGTATCGCTCTGTTAAGGTGCTTGCCACTGCTTCTGGAAGTCTGAAATGCTGTTTAACTCATTTGAAATAACTGATATGACAAACTGGCCTTTTTATGACAAATACAGAGTTTGGTGGCTTTGGATCTGTGACTGGCAAAATCGAAACGGAAATTAAAATTAACCATGAAGGCGAAGTAAATCGGGCTCGTTACATGCCTCAGAATCCCTCTGTCATTGCTACAAAAACACCATCTGCTGATGTATTGGTATTTGATTACACTAAACATCCTTCAAAACCAGGTTTGTCAAATTCCTTCAACTTGTCTCTTGGCTTTGAGGAATAAATTTCAATTTGACAGTAATTGGGAGGGGGGATCTGGAATCAGAATAGGATGGCCTAATACTTCAATGACTTTAGGTGCCTCATTATGTTTAATATCATTACTCAGCCTCTTCTATGAGATTGATTGCATAAAACATGATTTCTGCAACTCCAAAGTTCTTTTGATAGTGATGCTTGCATGGAATGCTGTGGAGGATTAAGGTATATGAACGGAATTTCTCTTTCAGACACGAGTGGAGAGTGCAATCCTGATCTTAGATTAAGAGGGCACCTAAAAGAAGGATATGGCTTATCGTGGAACTCCAATTTGAGTGGACATCTTCTGAGTGCCTCAGATGACCATGTAAAAATAATCATCTTTCCTCCCTAAAATATTCTAATATGCGCTGGAATAGATAATTGGGATAAAACTGTGTTGCAGTAGCTTTTTATTGTTGCTGGAGGAAGCTCTTGCATAATTTAGTACAGTAATATTTCTTAAGGCTGTGGTCAGCTATGTGTAATTTTGGTTTTTTTTTCCTGTAATCAATAACTGTATCATGTGAGTGAAGTAAGAGCAGAATGGTTTAGTTCTGAGGCCATAAAATTAGTAAGACTCTCAAAAGTTAATATCAGATTGAACTAACAGTTAACTTTTTATGGCTTTCCAAATGAAATGTGAGCTGCTGCAATTGGGGTGCTCTTTGTAAATTGTTTTTGTGAGCTGCTTAGAAATAATCTTTTGCCTTGAACTTACAGAGACTTGATAAAGCAATTCAGATGAATTTCTGTTTTCAGTGTAGTAGATGTTATTTTCAAAAACAAATACTATTTAATGGATGTGTTCTCTCTCCCCCAAAATTATATATTTTAAGTGTGATTTCTTTCCTTTTTTTGAAAGATTACAGATATAAAACTCCTGTAACAATATATTATGTGTCTTACTTGCAGACTGTCTGTTTATGGGATATAAGTGCAGGACCCAAAGAAGGCAAAGTTGTTGATGCAAAAGCCATCTTTACTGGACATTCTGCAGTTGTAGAAGATGTGGCTTGGCATCTTCTCCATGAATCTCTCTTTGGATCTGTGGCTGATGATCAGAAGCTAATGATGTAAGTTGGGGTTAAGCAATTTGAGCAATGCTTGTTGTGTACTGCCAGTGGACCAATCCAGAATACTCTGGAATATTATATAAATCTACATTATGGATGTTTTAATGCATCTCTCAAATGTTGTCAACGGTAGTAATGCTGCAATATCTCAGAAATCTGCATAAAACGTGGGTACATGTGAGGGGAGAATAAAATGGAATTAACATATATTTAAGCTTTGTGAACTATTAATGTACTTCCTATGTACAGACATGAGTTCTAGCAGTTACTGATTTAAAAACTGTAGCTTCAGACTGGTGTAAGTAATGATAGACATAGGGTGGCTTAGGTTAGGTTTGAGGGGATCCCTCATCTGAAAAATTTGTTTTGTCTTGACTCTTCTGTGTTCTGTCTCTTTCCTCTTCTAACCTTTATCTTGACAGCTGGGACACAAGATCTAATACTACATCTAAGCCAAGTCACTGTGTAGATGCCCACACAGCTGAGGTCAACTGCCTGTCCTTCAATCCTTACAGCGAGTTTATTCTAGCAACTGGTTCTGCTGACAAGGTTTTTACTTGTGTATACTTTACATTTATGTTTATTCTACATAGCAGTTCTGCAACCATTATAATATAAACAATTTCTTGTTCCTTCTCTTAGACTGTAGCTTTGTGGGATCTTCGAAACTTGAAATTGAAACTTCATTCTTTTGAATCTCATAAGGATGAAATTTTTCAGGTGGGTGAGCTTTTCTCATGGGCTCTTACAAAAACTACAGTAGTGGTAGAACAAAAGCAGGTGGACAGATGGATTTTTGTGTGGTGACTACCCGCAATATATAAAATACAGATATTAAATGTGGAATACTGAATTTTGGCTCAGGGAATATAGACAGGCCATGTATTTCTACCCAACCCCACTTTACTTTGAAGCAAGTAGTCGACAACTTGCTGTGTTTAAAAAAAAAAAGTGCTTACAGCTGCTCAGTATAACCTGAAGGTTTCTCTAAAAAGTCCTGCTATAGAGAGGATGTGGATTCAAACCTACTGCTGTGAACCTTATTTAATGCTGTGCAAGTAAGTACTTAAGTTTCATGACGTGGTAAAAGTCTAAAACGGAAATGATGTTATCTGTTCACTTGGAGAAATCTTAAGCATTCTGCTCGAGCCCTAGGACATCTTTTACTAGAAGAAACTCTGAATTTAGTTGTTGAAAATTAATGGTCAGGATATGCATTAGAAGTCACTAATTGTGCTCCAGTCAAGTTACTGCCTTTCAACAGGTGCACTGGTCCCCTCATAATGAAACAATTCTTGCTTCAAGTGGTACTGATCGTCGGCTTAATGTGTGGGATCTAAGGTAAAGAGCAATTGCTTTCATTTATTATCTATGAACAGAAGGAAATATGAGGAAGCAGGCCTCCTCTATTTGGTAGACTTCATTTGTGCTGTTCTGTAGTTTGGCTTGTTTAGTTAACTCAGACTAAGTTTTCAAATGAAGATATTTAGCAGATACTGTTCTCTGTTATATTTAGTAATTAGTGATTCCTGCCTCAAGGTGCTTTGCAAGGAAGTTCTTTCAGTAGCAATAACATCCAGCAATTGATACTCTGTACCGAAGATTTAGACTTCTTAGACAGCAGGAGAAATATAAAAAGCAAATAGAGCTCCACTACTAAGGACTAGTAAGTTATACTGGTATGGGATGCAGTGCTTGTTATTAAAAGATGTAGCTTGCTTTCTTGTAGCAAAATTGGAGAAGAGCAGTCTGCAGAGGATGCAGAGGATGGGCCTCCTGAACTCCTGGTATGCTCTTGTTTAATCCTGCTGTCAGCCTGTTACTACAGTTGTCTCCCAAGCCTTCTCATGCCTTTGACTGTTAATCATTGTTGTAACTGGCAGCAGCTTCTCCTTCGATCCAGAAGGCAGTGATGGCCAAAGCTTCCTTGGACAGGTGTGAGGATGTGTAAAACTTCCTCAGTGTTGGCTATATGCAGACTTTGACCATGTCAGCAATCTTTTATAACAAAAGCAGGTAAAGCCAAGGCCTCTGGTTGTTTATCTTCTGTTAGACTGGTGAGGTCCTATATAGCTGATCTTACTGTTATAGGAAGTCAAAGGCTTGGTTTCCTTTCCATAGGGGAAAGGTTAGAAATGCTTGGCTTATAGTTAACATCTGCTTATAGTTAACTTCCTCATTTGTTGTGTAACTTTATCAGTAATTACATAATTAGGTGAGAAAATGGGTTTTCATGGCTGTCCTACCTGTGTGAAGTGCCCTCATTTCAAGGATGTCCATCAGCTGTTGCTGTAATAAGGTGCTGTGTCTTTAAATGATGTCTCAGTAGTTTCATTTGTGTCTGTTAGCAGTGAATTAATTACATTATTTCATACTCACCTTTGCATCTGTAGCACAAATGTCTAATAGCAAACTTTCCCTCTTTGTGAAGTCATTAGTATAAAGACTTTAAATCTTGAATTTAGGCAGACTTTCTCTAGAGATTAAATAGCTCCCTGAAGTTGTTTTTCATTTGTTTGCTTTAACAGTTTATTCATGGAGGACACACTGCCAAAATTTCCGACTTCAGTTGGAATCCTAATGAGCCTTGGGTAATCTGTTCTGTATCAGAGGACAACATAATGCAAATATGGCAAATGGTGAGTGTCAAAACAGCTCTTGAGTTGCTCTGAAGCTAATTACATAAATTAAACCAGGATGGCTTGTCTTTAGGACAGCTTGTGTCTTCACTGACTGAAAAAAGCGTTCCCTCTATTTTTGTACTATGTGAAAGGAGAGTGGGACTTTCAAAAGAAAATAAAAGCTAACACAATGCCTTTAAATGCATCTGGTAATTACTGGTAATTATTTTTTTCTCTAAGTCTTAGTTATTAGTTAATAAGGACAAATGTGGCAATTCCAAACTTCTAGTGCTACCTAGAACTTGGTTTCTTGTATAACTATTGACTGTGAACCCAGATGCAAGCCCAAATGCCTTCTAGCTCTGCATATAATTAATAGTACTTTATATTGCAACATGGTTGATGAAACTATGTCAGACTTAAATGTGTGTCACAGGTTGGTCTTTCCACTTTCAAAATACCTGTTCTTAAACATGTGTGTTCAAGCTGGAGTAGAAATAAATCACAGAACCGAGTGTCCATGGTAAAGCAATGAAAGGATGAGGTTCATTCTACTGCAATAATGCAGGAGCACAACTGCTGCTGCATAGTCACTGTATGTACGTTCCTAAAACTGGCTGTACTTTAAGGGAAGGCAGGGCAAGGCCAGCCTTAAGATGGTGGTGATCTCAGTACCTTCCTGGGATTGTCATAGTTTTACTGCAGTAAGTGTAGAATGTTGTTGTTAAAAACCAGATCTGTCTCTGTAATGACGTAATTTGTGTCTTTAGGCAGAAAACATTTACAATGATGAAGAACCGGATATAGCAGCAGCAGAACTGGAAGGTCAAGGAACGTAAATTTTCTTCCTGAAGGAAATACTGGGTGTGGCATAGGAATATAATTTGACTGCTATATACATTAAGAATATTCTTGTTTGGATATAATGCTTTTTCCCAATGCTTGATTTTTGTCAGGCACAAAAGGCTTGTATAGCCAAGTTGCAATGGGAGATCCTGGGTTCCTGGGTGCTCTGAGCTATTGTGTAATGTACAGCATTTAGCTTTTAGGGAAGAGGAGAAGGGCTGAATACTTATGTCTATATTTTTAAACAAACTTAGCTTAGTAGCTCCCTGTAAATAAGACGGCTAAATGCTCACTCTTATTGCAATGAATTTTCAAATAAAAGTTTTTATCACTATGTAAAGCGTTTTTCACTTTTACACAGCACTTTCTGATGGGCTTTGAATAAATAAAACTTATCAAGTAAAATATATGTTTAACTGTTGTCTTTTGCTAGAAGGTGAATGCATTTTAGCTTGAATATAGCTCTCAGAATGGAGTCTTAATTTCTGCAGATACTAAAAGAATTTAATTTGGAGCTTATATCTTATAGTAAGATAAGAGTCAGCTTGGGGAGGATATGTTCAACACAGTGAAAGGTCAAAGCTGCTGGAGGCCCCTTGCCACTATCCCTTTAACCAAGTTCCATTCTAACTGTTAATGTTCATGTGTTTAAAAAGGCATCAGTGTCATGTCCAGGCAGGGGAGGGCGATGTGTTTGCTAGGCGGAGTTGGGTTTGACAGCCACCTGCCAGCATGTGGGGTGGTACCTCCTGCTAAGGGCAGGCAACAAGGTGTGTTGGGCCTTGGTGGTGCAAGGCGAGCAGTGTCTGTCATTAGGTCCTTGTCTTCCGCTGTGCTCTGACCTCAGGGGAACACAAATGGATGTTAGAGGTCCTGGGGGGGGAGCGTCTCTAACTTCAGTTTTCCTGACTGGGTTCCTGGTGGAGCAAGAGGGCAGTGTGCCTGTTGAAGCACCAAGATGCTTGGCAAGGAAGGGCACGATGTTTGGGTCATATCTAAAAGCCTAGAGGCGGGGATGCTCGTGGTTTATTTTTGAAGGTGCTGTTTGTGTTCCTGGTGCAGAGTACTTAAAACCTAAGAGCTGCTCACTTCAGTTTTGACAACCTCCTGCTGCCTCCTTGCAGAGCCAGCTTGAACAGGCAGGTGGGGACTGGGTCCCAGGAAGGGCCTGTCCCCTCAGCCTGGGTTGCACCTGCTGCTGTGTTTGCCACCTCAGGGATGTGAGAACACGGAGGCAGCGGCTGTTTGTGAGCACGAGGTGTTTCCTCACCAGAGCTGCCTCTGCAGGGACTGCCTACACTCCTGCACCTGGAAGGCAGATCCAGAGTGGAAACAGGAACCCATCAAGTCATTTTTGAAAGAAAATGAGTGTAAATTCAAAGTCTAATGCTGCACATGCTAACAGAGTATAATGCTTAATTCTTCATAAAGCATGCTTAATTCTTGCTGCAGAAAATGCTGCAGAAAATACAACCCTAAATTGATTTCTTTTCCTGAAGTCTAAGTTCAAAACAGACTTTCCTTGAACATGTAGCAACATTTTGCAAGCCTTATGATGCCAGACATAAGAGATCATGGCCCCACAGCCACTTCATGCAGACAGAATTTAAGTTATAGCATCTTGTTACCTTAAATCTTTTCATAGCTGAGAATGTGCTGCCAAGACATTTGGTTATCCAATAACATCAAGTTATTTGATATACAGCAAGTCCTATACTTTTTAATTGCCTTTGTAGAATATTTATGAAGCATTAAAAAGGACATATTTTTTAAAATGTATATTCATATCTGAATGTCTTCATAATTTGTTTTTAAAAGTTGGTGACTATCATAAGTAGAGTGCTTAGGAAGAAAATGGCAAACCTGAACAACGGATGTAGTAAGGTCTGCTTTTTTTTTTTCTTTATTAAACAGTAGTTGCTTTAGGTGTACTTCTTTGGTGCTTATTAAGTGTACAAGTGTATTTAATTCAACAAATTGCTATTCCTGGAGGTTCATACACGCTGGAAAGAGGTAAAGACGGCATGAGTGCCCGTTGCTCTCAGTTATGTTCAAGGGAATGGCGTGTTGCGTTTGCAGACCTGTCACTCAGCTTTGCTCTAGCTCTTGGCAGAAGTGCAGGCAGAGACCGTAACAAAAGCTACAAAGGTAACTTAAAGCAGTGCCAGCTTATGGTGGCTTCCTCACTTGCCCTCACCTCTATATATATTTCATACATTTTTTCAGCAGAAAGAATGCCTGTGTTTGTTAAAGAAATCCAAATTCTTTCATTCATCTTTTGACTGAAAAAAAGAAAATGATGAAAAATAAGCAGCTTCTTGAAACTGCCTTTACAAGCTACTTTATTGCACTAGGGTTTGCAAGGTTGAGCTGTCCTGGCTCGTCCCAGCCCCTGAACGCTCGAGATCGGTGCTCAGTCACTGCAGAGGAGCAACCCCCATAGGCTTCCAGCACCGAGCTGCAGCTCCGTGCCCGCCGTTAAAGCCGAGCTTACTGCTCAGCATCACAGCATTTCTCTACGGGGTGTGGGGTTTTTTTCTCTCTTCAGGACCTGAAGGTGTGTGTCACCAGCTGGTTCAAATCTGATCTGGAAAAACAAAAATGTCTGCATGAGGAGCTGAAAAGGGTGATAGATACAGAGGTAGTTTGTAAGATTGACACCCAGGCCCTGGCCACACTGAGGCAGCACATCATTTTCCTTCATTTTGCTTCCCCGAGCCTAAAAGAAATTTGGGGGTTTTCCTGTTTGTTTCCTCTACATGGAGAACTGCTTTTGTTTTAGTGGTGCTGTTTCTGTTGTTGCATGCGAAGACCCTAGAAACTAGGAGGAGTTTGGTGTTGGGAACTGTTTGTTATATGAGGATTTACACTCACTCGTTGTTTTAGGCCTTTATTACTGAGTTACTGTCATGACCACAGTGCCCCTGGCATGACAGGAGAGAGACAAGGAAGCTTAAAAAAGTGGGGGCTTCCATTAACCACCTTTGGCTTGGTCAAATACCCCAGAGGAGGTATTTAGGTTTTTAGATGCCTGAAGTGCTTGCTTTGTGGGAGCAGTAAAGAAGAGGGTGCTTGGCCCTGTCTTGGGCTAGGTGCTAGGCCTGCTGTCAAGAACAGAAGAACCTGTCCTGTATGCAGCCAGTGAGGGAGGGTCTCACCTCAGGCCACTCTTCACAAGACAGAAGAGTTAAGGGGCACACGCATGTGTACCAGAGAGGAGACTAATTTTGCAAAATATATTTTCATAGAATCATGGATGGCAAAGGCCTTCAAGATCATGGAGCCCAACCATAGGCCCATCCCCACCCTGCCTGCTAAACCATGGCCCTAAGTGCCTCACCTACATGTTTCTGAGCACTGCCAGGGGTGGGGACTCCACCCCTTCCCGGGGCAGCCAGTTCCAATGCTTGACTGCTCTTCCCGTGTAGAAATTCTTCCTAGTATCTGACCTGAAGCTCCCCTGGTGCCTCTGAGGCCCTTTCCTCTTGACCTGGCTGTAATGCCTGGGCCATGACGCAGTCGCCGGGGCATCCAGCAGGAGCAGGCGCACAAACCTGGAGGCACACAGTGGGCAAAGAAAGTAGGGCTGTTACTGCCTCTGCTTCTGCATGCGGGCTCCCTCACTTCCCAGCAGGAGGAAAACAACAACGGGGAGATTCCAGGCACTGCTGAGCATCAGCACATGGCTGGGAGCAGTGGGGAAGGGGAATCCGTGTTCTTCGACAACCCCTCTAAGCGCATGATCGATCCACGTTACAGTCTGACTGGTGATAGTATCAGGTAAACAGCACATAAGCGTCAGGTGGTACAATGTACCATAACGAGTGTGTGTACGGGACACGGCCATAAGCTGAGCACGCCCCAGCAGCGGGCAGGTCCCATGGCCCCTCTCCTCAGCATTCTTCCACATCCAATTGTGCACACAAGCCAAAGTTAGTCTGGAGATGGACCTGCCCCTCGCTACAGCCTCCTGCCAGGGACTGTGATGCAGCACCCTTTCTGGGGAAAAAAAAAAAATCTCAGCTCTCAGGGAATGCTCTGGAAGAAGCCCTAGAACATGGACAGTCAATGGACTCTACCTAGACTTTCAAATACTTGGGAAAAGCTTAGGGACAAAGACCTACATCATTCCTCTCTCACAAGAGCAGCTGGGTGACCTGCCTTTTGGATAAAAGTTTATGCCATCTTCACAGCATCACAGAGGACACCACAATAGTCTATTGTGATAAACACCATTATATTCCCTGTAGGAAAACACCTACACAAGAGCAGAGCGATCTCCAACCCCTACATGTGCAGGCTGGGGAGGGGAGCAGAGAGGCTGAGGGAGGGCAGCTGCACACGGCCTCCTGTGGCAGCCCCTTGAAAACAAAACGCAAAACCCTGTCCCCGTCACATGGGGCAGATGAGGAGTCAAGAACCTTCTGGAGAGCGAAGGTGCCACCTGAGTTCGGGGGAGGCAGGGCCGAAGCTCCCGTGCAGCAGGAGCAGCAGCAGCGCCCCTTGCAAGGCGCTCTGGGCGCCCTAGCGTTGAGCCGTGCGCTTCGCCTCACGTCGCGCATCGTTTCATCTGCAGCCTTGAACGCTCAAGCAAACACAGCCCGCGTGCAGCAGATCCCGTCAGGCGTGAACACAACGTTAAAGAAAAACTCGGAGCCCCACATATTAAGCATACTTATTTACTTAATCTATACAGAATCGAGTAGATAAAATTTCAGATTCACATTAGTGAAAAATCTCTACAAAATGTTTTTGAAAAGCAAAACAAAGACTGCCTGTTCATTTATCTTTTTTTCTCTCATGAAAGCAGACATGGGTTGTAAAAATAAAGCAGTGTGTTTAGCACAAACTAGATTTCTGCATCACTTTTTTCACAGTTATTTCCATCTACAGTCCAAAGAGGTAGATTTTCTGCAACACCTGAGAATTGAACTGTAACGTAACCAGGTGTAAGTGTAATGAGAGGAAGGACAACACATCAGCGAGACACAGCCCTAACTCACTGGTGTACGCACGCACACACGCACTTGGGACTTGCATCACGTAGGATTCAGTTCTGCAGCTTAATCACGGTGGAACTCTCAATCAGGGCCCCGCGTTTGGACCATCAGACCTCCTCCTTTCAGGCCCTGTCGAGTTACAGCCCCAGTTAAAGAGTTCATGGTAGTGGAAGAAAGGCATTAATACAAGTTTATCTAAAAACCCCCCTGGAGCCAATTTGGCTGCAGACTGGCAGTGCAATAGCCTGCTGTATGGCAGATCAGTTTGAGTGCTGAACTTATCCCTTTTTAAAATTGTATTTTTTTTATTTTTCATTTAAGCAACACTCTTCAAGCAAATCACAAAATGGTATCAACTGGTTTCAGGAAGCAAAGTAGAGCTCACCTTGGCCAGATACAAAGTTGGTATGATGTGGGCAACGTCACAGGTAGGAGAAAGAAGATATCCCCACTTTAAAAGCCTCTTACTTGGGGCACTTGCTTCGCTTACCGATCAAGTCAGTAACAAATATATTGTATTGCTGTTCTATACATGTCACATCTCTACAAGCCCTTTAAAATATTCTTGCAGCAGGGTCCATACTTCCATATAGAACAAGCACAATAGAAAGAATTGTTAAAGATACAAATGTTCAAATAATAAATTGTAAAAATAGAAAACTGCACGTCCTACCTTGCCAAGGGTACGATGCATCATATACAAAGTTTTACACTTTCCCTCAGGAAAATTCTCATGCTTAGTGTTACTGAAAACCAGTTCTTGCAGTAACCACTTTTAAACAGTTTGATTCTACAAAGCAAGTCATTTGGAGAGCAAGACCGAAAGACTTCTTTCCGATATATATGCCATATGGTTAACGTGATTAACGTATGAGAGCTCCGAGCCCAACTCGGCTGACTGCTCCCTGCTCCCTTCTTCCCATTCCGGCATTGTGCTTGGACCACAGACACAGAAACCGCACCAGGCCAGGAGAAAAACAGGCAGCTCCCCCCTGGCTCCACCAGCTTCAAAGGGCCGGATCCACATGACTCCCATCAGCGGGACCAGCTACCACCCTTTCCCAGGCCTCACATAACCTTATTCTCTTTAAGAGACAGCTACATTATTTCAATGTACGTTACAACAGAAAAGGCTCAGGAGCTCAGTGCAGCCTGAACATTCAAGTAAATTTAGCCACTAAACGGTCAAGGGCAACAAGGGTGGGAAGCTCATTTAGAGATGTGCTTGACTTGGAAATCCCCCCCAAGTAAGTGCAAAGAACATTAAGTACCAGGAAAGGCTACACATTTTCATATTTCTCAAAATGACAGCAACCAAAACGAGACAGCGAATGCACTCAAGTTAGGGGTAGCTTGTGGTTATTTAACACATTGCCTTGCCAAAAAAAAAAAAAAAGAATTGTTGGTCCTGGTTTCTCTCAGCAGACAACTCAAAACGCGGCTATCGAGTCTGCCATGGAAAGACTACGTGGCTCAAGCGCTACCAAAGGAACACGTCGAACAGAGTGGATGAAGTACCATCTCTACCAGGTAACTGGTAAGGCACCTGCCAACTGCTACAGCTTCAAGGTTGAGCGTGCAAGAAGTTTCACATTGTACTTTGGGAAAAATATATGAATCTACACATTCGGTTATAACTGGCATACTCAGCTGATGCTTAAATACGTTGCATACAGGGCTGTTAGAGGAGCCTATATGCCAAAAGTTCTTCTTTTTACTACAAACCAGGCAGCAAATGTCCGTTTTCCACAGCTTCAGGTAAGAGAGTGAGAAGCGTGTAGGCAGCAACAGATTCCTCTAGTCCCAATCAGCCATGTCACGGACACACGGCAGCCAAGAGGGAAGAATGTGACCAACATCTGCCTAACAGGATGCACAGCTGCAACGTTCCCCTCCGCAGCACTGCTGAACACTTTCTCACACCTCTGTATTTCCTTTGTTCATAGGTAGGGCAAATAGTCCAGGCTAACCTTTACAACACAACCCTGAGAAATCCGCAAGAAGTTGTACACCCTGTTTCACCAGCTGCACATTAATGCGTTTCAAAGCTGTTTTTTCCACACCACAAAGTACACTAAATCCCCTTCACAGACCTTTCACTATATTCTGGATACTTTTTCATTGCTATAGATGAAAAACAAACTAGGGGAGAAAACTGACGTTTTTACTGGCCATCAGACATCCCGATGTGAATTAACTCACTCACTGAAGAAATGGGTAGTCGTACTAGCACACTGAGTGGCAACTCCATAAACAGAAACAAAACACTGTTCTTCAAACCAAGAGAGTGACGCGCTGCCACTGTCATCCCCTGAAACGATGTTGCATCTTACAGTCTTCAACGACGATGATTGTGTTGTGGGGAGCAAACACGTGCATCCTTTTATGGAAAAATATTTTCTTTTAAAAAAATGAGGCAGATGTGCAACACAGTTGTGAAAAATTTATAGTTTAAGCTATTTAAAGCTGCTAGGCAGCTTCCTGTACCACATAAGTCCAGTAGTTCTAAGAAAATACAGATATGGTAGAAAAAGTAAGAAAATTTTCACCACAAAACCAATAGTTACCACCAACAGAGAAAGTTATACACAAAATATATCTCTCAATACAGTGTTTACACTTCACTTTAGTCAACAGATTCAGTGCCAGGAACAGGACTTGTTGGGACAGTCTTTTCAGAGCTATTTGCTGCGGGTGGTTCACCATCAGGCTGGATCCCTGGTTCCACGTCAGTGGGAGTTCCCAGCTCCTCGTGGGAATCGAGCGTGCAGGACTGCAGCACCTGCACGGCTAGATCCACGTCTGCCTCTCGGAGGGAAACCTGCTCCTTAAGGACTTCCACCTTCTCGTTCAGCTCGTTCCTCTCTGTCTGAAGAGCTCTGCAAAGCTTCTCCAAACGCTCCAGTTTTATTTGAAAACCTTTGTATTCTTTATCTCTTACTGTTTTCTGAGAAACAAAAGAAAACATAAGCTTTGTGATCCAATTAAAGGTGTTTTTCCTTTAACTTGGTGAGGAGAATCACCACTACTTAGCTCTGCAGATCAAGTTTTAACACACACTTTGCAGGTCAAATATTAGCTGTGCTCAAACAAGTTTGACTAGAATACTTGACTGCACTTTAATACTCCATCCCAAGTAACCGCAACGCAGGGAGCAGGAGCGAATAAAGGTAGAGATCTAGAATCCAGCAGCTGTTACAGACACTTACTCTGCTCAGGATCACCCAATTAACTCCTTCAGAAAATAGCAAAAGTTGAGCAGAGTTACAGTGAAACTTACGGGAACAATTAGGTATTCTCTAGTGAGGTATTACTATACCTCAACTAGAAATTAGAAAATACAGGAAAACAAATCAAAACTGGATTGGCAAGGCCTGTGGAAAGATATTTTTAGCTTCTCTTATAAGAGAGCAAATAGATATAATGGCATCTCATGAACTCAAAAACAGCAGCAATGTAAGCAAAGTCTCACAGGTCATTTCTGTCAAGTAAGGATTGTATATTTAAAAACAAGCTGCTAAGGCTGAACTGTCAGAACTCGGCCCAACAGATTAAGTAAATGTCAATACATTCAGCTTGCATGATTTCATACATGGTATCACACCAACTATGCACAGCGAGCAAGGGAAGATGATTACGTTGTGTGTCAGGCAAAACTCTGAAAAGCTAAATTCATTTTCTGTTTTTCTAGGGGAGAACACCACATTTACACAGCAGAAAACATGACAGAATCCATGAGCAAGCAGTGCAGCTGTAGTGGTTTTGTTCAAAACTGAAAAACTGTACAACGTCCTTAGGAATGCAGACTCCAGTTTAGGCTTCCTGCTGCTTAACAGATGGTGATGACTACTCACCTCTTCAGCCATTTGCAGAAGAGCCTTGTTGTTGTTTTCCCACTTTGTGCGCCACACTATTGTTTCCTTTTCCAGTTTTTTAATCTTCTTTGTCATCTGCAAATAGAAGGCTTACTTTTTTTGGCTTGCATTGTAATAGAGGTAGGTATACATTACTGTACTGACTTTTTGTCCAAACTGGACTTCAGAAGCAATATTACAAGTTAATTTTTACAGAAAAGTCTTTCTGCACCAAATCAATCCCACAAATTCTGAGGCTGCAATTCAAAGATGACATTGATCACTGAAAGAAACAGATTCTGAACCTCTCTCAAGCTAAAATTTTCCAAATAAGTTTTAAAACTTGAGCACAGCAGATACATTGAGCAATGCCTATTGCCTTTGACTAGACACTACTTTGACTACACTAGAATTAGGATGCAGATACTATGTAAATATTATAAATATTAAAATCACATCTGATTACTCTTTCCTGATATTAAAAAAAATCCCTATTGCCTCTTACAATCCAAATTAAATGTCAAAATACTCTGCATCTCTTCAAGGTGAAATTTTAGAAGGGAAATGTTGTAATGAAATCCAAAGTGCATCCTACTAATACCATACATTCTTATGCAGGTCTAATATTAATTAACTTTCATTTCATATGAAGCTTCATGCAGGTCTAACATTAAGTACCTTTTCCATTTCCTGCCTGAATGTTGTAAAGAGTTCATTACTCTTTGCCATGGTGGTCTGGAATTCTTCAAATTTATCCATGTACAGAGAAAGCTGTTAAAAAGAGGCAGGAACATTACTCTATACATCTGCATTTCCATACAGAAATATTCATTAAGGTACAGGAAGAAATTTAAGTCAAAAACGATAAAACAGCAACTTCGTTTGTAGTTTTATCATTCTATGCTACAATTTTAATTTGATGAGCAAGCAGAGGCAAGAATATGCTATTCAAACTGTGTATATATATATATATGTATGTGGGCACCAATCTATAGTGATCTATGTTCATAACATAGCATTATACATTCTAAAGAAAATGATACCATACCAATTCAATAAAGTGTTGAAAAATAACACATTTAATCATAGCTATCTCATTTTTGCTTCCCCATAAAAAAAATCCTTTGGGCTTTAACCAGAACTATATTTCTGGTTACAAATGTGACAAGTGAAGTGAAACTTGAAATACCATCCTTCCCATTTTCTAAAGCAACCAAAGCTAACAAATAAGGCTGAGTCAGTGCTTTTTTAACATATCAATCTGGAAGTAGAGAGACATAACGTAAACTAAGACACTGGGCTAGTGATCAATATTCAACTTTTTTTCTTTTTTGCTAAGAGTTCATTTACTAAGTGAAAAGTGTTAAAATTAACTAGCGAAAAGCACTGGTATTTAACCAGAGAGAAGTATACAACAAGTCCTTCACTTAGAAGAGCAAAACATGTTAGTCAGCGTATTTTTTTTCCAAGTAGTAAGTTTTAATACAGGAGGTAAACCTAGAAATAAATTAGCATTGTATAATCTAATGCTCTGACAATAGACAATTATGAAACGTCACGACCACTTATTGGCAACTTCCTGCTTTAGCTGAACAAATGCAGAGTTGATCATTTCTCAGCCCCTGGATGCCACCCTGTGCCCCGTGCTCTAGAGGTCCCTGCTGGAGCAGGGGGGTGGACTAGATGATCTCTAGAGGTCCCTTCCAAACTCAACCATTCTGTGATTCTTACACCGTGCAGGGGGATGCTTTAGCACAGTAACAGTTGGAACACAGAAATAATGTTTTTCTCTAATAACAGAACGAATCAGGAATTAGCCTAGCTTATCAACAGGAAGTCATGACTCTGCAATTTGACTGAACTTCCTAGGCTCATGTTATGGTACAAAGGTCTGTCCCAAACAAACCTCAGCTTATACCACTATCATAAAAAGTGTGTGTGTGTGTGTGTGTGTGTGCGCACGCACACTTGCATGCACGGTGTAAATAAAATGAAAGCACCAGGAGCAGATTTTAAATGAAAGGATTATCAACTTGAAAGATTTTGATAAAAGGACTATTTAGGAGAATCCAGACATAAGTACTATTTCAAAGATGATGGGCATGTGCACACATACACACACACACACTAATTAGCTCAACACACTGCAAATATATCTGTTGGAAGCCTTAGGACAGATTTAGGTACAGTAAGTGTTAAAAAAGAACTTGAAGGAATTTGCAAGAATACTACCAATTCCAAACTGAAAAATGAAGGAACAAGAGGGAAAGTAGTTGCTTAAGATACACTGAAAAGAGCAGCTGCTGCTCCTCAGCTGCCACCACATTAGCTCAAACAAGCATTTCCCTTTGCCTTAACACAGCAATAGACTGCAGGTCATCCAAACAGCAGCACAGACACTGGAAGCCACCTCTGCCACATAAGTCATCTAAACTGATACCTAGAGCATTATATGTTCCAGGTGTCCCTGCTGGAGCAGGGGGGTTGGACTAGACGATCTCTAGAAGTCCCTTCCAAACCTAAAGATTCTGTGATTCTGTAAACCTTTACCAGAGAGAACAGAATTTGAAGATAGCAAAGTTGGTGGACGGAGACAGTCTGTTTTAGGTTCCTGAGTCTGAATAACTAGGTAGATTAATATCTACTATTTGCTCCCCTTCTTCCTGAAGAAAAGGTAAAACCCACATGAAAAAAACACCCAAATCTTATCAGTCACAAGGGCCTGTTTGGTCTTGAACGACTATAGAAATTATAGAAATACCCTGGAAAAAGAGGCAACAGTGTCAAAGAACATTTCATATATTCTAGCCTATCTTTTAAAATTACTATTTTTTACAAAGCCCAGCAATTCCATGTTTGGCATCTTCAATAATGGTACTTTCCAGAAGTCAGCAACTACAAAACGCCAAGTCTCTACAACTTACACTTCATAGCTCACTCTTGAGGAGTTGCTTACTGCAGATTAAATTTAAGATTAAACTATCAAGTATTTTTTGCAAAAAGTGAACAACATGCAAAAACTGCACGGTTAAGTGCTACCTTTCACTACTCCACAAGTCTTGATATTTTCATTTGGAACAAATGTACTGGAGATCACTCCATAAAAATAAATAATTACCTGCTGCTTCAGCTGGGCTTCCTGCTGCTTCATCTGTTCACATTTGTGTCTGGACTCAGTAGCTTCTTTTAGTAGCTACAAAAAAAATAAAATGGAATTAATGGATTTACTACCAACTGTAGGAAGCACAAAATAAAACCAAGTATGCATTCAGAATGGCTTAAAAGCACTTGATCTGTAATAAAAAAAAAAAGACTCAAGTTTAATAAAAAAAGTAATTTCAAAAGCAAAAACTAAATACCTCTGGGTCATTCACTTTTTAAAAAGTTATTTTGAAGTTCATGCTAGCATAAAGAAATTGCTTTTGTTAAGCTTTTTTAACTGGTTGATTTATTTTGTTTCTATTTCGCTAGCAAATTTAGACAGCTAGAATTATACAAGCACTTCACTGATTAACTAAGAGTTATATAATCCATTTTCCACCATTATTTCTAGAGTCATGACATTATCTCATTATCTCTACAGATTAGCTCAGTAAAGTTTTTGAGAATACGTTTAGGTAAGCAAGAGATTTTCATCATCTTATGACGCTGAAACTATTTATCAACGTAGGGTAGTTCTTAGAGTGGACCACCACTTGAAGAAAATACAGGAAAAGCAAGACCTTTTTCCTAGGGGCTACAACTCAGTAGAGAGATAAAAAAACTAAAACTTTTTATTTTAAATTAATAGCTAACTTCTTGAAAGACTACAGATAAGTTAGAAATGATCGGAATACAGTTCTATCATGAGTATAAGGCACACTTTTGGAAACAGTTTAGAAGACCACAGGTTTTATTCTCTTTTTGCTATTTCCTATAGCAGAGTTGAGAGACAGGGGAAAAGCACCCACTGGTGTTTCAGTTAAAGTCATTCCCAGTTCAAAACAAACACACATACACACACACCAGCACATCTGTTGAGGAAACGCAAATAGCAACACTAGCTGCCTCTGCATATCTGCGTGAAGATTGTAAGCAATACACACAAAGAGAACTATTTAAAAAACAAAATACTTCAATCTTAATGCTGAAAGCTATTCTAACTTCAAGATTATACTAGCTGCAGTTTGCTGACCACTGCATTTTCTTTGTATTTTGAAAAGTCTATTCTGTTGGCATTTTTTTGTTATTTTTCTAACATACACAGGATTCACTTACAAACTCTCTTTCTCGCTGGTGTTTTTCCTCTGCTTCTTTTATAAGCTGGGTAGTTTGTTGAAGTTTGGCATCCACAAGTTGCTGCTGCAATTCTTTATGTTTGAACACTTTATCAATATGCTAAAGAAAAAAAGGTCAGGTTAGTGCAATATGAACAGCTGACAGAAAAAAGTATAGGGTAGCAAGGAAGACAATGAGAATTCTTGAGAAGTTCCATGCAGAAGTAAGCAGAAAGATTGTTTTGCATATAAATTTTCTCCTCCTTTCATTTCATTTCATTATAGCTAAGCTTCCCCACCGCTAATCTTTCATGGAAGTTTTTATAAAGCTATTTTATTTGACTGAAAACAAAATGAAAAACAGAAAAAAAACCACAAACAAAAATCCAGAGCAACAGACTAACGTTTAAAANAAAAAAAAAAAAAAAAAAAAAAAAAAAAAAAAAAAAAAAAACACAAAAAAACCCTAGAGTGAAAGGCACCTTACATTCTTCCTTCAAAAGCTAGTACCTGCTTTTAACCCTGTTATACTTCAGATATTAAGCTCTACTCTTCATAATTAAAAACGTTAACTGATCTTTTGCTAAGGAGCACCTACATGGCTGATGGAATTCTATAAATAACCAAACCTTCATGCAGTTTGAGCTGCTTAAGGAGCAGACAACAGCTTCCTGCCTTTTCCCCAAATCATCTCACAGTAGCTACCAATGCTCTACAACCACAGATGGTGGAAAACTAGAGTCCACAGTGCACTTGCCAATTGATCCAGATTTAAAGAGAGAGAAAAAATTTAAAACTATGCTCTTTGTCAACTGAAAAAAAAACCCCACTAACTTTGGACATAGAACTCAATGAGACTTAAGTTTTCTCTGACAGGTAGAACTGGCCAGCCCTAAAAGTGTCTACTGCACTCACTGGTGCCAATGAAAACTAGCTCCACTCACCCCAATGCACAGTTGCCTCCATGTGGCCAACTCAAACAGATACACTCTCAGTGCACAACAGGTCAAGATGACTGAATGCCAGCAGCATGACCTTATACAACATAGAGGAGCTTGCCAAAAGATATTTCCTATCTTTATTTGTTTTGGTTCATTTAGATCAACTCTTATATTCAAATTATAATGAAAAATTGTTTTCAAATATTAAATATATATTTATGTTGGAAAGAACCTTTGGTCGTAGTCTTGTTTAGGCTTCTGCTCCAAACAGGGCCGGCTCTTAAGTTTGAACAGGTTGCTCTCACCTTCTCCAGTTGTGTTGTGAGTATCTCCAAAGACAGAGAACTCTACAGCCTCTGGACAACTTGCTCTTATTTGACCACTTTCATTGTGAAAGTGCTTTTGTGCTTTTTTGTTTTTACATTTAATGTACCTTTAATATTTATTAAACTATAGACTGAAAAAGATAGAAAAATAAAGTAGCTGTCTGAGTCAGTTTCTAAGTATCAAATTAATAAAAAAATTCTACACCATGCACATAATATGTATAAAATATTGGAGGTTCCCTCACCTACCTCCTTAATAATTACAGCCCACCTATTAAATAACTGTAGGAGCCCTACAGTAAAGGAACTACCAGGAGCATAATCACCTCTTCTCGCAAAGCATACTGCTCAATGAGCTTCTTCAGTTTTTCTCCCAGCTCAATATTTTCTTGGCGGAGCTTGGCATTATGTATACCGTGCTGTTCCAGTTGAGCCTCAATTTCATCCAGTGTAATCTGGAAGTGTGCAGTTGCCTCTTTACGTCTTTCTTCTTCCTCACGTGCTTGCTGCATGTTTTCTTCCTTTTATGAAATAATATTAATCATGTTCAAGCCAAAACATGCATTTTTCCATACCTGAGTTAGACATGATGGTAATAAATTGCTTCTGTATAGTTTCAATTTCTAGAGTTAATATAAACAAAATTCATCATTTTATGCTGAGTAGGAAGTGCATGGAATGAAGAACCTAGAAAACCTGTCCAAGTTACAGAATCTTACCTTACACTAACACCCCATGGCCCTTACCTTTTACGGATACCCATAATGGACAAAGGTAAACAAACAGAAGTAGCTTTATTATTAAACAGTAATCTAGATATAGGGATTTCCCTTTTTTCCCCAGCCTTGCAAGTAAATAAGTTAACCTTTAATGTCTTGTTGTGACGCTGAAGCTCCCGGCAGAGAGATTCCAGTTTGCTACGTGCCAGAATGGCCTTGCTATGCTCACTCTGTAAGTGGACTTTCTCCTTCACAACTTGTGCTTGTTTCTTCTGCAGTATCTTCATTTGCTTTTGAACGTTTCGGCTCTCCTCCAACTAAAGGTAGAGAATATATTTATTAAATAAAAATGGGTGTGATTAGATTCTACACATATAGACAAGCAGTTTAAAGAAGACTGTAAGCTGTAAAACATTTCAGATGTATTTCATTAAGACCTCCTAAAAGTTGCTCTTACAAAGACTCCCATCATCCTACATGCATTTCTAAATGTCTAAGGATAGAGGGAAAAAAAAAATCCCCCCCAAATTCCAACTTGACAAGCATTTTCTTTTGCTGAAAGGAGTCATGGACCTGTTGACCATGGGCTAAAGAGGTTGTTCTCAGCTACTGGAGTAGGACTAGCCCTGAGAAAAAAAATAATGTGGCATATGTATTAAAAACAGAAGAAAAATTCAGCAATTATCATTCCATTAGAATTTTACTTTGATGTAGAAACAATAGCATGAAGTGTTATTCACGATTAGTTTTACAAGCTAATTTGAAGTATAGTCTTTTTACTATCTGGCCAAAAATACCTTATATAAGATCTTTGTGCTCAAAGGTCTTGCCTTCAACAAGTCACATTATTTTTCATTCTCTTATCTTTACGGTACACACAACTGTTTAGCTAACAGGTAGTTAGCTAAATTACATGTAGTTAGCTAGGTAGGTGAGTTGCTTTTGCTATTGACTCTGTTCAAAAGCAAAATTTTAAACAATTTTGAATCCATTTCCTTTAGATGGTTCAGATAGTAGGACAAGGTAGAGCAATAAACTTTGCATACAGCACAAAATCGGTTCTACAAACATCCAGCGAATGGGAGTTTCTTGCTCGGACAGCAGGGTGAGACTAAGTTCCGTTGTGTATGATTTTTTTGGGCTCCCCAAGAAACCATATTATTTACAAAGAGTCTGCTCCATTGTGAAGACGGTAACCATAATGTTAAGTGAAATACTGCTCCTTCTCAGATAGTGCCTCAGCCTATAGGCAACACAGGAAAGGAAGGCTGGCAACCAGGAACATCATGACAGAGAACGCAACAATGGTTTTCTGAAAGAGCTCAAAATAATGCCAAAATGCAGAAAAAAATACAGAAAAGAGTTAGGCACCTCCATGACAGTGAGTTACATTCATAGCTCTTCTAGTTTAGAATGAAAGAATATTTAGGACATGTTTTGGTATTCAATCACAAAAGCCCTTTTCTTAGGCGGCATGAAAAACACTTAAGGCGGCTGTCCTGTTTGCACACACATGAACTTCAGACAGTCCTGTAAAACTAGTCCTGTTTGAGATGCATATCACCAAGGATGCAAACTTTTTTGCACCATAAATTCATCTCCTTATAGATTCCAAAATAGAGGAAAAAATTGTGGAAGATCTTTTGCCAGGAGAGAGGCATTCCTACCTTAATTGTACAGTCCTTTTCATGAGACACCACTGAAAAACCTGATAGTGAGCTTTAAAGATGATGAATCTTTAAAAAAAGAAAAAAAGCATTGTAGGTGCACTGTCATAAACAGTTCAAACCTCTGCTGGCATTAGAACTGACACCTAATGCCAGTGGTTCACCATCACCATCCTGACGAAAAGAATGCGTCTTAACAGGAGGACAACTGGATAAAACTAGACCTTTCTAAGGGTAACAAAATAGCCTAAGACTCAGTCAGCTAAAATGGGGTCACTATTACACCTGGACAAACTCCCACCCTCTTCCCAGCTGTTCTGAGCATCACAGGGAAAGCTGCTGGTTGTCCAGAATCGTGGCTCTTGCTGTAGCTTGTAGACCCCTCTTCAGGGAGGGAGGAAAACAAAACAAACAAACCGAACCACCACCAACAGAAAAACCTCAAAAACCGCAGCACTGAAACTTCTCTCCTGATGGCCAAACTTCTATGGACTTAGAAAAACTTTTTGAAAGATTACAATTCATTTAGTCTAGCTGTTCTCCTAATTAGCTTGAGATCTTTCCTTCAACATCAATGAATTCATGTGAACTGAAACTGGTGCAGAAAATCTATTTTCTTTATGTGTAAGTGAGGAATTCATACCAAATTAACTGCTTATATAGGCCATTATCACCACTATGGAAGCTCAACAAGAAAAGACTACATCCACATAGAACTGGTCAAAATTTCTAAGTCATTTACTGCATTTTCTCTCACGATATTCAAGTTCATTTTTTATGTGGGCTCTCTGTCCTTGAATTGCACTCTGAAAACATAATTTCTCAAACAAACAAAAATGATAAGCCACTATCTTAGAGAAGCTCTTGGGTCTGAGGGAAATTCAACATGTGAGAGCAAGAAACAACAAGGAAAACAAAGAAAACAAAACAGAAAAAAAAAAACAGACCTACAAGGAAGTTTACCTTTGTTTGGGAAATTCTAAACCTGTTCTTAAGAAACTATTACTGTCATAACAATCATAATAAAAGACTATCTGCTAGCTCATTCTCAAAGCTCTGGAGGCAGTACTCCTCTCAAAGCAAAAATAAAATTAAAAAAAAACTTCAACAAAATTATGCTACATGTGCAAACCTTATGTAGTTTTCAGAAGCATTTCCAGGCATAAAACCCTTGACAACTGGTTTAGAGAAGAGAAACCTTATGATTTTTTTTTTCAAGCTACTCTGATATCTCTTATCTACTTCTATATTCATTTTATATCTACAAATGCGGTAAAAAACATATACATGATATTTCCAGTCTTTCTGATTTTGGATGTCCTTGTCTCAAGATGAACAATATGAAGTACTTTTGTCTCCAGACTCCTTCTGAAAAGTAAAATCATGAGGTAGCTTTTTTTTTTTTCCCCCCCTCCTATCAGTTTAAAGAGAAGCATATTTTATCCTACTCAATGAGGGAATGTTCTCTATGACAACTTACTGCTAGTGCTCTGCATTTTGGGTCTGGTCAGAGGAAAGAGATACAAACAAGTGGACTTAAAAAAACCCCAAAAACCTATGATCAGAAAACACAAAGCAAAATCAAAGCTAGATCTTTTCTGCTTCCAGAAATGGCTTGAAATATAAACAGTTAAATAGCTAAGCATAACTAAGCCTCTTTTTTTTCTTCAGATCTCTACCACGCTGTTCTCTCCCTTTATCCCAAAATGTGTAAATTACAAAATGCTAGCATGACAGTTAACATACAACATATAAAAACTAGGAAAATGCTAATTATTCCAAATAAACTCTTAGCTTTTTTTGTTCATCTTAAGGTTATGCTTTAGTACTAAGTTATGAGAAAGTTATCACAGTCTAATCTTTCTTTGGGTTTATGCAGTCATGTAGAAGTGAAATGACTATGTGCAAGTTTAGCTAAAGCAGTATAGGAAGCCTGCACACTCATCATTTTTCTAATGCTATGAAACATTTGAAAAACTATCCTGTGTTAAAAGCTCTGTCATCCAACAGTTAACAAATGAGGAACTCTTGCCACCTTTGCAAACTACTTACCAGATCAGCATACTTTTTGCACAAAGCTGCCAGCTTTTCTTCTGGAGTAGAAAGCGTGTTCAAGGCTTGCATTAGCAACAGCACTTCCTTTCCTATGAAATGAACAGGAGATGACCATATTCAGGGAAAAACACCACCACTACTACACAGATGAACAATTTGTTCATAAAAGCAAACTGCAGAACTACCGACAACTTAGTATGATGTAAACTGCATTCTGGTTTCACAGTTGCATAGAATATGATAAAGAGAGCAAAAATGGGATCCCATCAAAAAGAAAGAAACTTACGACTGTGCAACATTGACTATGCACTATCGTATATACAATTCAGTGAAAGTAATCTCATGCTGTCACTAGGTGTCACTGGAAAGAGTAAGTACCCATCCTTTTATAATGCACCAGCAGGTATTCTATAAGCATTCATTAGACACTGCTGGGGCCTTCTCTACTCCAGGTTAAGCAGTACGTGCTCTCACTGCCTCTCTGCTTAAATGCTTCAGGCTTTTCGGTATCTTAGTGGTCTGTGCAGGACCTGCTCTAGCAGGTCCATGTCCCTCACATAATGGGGTGCCCAGAAGTGGGCTCGGCTTAGCACATATGGGCTCACCAGGGCTGAGCAGAAGGGAAGGAGGCCCTCCCTTGATCTGCTAGTTACGCTCTGCCTAGTGCAGCTCAGGATGTCCTTTGGCTTTCCTTGCCACATGGGTGCATTGCTGGCTTACGTTCCACTTGGTGTCTTCTTGCGCCCCTACATCTTTCTCCGCGAGGGGAGTCTCCAGCTGCTCTACTTCCAGCATGTGCTGGTACAAGGGGTTACTCCTGCCCAGGTGCAGGACTTAGCACTTCTCTGTGATGAACTTTGTGAGGTTGCCCATTTCTCCAGCCTGTCAGAGTCCCTCTGAACCGCATCACAACTATCCTGTGTGACAGCCACCCCTCCAGGTTTTCTACCATCCAAAAACTCCCTGAAGGTGCATTTACTACCATTGTCTAGATTAATGAAAAAGTGAAACATTATTTGGATTGACCTCTGGCCTCCAGTTGAGCTTCATGCTGATCACAACCCACTGATTCCAATAGTTCAGTCAGTTCTTAATCCACCTCATTGTCCTTTACCCACCCCATAGTTCATGTAGTAATGACTATTAATATTTGAAATTGCTATAAAAATACTACTACCAACAGAAGAACTCTTATATTAATAACTATTCTATAAGCAGTAGTACACATTTCCTCAGAGTATCCTGCTAAAGACAAGAAAGACTGGATACAAAATGAATTTGAGATGAATACCTAGACAAAAATTAACTATTTTACTTATCTTACACTTAAATAATTTGAAACTCAGCTTTGAAATTAAATAATTTAAGATTTTAAAACCAAAATATTAAATAACACATACCTAAAGTTTTTTCCTTGCTTTTTTCACTCTCTGGATCTTGCTGGCCATCAGGTGGATCAGTGCGGGCTTCTTCCCTCCCAGGAGTCTCCTCACGAGATTCCCGAGAGCAGCACGTGGATCCCAGGAGCTTTCTGTTCTTGGCAATATACTCAGTTTCTTCCATGCCATCACAGTTAGACTGTGCACGCTGCAGTGCTGCATCAGGCAGCTTGCTGCACTTGCTGTTCACCAGCTGACTCTGGGTATTCACTCCTGTCTCCTGAGACCCAGCTTCCTCCATTGCACCAGTGATCAGCTGAGTAAGGAAAAGAAAAAGTCAGTCAAGAGACTGTATTAAGAAGAAAACATCCATCTTTCTTTCACATGGACAAATCAGATTAAGATTCCGTTGTTTTATCCAAGTTGATCTATCTGCTGTTGTTAGGCATATGAAAAGCAATCAAAGTAATAAACAGAGTAAGTCCTAAGAGCAGTGAAGGAACCAACACAGAACACCCTGAAAGATAAATTTCTGTTCTGAAACAATTTCAACACATGGTCATCACAAAAGTGTTCGTATTCTGTATCTAAAAGTTTTCATGATAAAAAGTGCAAAAAAGTCCAAGACCCAACCCCAATTATTTAAGCATTCTTTCAGCTGTTAAAGTATAGAGCCTTCAAAGAAAATGTTTCTGCTTCACAGACCAAAGTATATTACAAAAAACAGTATCAAGTATACGGCATGTTAGCCTATTAAGCTTTTGCTTAGTTTATGCACTTCATTTGAAAAAAATTGTCTAGAAATTAATTCTATTCTAGGTTGAAAACACTGAAAAATAACATTTTAAAAATAATTTGAGATACTGCAAAAACTTTTTATATCTATTCTACTAGAAAATCCAAAGAAATCGATCGAAATACATTATTCTAATTGCATACAAAATTAAGCCCTTAATAATAAATTGGAAAAAAATCAGACTAACAACAATTAAAAATGATATGCTTCTGTTCCACTTCATCAATGCTACAACCATCACTCCAAAATGATTATAAAAAAGTGAATGCTGCTTTCAGACTTTGTCTTATTACCTGTACTTCTTAACATTATTTCTCTCCAATTACAGAAATTTTTCTTGAGCTACTTCTCAAATCCCATGTTTAATCATCTAACTAAAAGGTTACCCACCACCAGTTGTTTTCATGCTGTTGTGATACATTCTGGATGTACACTGATGCCACCAGATAGTTTACTGAGCACCGATGTTCTCTTTCAGTTTCTATTAACAGTCCTAGCTGATGTAAACTCAGGTTTGTTTGTGCTGCTTTTACTTTAATCTTTTCTTTGTGTTTGTGCTATGGGTGTTGGGACCAGGGATAATTTGTGTTCCCCTCATTCCATTTACATCCTGCTGCTACAATAAACGCATAGCAGCACTATGAAAAAAGAAAAAACAGAATTGAACTTGCTTTACTACCAGACCTTAGGCTCCATCATTCTCTCAGATTTACTTTCAGTAAACAAAGTATCTCATTAAAATAAACAAACAAAGCATAAGGAATGGCATGTATTATTTCAAAGAAAGACGGCAATTTATTGAAAACGAAAAAAGAAAATGAGGAAAAAAAAAGCGGGTTATAATATTCTAAGAATTGAATCACTCTGAACAGCCTAACCTTCCCTGGAGCAAATATAGGAGTGGAGCAAATACAGGAGTGGGGCTTGTTTATATACACGCACTGTTTAGGCATTACTTAATCTCAGAAGTGTGCCAATTCCTAGAACAAGGTGTTTCTACTTGGGTTGCATATTCCATACAGATGGATCCTTTTCTCTCTTTGAAATAAATTGTCCAACATGTCTCAAATGAACACAACCAACACTAGCAATATACTTTGAGACATTGCTCAATTCCGATTTTTTTCAACATGCCTAGAAGAAACTTAATCATGAAATAAGCATAAAAATGTGTATGAAAAAAACCCATGACAGTTCAATTCTTCTCTACACTCAAAGCAAATCTTGTTTCACACATTATCTCACGGCAGTCATTCTTGACAGGATGGAATTTATGCCACACTTTTCAGATAGGACAATAAGCTTTCTACATCTGTATATACACTAAGGAACAATATACATTCTATTATGGAAGATCTGCACTTTGCACTGGTCTTTACAAGTGTCCAAATGATGCGTCTACCCTACAGACAATCATAAACGAATGGAAATATTCTCCAGAATCCCTCCCTAGGCATGTCAGACAACGTATTTGTCAAATGACTGTAACTGTAATGCAGTAATAGAACTGCTGTAACAAAAAATCCTGCCTTCAAAAAGTTGGCTTTCATTTCAGCCATCAAATGGACATTTTATTCATCTTAAGTTGCTGGCCTTCCTTGTAGCATAGGAGAGAGAAAAACAAAACAAAACAAAAACGACTTCAAATTTAGGGTCAGTTAAGCAAACAAGAGCCTCTCCCTAAAAAAAAAGAAAAAAAAAAGAAAAAAAGAGAAAAAAAAAAGAAAAAAAAAAAAGAGAAAAAGAAAGACAAAGAGATGAGAAATCTATAGTTCATTTGACCTTCTCTACGTACCAGTATCTGAAATGACAACACTGATCCTTTATAAAAATATACTACTAATTTAGCGTAACTTTTAGGATGCTGTTAATCCACTGTCCCCGTAAAGAAAATTTGAAATATGATTTCATGGATCTGGGGGTCCCGGTTGACAAGTTACCCATGAGGCAGCAATGTAGCCTTGTAGCCAAGAAGGGCAATGGGATCATGGCTGCATCAGAAGCATTGCCAGCAGGTCGAGGGAAGCGATCCTGCCCCTCTACTCAGCTCTGGTGAGGCCGCACCTAGAGTACTGTGTGCAGTTCTGGGCTGCTCAGTGCAGGAGGGACGTGCTGCTACTACAGAGGATCCAAAGTAGATCGTGGCCAGACAAGCCATGGATTTTTCTAGAATAAATCTGATTAAGCACTGGTGTCCACAGTCAAGAATATCAGGAGTTCTAATAATACCTACAACTTGGTAGATACAATAATAACCAAAATCTCATTCCTTTCATCAAATTGTAGTCCATAAACTGTTGGAGACTGACTGTAGTGGTAAAACATTTAGAGTAGGAAGCTCCCTTTTTTAAATTTTTTTTTTTTTAAATTTATTTTATTTTAATCACTTTGTAAATTCTGCTGTTACCTGATGGGGCCACAAACACCAATAGCTAGAAAACGTATGATAAATACTTCCTAAACTAGTGCTGAGCTTTCAGTCACTTCACAGATTAAAAAAGAAGGTTGAATAGCCTTCTTAAAGCCTTAATTTTGTTCTTAAAACACTCTATATTCATATCTATATATATTTTCAGATTTGATTTTTTCAAATCTTCAAGTCAAAAGCATAGCAATAACATCAGATTGAGACTGTCTTCTGTACTAAGCCATATTGATATCACTGAAATTGCCCAAATTACTGGGACAACAGACAATCTGAACTCTCTAGCCTGAAAAGGGCACTTCTACCACAACACTGTAAATACTGCTGATTCAACCACTACTAAACTTCAAACAAACAAACCACCCTTTATCTACTGAAACCTACTACTACCCCTCTTAGCTGCTCCCATGACTTCTCACTTTCCAACTTTCAGGTTCCAAGCAACTTTTATGATACTCAGTTTAAAATCTGATACAAGACCAGAATAACATCATACATATCCAGAAAGATTTTTAGTAAGAGTTGGAAAAAACACATTATGTAGATAATGTGCCAACCCATAACAAACCACAAAATTACTTACCAATATTTAAAGATCTACCACCAGAAAATAAAATGCTTATTTAGCTGCAAAAAACCTCAGCTATTAGAAGACAGTGGCACTTCTGAACAAATATATCATCTACAGACTATTTAAGTCACTACAGACTGAAGTGCTTAAGGATCCCTGCAGCAACATTACCAGTAACACCACTCCTGCTCAGCGCAGAGCATGTTTAGTATTTTGTTCTGTTGCCCAAACTTGCACCTTGATCAAAAAAGGTTCAATTCAGAACTCTACCTTATTTCACATTTAAAAGGATAACTTCACAAAATTAGCCAGTTTCATAAATTACATGTCAATGAACATCATCACATCAGCCAACTTTATTCCACTTCAACTAGAACTAGTCCTATCAAGGTGCAATGCCCACATACAGATGAACAAGCCACCTAGAAAGAGTTTATCCTACCATGTCAATGCATATCATGAGTGTGTATTTGTTCTGGAACATACAGTTAAGTATTCAACATACAGGGCTATCTAAAAATGGTACTGATGGTATAACATACCTGCACTTTACAGTTCATACATTAAAATACATACATTACATGCACACATATTCTTGTTATCCAAAACATTTTAAAAAAGCTTTCTGTATCTCTGTTATTACTAGAAATCATAAAGAATAACTGCATTAGTCTACTTTTATCCTAAATGCTGGCAAATTAACTTAAGAAAATCTAACCATTAGCATCAATATATTGAAAATATCTCCTGTGTTTCCAGATAGCAGGTGGCCTCAACTGTGAGCAGGCTTGCCAACTCAGCCTTCAAAATCAGTAAGAAAAAATAGAAAAAAAAGTTTTAAAGCTTTAGAAAGACCACATTTACACAGAGACTTTCAAATCTACCATAAGAAAACCTAAATATACAGGCATATATGTAATTCTTTGCTTGATGTCAGGCAATAGAACAGACCATTTGAACATTACTGAACTGAATATTTGCAAGTCAGCCACATGTGCAACTGTACAGAGAATTTTACTTACATTGACCAATTATACAGAAATACTGTGACAAACAATCATTTTCATGACAGATGTTTAGACAACACTCATCTCAGCAATTTACTTTTACTTGCCGATACAGAAAAATTTGCTTTGTCAACCTACACAAAATATACAATATACTTTCTCCTTAGTGTAGATAATCAAGAATTAATTTTAACATACTATAAAAAAAAAATTCAACTTAAGGCCCTCCTTGCTGGCAACTTTATTTGTGACTTTTTCATAAAAAAACGGGAAGTCAGGAAGGTGAACTTTTATCTTCATCCCTTGGTCTTGCAAGAAAAATTGATGTGCTCTGGTCCACCAGTTCATTCAGGTTATTCCTGTGAGCACTATTTTCCTATATGGTGCTCACTGAGTTAAATCATCCTGCAATCTAGTTACACTCTTTTAAAAGCCTGGTCTCTGAAGTGGCTTCCTAGCTAAACTAAAATATTAGTTGGGAGGTCAGGAAGTCAGACTCATTTTAAGCAAACATTTCAGCACAATCTATCATCACATTAAAAAAAAATGCATTATGTACTCAGTCACCTACTTTCAAAAGAGGAGACAAAGGCATTAAACAGCTTCAGAGCACTGCACAGTTATGACTTCCAGCTCAGCAGAAAGAAGAGACATCTACTTTGAAAACTCATAGGTATTTGAACCCTATAAAAATTAATTCAGAGCCTTAACAGGGTTTCATTATTAATACTGTTAGCTGTACGTTCGAGATATGTCCTTTGACATGGTTTCAGACAGAAGTACTCCCAACGTCACTTCTGCTTATCCACCTTTTTGCTGTCATCCTTCGCACGCTTCTTGTACTTTCTTTCAGTGATCCTGTGAGAAAGGTTCCTGCCCTTAAAGATAACTTTCATTTTCCCCAAACATGACAACATCATCATAAAAAAAAGGAATTATTACAAAAAAAAGACTATTTTTATTCTCTGAACTGTGGAAACATATATACTTGAAAGATGTTTTGCCTGTTTTAGCCTAAAACATGGGAAAATTTCTTGCTGTAATTCTTGATTGTATGTCCCTGGAAGACCCCAGAGTTTAAGTTGAAGCTTTCTGCACATTTACATAAAGAGCAAAGCAGGGCACATTTTACTGGCCCCTTTTTTAGTGTCAGCATCCAAGATAGGTGCTAATTAATTACTTTATACAGTGTGACTCATTTCCCCTCAGTGAGGGTTTCACTTCCTCTTTAATCCTAAGAGTTTTCCAGTCATCCATATAATGTCTCTGGAAAACAAAACAAAACAAAACAAAACAAAAACAGGGCAGACAAGTTCTGAACTCCCAACACAAACAGATCATAAGTAACCTGGAACGCAGAAGCTTCTATATATACAAATAAATAAATAACTATAATTCTCAAAAGAACACCCCAGAATTTGTTTAGCACTCCCTGATACTTTCCAAGCTTTTCTTTTTTCCTCTAATCATTATTAAATTCCATTTGGTTGTGTGAATATTAAAAATACAGCGTCGCTTTCTTTTCCTTTCCCAGAAAGCATCTGCTTTCATGGGGGACACCAACGTCCAGCCCACCCGCCACCACGGAACCCCCCAAGCACGAGGATGCAGCGTTTCCACGAAGGAACGCTAACCCCGCAGCCCGCCCCGGCCCCAGAAGGCGCAGACGCCCTTTCCGGGGGGGGCCCGGCCTCCCCAATGCACCGGAGAGGGCGCAGAGGGAGCAGGTCTCCGCACGCAGCACCCGGCCCCGCGCGGGGCCCGCTGAGGGGCGGCGCGGCCCGCAGGGGCGGCCTCGGGCACGCGCTCCCCGGCGGGCTGCGCACCCGGCACCGGAGCGGGGGGTCACTCGATTATTTCCCATTTTTTACGGGCTCTTTCGGGTGGCTCCCGCCGCGCCACCTGCGCCCCCTCCCCCCGCCACGTGCCGAGCCCGCTCCCAACGGCCCCGCGCCGCCCCCCGGCTCCGCGCGGCGCTCCCTGGGCCGCTGCCGCGGCGCTCCCCACCCCGTGCGCCGCTGCCCCGCGCAGGCGCCGGCGCGGCGGGCGCGCGCTGCCCTGCGGAGGCCGCACGGCGCGGAGGGGAGCGAGGCGCCCGAGGCGCCGCTGCCCGCCAAGGCCGCCCGCCGTTACCTCGGGGCTGTCGCGCGGGGCCGGGATTGGCGCCGCCTCCGGGCCGCTCGCGCTGCTGCTCACGCTGCTTGCGCTGCTGCTGCTGCCGCCTCCGCGCGCTGCCTCCGCTCCGCGCGTCGCCATGATGTGACGGCAGCATCCAAACAAGCTGCCGCGCCGGGGCGCTCCGGAAGCTCTCCCCGCGGGCCCGCCCCTGCTTCCGCTCTCAGCCAATAGGCGCGCGGTGCGGCGTACCACGTGTGCGCGGGTGGCACCGCGCTCGCCGTGCCGCCGCCGGCGCGGGAGGGGATGCGGGGCTGGCGTGCACGCCGCGCGGGAAGAAGAACTACATTTCCCAGCGTGCTTTGCGCCTGCCACCCGGCCCCACCGCCCAGCACGCGCCGCGCAAGGGGCGCCGGGAGTTGTAGTCCTGGCTGTACTGGGCAGCACGGGACGGGGGCACAGCGCGGCGTGGGGCGCGTGGGGGGGCCTCCGCAGAGGCCCGCGGAGCCGTTACAGCCGTTAGCGAGGGCGCCTCCCTATGGCCCCGCAGAGCCGTTACAGCCGTTAGGGGTGGCGCCTCCCGGTCGGCGAGCGGCGGTGCCTGTGGAGCCTCGTTCGCCTCCCGTGAGCGGGGGAGCGGCGGCCCAGCGGCCCAGCCGCATCGGCGCCCAGCTTCTCGTGGAGGTGCGCGGGGAAGCGGCGCGAGGGACGAGGGGCAGCGCTCGCCGCGGCCGCGTCCCGCCGCTCCTCGCCCGCCTTCGCGGAGGCCGCGGTGTCCGGGGCGCCGCTGTGGAGGGGCGCGGACGGCAGGCGCTAAAGCAGCGACCCGCGCTGCGCGGACACGTGGGGTCCTGCGGGCGGCCCCACGAGCGCGCCGGGGCCTCCTTCCTCTGGAGAACGCGTGTAGGATAACCGGGCGCAAAACTAAGCGTGCCCAGCATGCGGCGTGGAGATGGGTGTGCGCCGGCTCTGCGGGGAGCAGATGTACCCCGCAGTAACCACGGGGAAGCGTTTCTGTAGCTAGGTAGACGTAGAAACATCACGCTAAAGATCTACAAATGCCTGTGACTTCTGGAAGACAGGTGGACTGGACCTTGACTAACGTAACTTTTGTGAGGCAGTATCTGCACCTGCTGCTTACGTTGTGTTTGTCCTTTCATCCAAAATCTCTTATTACAAGAATTATCCAATTGCTAAGTTCAGAAGAAAATACTGTAGTTTTGGATTTTTTTGGAGTATCACTCTGATTATTTTATATATATACATATATATTTATATCCCTTAATAAGAACTAATTTCTTTACAAATATCCATAATAGTGGTATCATTCTTGGAAGAAGGGACCCTCCCACTTCTCAATGTTGATGCTTCAAAATCTCTCCCACGCACCTTTTCTGTTGAGAGTAGCCAGAAGTCCGTTCAAATATGCTCCTTTTAATCCAGGAAGGGCTCGTGCAATGCGTAAATATGGCTTTAAGATTACTCTAATTCATCCCAAGCATTATTTGAAAGTGTGTATGTGTTTTGTCTCTGTGTATGCATACATGTGTGAATGTATACACACACATATATACTTTATATATATATTTTTACACTAAGTATGTATACACACCATAAATTCCTCTTGCTCATTCCCTCTCTTTTCCCTGAGTAGGTGCTTTGTAGAAGAGAAGAAAGAAGGTAATTACGCATTTGAGCTACTTCCAGAGAGAGGAGAAAAGAAAGGATGGCAGAATTCTTTCTGGTTTTAAGTCTTTGATAAAATTCATTATAAGGTCTGCTTTGGTGAATCTGAGTTGGCATGAATCGTTCAGTAAAGGTCTGCATGAAGCCATAATGTCAGGTAGAACAGATTTCCTCAAAAGGCACCAGATGTTAGAGAGCCTTTTTTCAGCAGTAATTATTTTCACACTTAGGTAGGCAGCCATTTTTGTTCTCCTGATACAATGACATAAATCAATCATAATTCTTTTGTGAATAAAAATAGGACTTCCTAGCATGTCAGTTTACACACAGGTTTAGTATTTTTTGAGGACAGCTGGTGCAGGCATCTCGAGAGAAGTAACATTAGCCTGCAAACTCAGAGATGGGAGGATGCAGAAAATGTTCACTGTGAAGAACATAGATGTGAAATTGGATTAAGGAAAAACTTAGTATTTTCAGTTACATTCATGCTTGCAACAACAAGAGAGAGCAGTTGTTACCTCTTTACATATTTCAGTTAATTATTTTTCTTAAAAAATGTGCTTTGTAGCAAAGTGTATGTGCTTTGTACTCCTAACACCGGGAATTAATATTCCACTCCTGTGAGAGCAGGAACACAATTGCAGCTATACCCTACTAATGACTTTTCTGGAGATACCTGATATTAGGGATGCATGCTTTGTGTTACTGATCTTGTGCTTCACAGGATACTAAAACTGAAGGATGGCAACCAGGGAAATTGGTGTGGGTTCCAATGTGGCCATTGCTGTAAACATGTACCAGATTAATGTATGGGCTGTAAGTAAAAAGCAAGATGTCAGGATTTCCAAGGAGATGTATCATCTGGGTGTAGCTTCTTCCTACACGTTTGTTCTACTTGTCATACCTCCATCCCAGAAAAAGAATCCTGAAGTTACATGAGCTCTAAAAAAAGCTGGCAAAAAGTATTGGGGGCATAGAAAAACTCCTGCAAGGTAGGACTGAAAAGTCTGAAACTGTTTGTGTTACGAAAGCAGCAAGTGGGCATGGTTAAGAGAAGGCAAAGTCAAGATGTTCTGTTATCTTGTGTATTACAGAATTCAGTTAAGTTAAAAGGTGGTGCATTTAAAAAGACTTGCCCTTCATGCATCAAGAAATTCATCAGCCTGTAATACCGGTGAAGTCGGAGACAAGTTTAAGAAAGGAACTGGACATACCCTGTATGGATAGGGATCGCAGCCAGTTCATGCAAATATGAGTTCAGAGAGAACACGGGTGTCATTTGTTAGGATCTGAACTGACTAAGGTGCGCCTGGCTGGCGCTGCTGCGCTTGGCACAGCGCTTCTCACGCCATCTGCGGCAGCAGCCCGCTCGGGGCAGCGAGGCCTCCCTCCCGTGCGGAGCACCGGGAGCCTGCCCCGCGCTCCCGTGGGGCACCAAGGGGCACCGAGGGGCAGAACGGCAGTTAGGAGTCACAGAGCGGTTCCCGTCAGGATGACAGCTGCCTCAGTGCAGAGGTTTGTTAGGGGCCCTCCTGACACTGCAGGCAGCCACATTCCAGCATAGACATGGCCGGAGGGACCAGAGCCTGCGCCTTGTGCAGACTCCTGCCTTAACGATGCTGTGGTTTTGCCTGCCACAGCCACACTTCCTGCTCTTGTGCTCCCGTTCCCACTAATTCTGTGACTGTGTCCCACCGAGAGAGACTGGCATTTGCCCATCTGCACCAAATGCAGGCAGAGCTTCTGCCTACCTCAGTAAAGCTCTTCTAATAGCACTTCTCACCCACCCAACACGATGGGCTTGAAAGTCTCGTTATGCATGATGCGGGATGCACGCTGATGAGGCAGCAAAAGCAGAACTGTTTGATGTCTAAACTGCAGGCATCAAAGCCGTGTAAGGGCGCACGGCCAACATTAGAGCTCATTTTCTGAGCTATGTGGGATAACAAGTTAGATGCACTCCATCTACTCTGGCCATTGTTGGACTATTAAGTAAATTAATCTCATTTGTAAGGAAGAAAAGGAGATGCAGAGAAATGCCAGGTTTTGCCTGGCTCTGAAACCTTCACTTCTGCACATGCAAACCTTCACTTAAGAGAACAAATTAACAATCGTGGTTGCAGAATTAGGGTTTTTTTGCATGGATGCAATTAATTTAGTGCAAACACTAAATATGCTTTTCTTTGTAGTACCATGTATCAAAGCAAGCAGCAAAACTTTGTTATTCTAATTTTATATAGAAACCTTATCTAATTATATTATTCTTTTTTCTTCTACTTTGTCAGAACCACTTGAATCGGAAAAAAAATCACCTTTCTGCATATATAGTGTTGGGTTAAGCACAACTCCAAGTATATTTGCAGAGGATTCTTATGGCCTCATGAATCCCTCAATTAGTAAGGGAAAACATTCACAGTCTTTCCTTTAATGGAAATGACACTTTCATGAAGTATATGATTCATTCTTCAAGAAAATTTCTGCGTGGTTCTGAATCTCATTAAAATTGGCAGCGACAAGCTAATTATGATTATTGTGGTTGCTCCTCCTCTTGCAACGGCTCTGGGTTTAACAGATGAAAGGGAAAATATGTTGTGATTCCTTGCAATATACTTAGACATAAAAATGCATGCAACTGTCCTTATGTATATATATGTACATGAAGATATGTGATCTTGGGCTATACTGAGAAGATAACGAAGACATGCACGTTGAATATTTTACAGAAATTGCATCAGCACTGTTTCTGGAATAATTTACTCAAAATTGGTAACTCCCTGTTACCAATCTGTTTAAAACAATGGGACTCTGGAATAAATAAAAGATTATCTTTAAGACTAAAGTAAAAAGACATTCAAGTTGTCTGGCTCAGAACAACCCCCGAGCAGCCAGTTCCGGCTCAGGCAGCCACGTGAGGCCCCTCTGTGCTGCGCTCCCATCGGGGGCAGCCCCAGCGCCGTCCTCAGGCCGCAGCGCCCCGAGAGCAGCTGGGTGCTGCACGGGGCTGGCCGGGGCAGGGGCGCTTGCTGCACATCGGGGCTGCATGTGGAGGCTCCACAGAGGCATCGAGGGCCCCACCAGCCAGCAGGAAACTGCTTCGTGAACCAGCTCAAGGGGTGAGGCAAAGGAACGCGGGGCTCATGGAAACCACTCAGGAAACGGAAAGCTTCCGTTGGCTTTATTTCCAGTAAACAACAGTAAGGAGTTGAAGAAAACACAGGGGAACATTTTACTACTTAAAAAAAAAAAAAAAAGGCAAGCTTTTACAATCTTTCCTCTTCCTCCCCTGAATTTACACTCTGTTATTATATTCTTGTAAGTCACATCCACCTTTTGTTTCTCTGGGGTTTGTTCTAGATTTCTTTCTGCTGTTATTTTGCTGGACTTAAGGCGTCTACCCCGTGGCCTGGAATGATGCGAGTAAGAAAATGCTGCTATGTGAGTGAAATGTGTTATTAAATCATGTTTGGGATACAAAGGCCCATGAAATTTACTGTGAACATCAAGAGGTCTACCTTTTTTCACCTTTTTACAAAAATAAAGTTTAGATCCTCTACCTATGGATAAGCTGGTGGGAGTGTTAGATACTTGTCACACCAAACTAAATTAAAGGTACGGGAAAGTCCAGCAATCTCTGCAGGAGGAACAGAACATAGATCGTAAAAATGAAAACAGTATAAAGATAGGCATTGCACTTAAAGTTGTTAAGAAAATGTATGGCAATAAGGACAACTAATTTGGAAAAACAAAAAAATTTGGAAGTTTAAAACACTTCATTTTTCATGACAAGAAAGGTAGGAAGACTTTCTGTCTAAGTTTTAAAAAAAAAAGCCTATAATCTTCTCAGTCTCTTTACAAAAGTTTCCTGCAAAGAGTTGTCCTTCAGACCCTTTCATTTACTTGACTGCCTAGTGTTGCATGGCCCCTAGGTATTTTCTGCGTTCATTGGGAATGCATCATGGGAAGCTTTCAGAAGACACTAGCAAGTGAGATGAGGGAAGTTCAGGAAGCAACATTAAGGAGAGGAGACCTTGTCTTTGGGGCCCATACTGGTGAAAAGGCCTTCCTGGAATAACACCCTTGCACAACAGGAGGCCCAGGCTCGACCAAGCTCTTTCTGCACTTGTGGGCACCGTGTCATTGTCACCACTGTCCCATTGACTACAGCTCCGTTTCGTTTTCTACACCCTGACCTAGGAAACAGCAACAGCTCAATGTTCATATTACTTTAGGAACTATTCGTTTTTTATGTTACCATTAGCCTGGATACTACATCACCTTATCATTGTGCTAAGAGTGCGTGTGTAATCACATTTGTGCACATGAGCTCCTGTACAATCCACAAGTATTTTCTAATGCCATGGGCATTAGAAAAGTCTTTAGTCTGCGTTACTAGCATTATTTTTGCAAATTTAGGTCCTATCCTAAAGATGTGATGATGCCTTATCCCACCATGCTAACTGCATTTATTTCTATACTTGGTTTTACACAAACAATACATTGGCTTTTTTTTTTTTCCATTTGGACAAATTCTTCCTTGACTATGAAAATGCATGAAAATAAAAATCTGCACAAACATGTTTATTGGCTGCCTTGAAGAGCAAAAAAAAAAGGCAAAAAAGCATTAAAATAATATGAAAACAGCAAATAATTTGAAATCAGGTAATAACACCTGAATTGTGTACATGTTAGTAAATCACTCAAGTTTGTCTATGAAGATTATTGCTGGATATGCTGTGAAATCCATTAGCTACATAAAAGCTTTGATTCTTGTTCTTGGTGCTTCTACATTTAGCTGCACTCGTGCTTTCTAGTTTGATTTTAGTCTACATCTATCAAATGCCACCTTGCAAAAGCAAGCTCAGTTTTTCCCCAAAGCATCACTGCTTTTCTGTTCTGCAAATCTACATTTACACAGCCAACTTACTTTGCAATATGCCTTTTCACAGGAAAACTGCCAAATACATGGATTTTCATAAAGAAATGAAAGCATCTGATTTCTTCTACAGTGCAATAATGCTAATGAAATCTCATTATCAAGACTCATTTAGGGATGGCATTTTGGCAATAAAAGCAAACTCAACAGTTCCTTATCCCAGTGTTTCCAGGTTTGGATATTAACTTCTTGTAGGGGAAGAAAAACCACCACCAACAAAAACCCAGCAAGAACAAAAAACCCCACATACTTCAAGCCCAGATGTTGTTCATATTTATATAAATTTTGTAATTCACCATCAATGGAAAAGACTAATTTCTTGAACTAAGAGATTTGCCATGCCAAATCTCAGCAGTTACTGAACTATAGCACACTAAAAAAAAAAAAAAAAATCCCAACAGTGCACGTTTCAGAACATTTACATAAGAAGCTATTTGTCATATCAAAGCTTTTACTTCCGCTCTACTTTTTCTCTTTTAACACACATTCTCTGAATTACTCTATGGATCCATATTGGCTCCATAGTTCAAGATGGAAAGTATTGTAGAAAAAGTAATATAAAAGTATATTCTTTCTTTAAAAAAAAGCAAAACAAACAAACAAAAACAGAAAAACCATAGTTTGGAAGAATTGGCCCATTTTGCAGTCTGAACACACTAGTAAAGGAGTATTGCCAATAAGGGCAGAACTAGCGAGCAATGCCCGTGTGAGCAGAACTTACTGCATTTAACTTTTGCACTATTTAGTTGTGCTCAGTGGATCCTGCTTTATTTCACTCATTTTCCTTTTTATTTAGACTTAGAGGTGTTTTGCATTAAAAGTTAATGGAGTATATGATAAATGGAGCATTACGTTTTCATTATATAAAGGTACTAACTTAATGGGAAAACTACACATAATATCCAGCAGTCTAATAAGAATCAAAAGACCTATAAAGAAAACTTTTTATTTAGATTTCATGACTTACTGTGACAAAGTATATTTTTGAAATATGCACAAGTCTGAAGTATCCAGCCATGGTCAGGCATATTTCAGTATATTTGCCACTCACCCTGCCCTCACACTCCAAAGAAACAAACCAATTTTATACATATCTACAGTATTTAATAAAGAAGTCCAAACCAGCCAAAGGTTTATATTTCTCAGCATATAAAACAAAGAAAAACATTTAATTTGCTCTCATGTAGAGAATAAAATGAAATGGAAATAACAATCTTTTGAAGAAAGAATGCATTTAACAACCTTTCCGTAGGGAAAATGCAGTAGCCTATTATGATGCATTAATAAAAACACCAGGTTAAACCAAGTAGGAACTATCTTGTATCTAAATGCATAAACATTTGCAGGTTTTATCACCCAATCAAGTCTGTACATCTTTTGGAGTCTGAATTAGTATTTTTAAACACATTATCAGAAGTTAATCTGATAGGCTTTTATATAAAGTCTTTGGCTACATATGTTAAGGAACTTAAATACACACTAAAGCTACTAGTTACAAGTACCTTATAAATGGTACACATTCACAGATCATACAGGGACGAGAGTGCAGGTGTGAGGAAATATAGTTATTTTCAAGGACTAAGTTACCTACAATATCCAATTTTACATCCTTAACAGAAGGCTGCAAACAAACTTAACTTGAGATTCTTCAGTTTAGAAGTGTTCCTGCAGGAGTTCTTGACCACTCAAGAATGCCTCACAATGTTGTTCCATGTAACAATCTTACCACTTTTAATTATTACATGTAGCCTGTAGTGCCTCTCTTTTTTTATTTTCTTTTAAAATAACTGTGAAGAAACTGCTCAAATATAGAACAGCAATACTGGTTCTATCCCTGTATGGAATTATAATGGTCTTAGATTCTGTCATGTTGTTTGAAGATTTTTCATAAGCAAAATATGAAAGCAAAATTTCATGTCAGTTTTTAGAAGATTAGGATTATAGTGATTTCATGAAAATGCTTAATTCTCTTCTTGCAGCATTTCTTCTATTTCTTTGTCCCAGTTATCATCACGTTTTTCTGATTCTGTCACCACCTCATACTCTTGAAGCTCTTGCTGTAGCTCCTTTTCCCAATCAGCAGTCTCTTCTACAAGACATAAACAATGTATGAGAATCAATTTTTTTTTCCCCAATAGACCTAGATAAATTTCATTGAATCAATGCTATCTCCCTTATTCCCGTGGAAGTTCTCATTCAAAATAAAAGAAACATCAAGATTAAAAATTTTAGTTTTTGATGACTGTAATTACGAATTAACAAACATATTTGGATTCCTGTGCGTATGCTTTAATAAGTATATAAATAGATAAAAAAGCAAGTTTAAGGCTTAGCTGTAACAAGTTTCCTTTTCCAAACTCCTTTTCTACAGTGAATTCAAGTCTTTCCTATTATCAACTCAATCTCCATGAAGTCTCACAAAAAAAGTGTGCATTATTTAGGAAATGAATAAAAGTGTGTAGAATATACCTATTTCTTCTTAAAATTATCCACAATATTGGATCTTGATTTTTTTTTTTTGCTAGATAAGTTAATCAATGTTAAAGGTAATCATCTTGTACTTCTGGTCAGAAAAAGAAGTATGTCAGAAGACATTCCTTTTTATTAATCTGTGGTTTAACTTTCTCTACCTATCATATGCAAGAGAAAAGGGGAGGAGAAATATTACTAAAATATTACATAATAATTACTATTACAGTACTTTGGATATGAAAGTAAGTAATTTTAAAACCCAAGTCAGTAGGCCAGCTGACAGTTTTCTAAATGAAATGCATGTTAATGTTTACATTTTCATCAAAAAGCTACATGCAAGAAATTATTATTAAAATATCCTCAAGACTGCTTATATATTGGAAAAAAAATCAGAAAACAAGGATTCACAACATACACTGAAAAATATCTATAGGCAAACGTATCTTCTTAGTAAATGGTGCATTGCATACAGCCAATCATATCACCACAGACCAATTTTATTTTTCCACTTTCTATACCAACTTCTTAAGAATCATTTTAAGAATAAAACTCATCCTTCTCAAATCTATTTGTTAAATTTTAACTGTCTCCAAATGCACGTAAAACTTTTACAGCACAGGCATCTGTAAATCCATGTCCTGGTACAAACATGGCCTATACTGCTTATGTTCAAACAGAAGAAAATATTGCCTGACTTCCAGTAATGAACTGTACTATAATTAGAAGGATGTCAATTAAAGAAACAAACAAAAAAAGAACAAACATGGGTGGCATGTAAGCATCTATGAGAGAACATAGAGAGACGAGCCAGACAAAATATTACGCTACTAACTTTCATAAAAGAGCCATTTAAAATTTTTAGATTCTTTGTACAAACAATGCTCCGCAGGAAACATGACTAGACTGTTCTAATAGCTATCACTGATTTCTGTAATATTTCATTGCAGAACAGGTCTTTGAAAAACATTCATAAATATTCTTTCCTAAATTTAAGTGCAGTACTTTTTTTTCAATCACCCATCTTAAAAATTATTCTATTTGAGACAATGGTAAGAAACACTAAAAGAATAAAATCCTTATCATGTAGCCTTATACAATCACTAAAAAAGGCCCACAAGAACAGATGTGGTAAAACAGGTGCCAAGAAAAAGTAATTATTTTTTCAAACCTTACCTTCTACTGGTGAAGTCTCTTCTCTTTTTTTGTCTAGCACCAGTTGTTCCATTTCTTTTCTTAGGTCTTCCTGATTCAAACTGCAGGCATCAAAAGCATCACTCACAAATTCTGACACACCTGGACTTGTGGAAATCTCTTCTTCATCCTGCAGTAAGGTAGTTTTGTAGAAGCTTATTCACAAAGAGACCAAAAAGTGCCACCAACACATATGTTCCCTTTGGTGACTGCCATTTACGGAGTCACCAAAAAACCAAAATGTATAACAAATGCATTTTTAAAGAATATTTTTTTGCACAGACAAGAATGTAAGTCAGCTATACTGAAAACAGTCTGCTTTCTATCCTAGGCTTCTTTTTGCCTTCCCCTAAAAGCTTTTTTACAAAGAGTCATTAGGCATCCAAATTCACAGGTTTTGCAGTGTCAAGGAAAGTTCTTTGTGCTTTCAAAATTAAATAATGTAGCTACGGAAATTCATAATCTAGATGCCCTAAAGTTAAACTTGCTGCTGCTAAAGCATTGGACACAATGTGGCACACTGTGCATGTGCAAGAGTCTACATTTTAATGAAGCCACCATGTTTAAATGCTATACAAACTTGGTAATACAAACATGGTGGAACCATCTTATCCTTCAGAGTTAAAAATGAACAAAACAAAAGAACTACCTTGTATTGTTACAGCGTGGAGGACATTAATGAAAGTATTTATTCTTCAGATACACTATCATTTTTTTCTACTAAAAATGAGTTTTGAAGTGTATGTAGTAAAATCAAATGTTCTCACTACAGAACAGCAGAGGAATCGGCAGGAACAGCAGCAAAACAGCATAAAAGTGGCAGATATTTATATTATTACAACTGACTCAAAAGGACGCCTAATTATGTATTAAATGACAGTTTCACATACTAAATACCAGATAAAATACAGATGCATTTTTACCTCTTGAGACTTTAGCTGAGACTTTATTGTAACAGGTGGTGTTTTGGGCCGTACAGTTTCTAGTGAGAGAAGGGAAAAAAAAGTTACATTTAAGTAAAGATCCCATTTAATCTGCATAGCTTTTGCATATAAAAGGAAACACTATCTTCAATTTTAAGGAATCCCCATGGTTAAAGGCTGAATTCAGCCATGGATGAAGCACTGAAAACAAGACTTTGAAAATGAGAGTTTTTATATGCTTAATTAAGTCAAATTCACCAAATATTTCCTTCCTCTTGAATCCAAACTTAAACACTACACCTCAAAATGATCCAAGTAACTATGAAACATGAACAGCTAGGAAACAGGAAGAATGCGTTCTATAAAACACTCACGGATTGTACCTGTACCATAAGGTGCAAAATCTATAATGTTATAGAGACAAAGACTTGCTCCTGAAATCCAGCAATCACCTAGAGTAGCTGCCACCCTTACCTGGTTTGCCGCTGCTACAGAAAGCACCTGGCTCAGATCTACCAACTCCACCTGTGTGCACATCCCAAAAGCTCCTGAGAAGATCCCTTTGCAGCCTTCCCTTCCACACAGAAGAAAAGAAATCACTGAAAACCAGGAACCTTGGAAGTTGCCCCTATTTTCTCAGTAACGCTTAGCAGGCACTCTGAATTTAGTAGTGTGGGGCTAGAAGGGCAGGACTGTTTGTATGCAAGGCCAAATCTTATTCTTGACAGGTAAAGAACATTTCAGACTTCGTTCTCTACATGCAACTAGCAAGATAGAAGGACTACAATGAAAAGCCATATGGTTGCAAGAGCAGTTAACATACTGGGCAGGTTGTGGTCATAGTTATGTGCTAGGTCAGCAGTTTTACTTGTTTTAGTGTGCAAAGCACTTGAGCTTGCAGCTCCATGTATTGCAGTGGGGCCTCTCTTGCTAACTCAGCAATTTCTGAAAGGGGAATTTTGAGGGGTTCAATTTGTAAAATTAAGATCAGCTCTAATTAAAATAATTCTTTAATTGGTGTTTGCTCTTGCATATGCAGCTCAATGGCTCCTGCCACACCCTATTTATTCGCTCTCCTCTCCAGGCTGTGGCAGATCTGTTACTGCACCCAACAGCCAGCCCAAAGAGGCTGCAGGACCCTTGGCTGCTCAGTGCCAAGCACCCAATGCACAAGGCCACAGCAAAGCCTTAAGCACAAGGCCCCTCTGCACTGCAGGAGCAGCAGAGCAGCTCAGTGCTGGGTCACATCCCAATCTGTAGTGCTGAGAATTAGCCTAGCACCACCCTCCTACATCCACCTCCTTTCCAAGGAAATAGCTCCTGGTATGTGGAGAAGGATGAGAACGTGGCATTTGGCTACGCAGCCCATGCACGCACATAGCTTCTGCATTACAAAGGGGAAGTCTCCAATTTGCGCCTGCTTTTTTTCCTCCCCACCAGCCATGCTAATTAAACTGCATACAGGGAGGTGATGGACTGAGATGAAATGGAAGACAATTAACTGTATTTTACAGACACCACTCAGCTTTGAGAAGAAACACTGAACATCAGGAAGGGTTACTAGCAGACAACTGCTTCTTGTTTTATCCACCAATTACAAAATCCAACGTTCAGAAAGGTCATTTCAATATAAAATGAAACATGGTTGGTTCATAGCCCCCAAGATCTGTTAAAACTCAGATTCAGTAAAAACATGGTCTAGTAAATATATCTTTGTCAGTATAAAATATAGTGATTTGGACGGTTAGCCTATCTTTACAGCCTCTAGTGGTCTTTTGAATTGCACGAGATCCCTGATGGATTTTAAAAAAAAAAAAAAAAAAAAAAGACTCTTTGGGTATTATCCAACAGATTTCTCTTTGATTGCAATTTCAAAGAGTTTCTAAGAGGATGGCTCAAAGATAAGAGGTTTGTTGTTCAAGAGGGTGAGTTGCCCTGTTTCTCTTGCAGAGCTGAAACACTTTCATTGAAATAGCCATGCCTTGGGTTTGCAAATGTGACCTACATACTACATCGCTTAAAACCAAAGTTACATTGTCCTAGGAACCTACAGTTTAACACTGCTCATTTAACTACACGTTCAACTTGCGTAAAGGAAAACTTTCAGCATTGTAATTAATAGCAGAAGTGCTTCTATTTGGCAAGCCAACCAGCCACAGCAGTAGCAGCTTTCTATTTTCTGAAATTGTTTTACTGAAGCAATGAGATGCAGAAAGGGAAATCAAGTAAGTTGTCTGTGATAAGGAGAAGCATATGAATAGTAACCAGATTTCGCAGTGAATATGCTTAAAAACAATAGTGAAGAAAATCTGTTTTGGCAGAACTTATGCATTATTAAGCTAGAGGAAATGTTTCTAAATGCCACTTAAAGGCTCATCGACCGAAAGGCTCAAAGATTACAAAGATACATATACACTCAAATTTCTATTGTAAGGCACTATAGAAGCCAAAGGAGAAGACAGTCACTACTCCTAACAGTCAACATAATTCTATCAGTTGATATAATGAATAATCCAAAGGTGGGAAAAAAATCCTTAAAAGTAAGAAAAAATAACCAAAAAGAAATTAAAAAAAAAAAGGAAAAAGAGAGAGAATGCATTCACTTAGCTGTTAAGCCTGACAAAAATAAGAACTGTGCTAGACATTTCTGGAGCTGATGACAGCTGCACACATAAAAGAAAACTGCACACAGAAGAGAACACAAGTTGCTTGTCAGAATATGACAAAAATGGGACCTGAATGCAGGAGGAGCACAGAAGTCATATGACATGAAGAGAAGAGTAAGAAATGGGCCTAAATGTCATGCACTGAAAGGCAAAGAGAAGAACCTTGTTCTGATGAGAGAGTAAGCTTGGAGCATTAAAGAATAGCTCTTTTACATGAGGAACCGAAGTCGCAGCTTCTCTGAAACTGCACTTTGCAAGTGTGTGAGCTATCTAGTAAAAAGCAGCTTTACATTGTCAACTTCCTTGTGCTGGAACCAACAATACAATTTCGTTCCTTTAACTAGATGCCAAGTTACATGAAATACATAAAGAATTAATATCTTTGAGACTGCTTTTCCTCTCATATCGAATTGATATTATCCACTTGTCTTGACCTTTGCTTCCTTTGTAATTGTTGACCAGTTTATGACTTCCTGAAGAAAAGTGGTTTTGGCAATTTTTTTAATGCTACTTTTTTTGGCCAATATTTGAATAAGCACAAGACGACCTAGTTAGGGCATGGAGGTCTTAGTTTTGTATGAATAGATTAAAAAGTTACGCAACACTAAACAACAGTGTCAGTTGACAAAAATATCACTCATCTTGTCAGGCTTCTAATTAAAGTAAATATAGGGAATTAATATAAAAGAAGGCAGGAAGAAAAACAAGGCTCACAGGTTTGACAAGGCAAAATCTAAGCTGATTATAAGGTACTCTGGAAAAGATGTTGGACTTGTATGAAATACTGGACTAGAGGCACATGAACTTTGAAGGGGTAGATTAACTAGCCATTGGTTAAAAAAAAGTTTGGGGAGAGAAAAAAAAAGTACAACTCAAAGCCCATATACACAGTAAAGATTACACAGGAACATGAGTGCAAGTGAAGAGGCAGAGACAACTAAAGACAAAATCCTAAAGCAAAGCATAAAAGGGCAGGAGAGTATCCACCGAAAAATGTTACCACAGAGGCAGGCAAGATGGGACCAAAAGTTTCACCTTTAGTAGTAGCTAAAATAGTTTGTGATAGTACAAATATGGGCCAAAACATTGTTAGTATTTTTAACAACAACAAGAAGAAAAAAAAGCACAGCACAAGAGACAGCAGCAATGGAAAACATAAGCTGCAACTTGGAACAATGCTCATAAATGGTATGTACAAGGCATGTACAGAAAGAGAAAATAAAAGCAAAATGGTCACTGGAGAGAAGCCTGAGTACAAGGATGTCTTTTGTCAGGATATTTTATTTACTGAAAAGCCCAGCAGTTGCGTAATCTTTTTAGAAGCATAGGGGAGGCAGCCAAAGAAAGCAAATGGATTAATATATATAACTGAAGATAAGCCATTGAACATCCTCTCTCACATACATCAGGTATTTCTGTAAGCTATGTCTCTTTAATAGATTTTCACTATAAAGCAGAATTAACCTGAAGTAACTCTGGGAAAAAAAAGAGTATTTAAAATATTTTCTAACAATTCTCTCAGTTGTTTCCCTGCATAAACCTATTTTCTCTAATGCTTTTCTGTCCCACAAAGAAAAGAACAAAGCAACAAAAAAGCCCACATGCTTACAAAACTACCAAAACAATTGGAATATTCATTGTCATGTAACTTGCAGTTTCATTTCTTTGTAACTAGCACATTTTAAATTGAAGGTGCAGAATGCAATTCACAAATTTTATACTCCTTTGCTTGAAATGGTCCTTTAAATTATATGCAGCAGAAGAATGATATAATTACAATAAACAAATAAATCACATCGGGCTGCTTCTTTATTGTCCTTGACCTCCTCAGAGAGAGGGATCCTGCTTTTCCCAGTCCAATGGCTCCTGGGGAGTCTGCTCAGGGCCTGGAGTGCACTGCCTGTGGCCACATTGCACAATCTGGCCTAAAGTTCCCTGTAATACTGTCACAGGCCATAATTTCTCTTTTTTTTTTAAAATCTTTTAAGCTTCCTAAACCCAAAATGGCATGAGTTTTACGACTGATAGTGTACTGTTCACCCCAGGAACATACCACAAAGTTTGAGTAACCATGGTCTGTTGGGACAGCAGTGAACCGTCCTGCGTTTAAGAAGTCAGAATTGGTGCCTTCTGATCTGGAGCAAATTCCAGACTGAACTGTCCTGTCAATGTTATTTGGATTTTGACTGAGACACAATTACCCGATTCATTTTAAAAGGAGGCCCTGCCTGGACAGAATCTACAGAAATGGAGGGCAAACTATCGTCTGTTTGCAAAAGGTATCTCATATGCAACACAGAAATTCTGCTACACAGGTCACCTGGCAGCTTTCCCCTCACCCCAAGGTTGAACTGCTTATGTTCAAGGTGTCAAGACCCAGCTGTAAAATGTTGGCTTGGGCCATCAAGAACACAGGCAAGCTCTGCAGGAACCTTGAGAAATTGTAAGGGGGGGGGAAAAAAAAAAAAAAAAAAAAAAAGGAAAGGTGAAATAAGCAACTGAAGTAAGAATAAAGAGATGGGATTATTGGTTAGCTAGCCTCATGTCCCCCCATCATTCCACATATCTACAATATCTACAATATACTCTGTCCCTTTCCATGTCCTGCATGCCCCTGTGCCTGCCCTTTATGCAGTAATCTCACCTCCAAATCATCAACTGACTTGTGTGGCACGAGGGGGCCTATGCAAAGCAACAGTGCTGAGATACGCCTGGAGCAACAAGCCCACCAGCTGGCAGGGATGCCTGGTGCCTCGTGTCTTACACACGAACCAAAAGTACCTCCTACTTTCCTCTGATGACAGGTCAAAAAAGAGCTCCAGAGATCACCTGAGTTTGTGTCTTGAGCTTTAATAGGACAAGTACAAAGTTTTCTTTTTTGAGATTTCTACTATTCTGTGAAAATTGGCTGAAATTGGAAAATGGGTTAAAAGTGCTGGGAGCACCACCTCTCCCCTAACTAGGCAAAAAAATCCAGCAAGCTGCCTGATTTCACAGGAAATCTAGGATAGAAATTCTAAATCATTTGGTACATATAGTCAGTATTCAGGACAGAAATTAGACTACTCAACTTCATGAGCTAGGTCAGAGCAAACCTTTCCATACCTTTCAGTTGACTGTCCTCTTCTCTGCCTTTGTTCTCTTCCTTCCCTACTGCTTGCTGTTGAGCAGCAAGTGCAGTGAGTTGTGCAGACTGTTTAATTAGGGACACCCTGTAAAAGTAATTTCTCCAGAACACCTCCTCCTTTACACTAGAGAGAACAAACAGATTTTGATCACAACACATGGGAATGTAGTTTCTTCTGCTAACTAGCAATGAAATAAAATGAAGCACGTTGAGGGAAGGAATAGAAAGAATTGCCTCTTAAATAAAAACTTAGAAATTATGAAATAAACATTGCTTAAAAAAATAACATTTTTGACCTCTTATAACATAGCTATATTGAGCTTGAACATATAATGGTAAGAGGTTATTCTTTAAAAACACTTAACAGCAGACAGCAAATGCACATTTGGAAAAAAGGTTATGCTGTTCTATCCCTCTTTCCCAATTATGTAAATAAACTCAACAAAACAAATTAATCTGTTTTATTTAGTCCCTTCTAAAGCCTATATTTTCTCATTGTGAAAGACATATTTGTGTACATCTTCTCTAGACCTCAGGTGAAAACAGAATCTTTGATTTACAGGCAAAAGCTCTGCTAAGAATGTAGCAAGATTATTTCACTTTCTGGATGACTTTTAGCAAGCTCTAGTCTGCAAGTGAAGGACTTCCAGTAAGTAGAAACTGTCATCTAGTAAACAATCAGCTCTGGTAAGCGGAAGTTGTTTTTCTCCTAAGTGATATTGCCCACTGATGATCCTCCAGCAAACAGAAGACTGTTTTAACCCAGAAGAAACAGAAACCAGAAAAAGCAGGTGGGGTAGGTGAGGTAAGGCGAGCAGGACCAGAGACTGCAGACTATATCAGGGCAGATCTGATGAAGAGCTAGAATACAGGCAAAGCCCTGGGACTGACAGAGTAGAAAGGAACAGTAGGGAAGGGCTAAACAGAATGAAGAACTAGGAAGTTCTAGCAAAGGAGGAAACTTAAGACAGAGAAGCTCACAAAGCTGTTTACTTTCCTATTTTCATCCTCGGACAAGGAGACTAATGCTAGAAACTCCTGCTAAACAGAAAAGGTGACCTGTGAAACAAGCTTAAGGAGCAGAGTTGGACTGCACAGGGAAGGAGACCAGTATTAAAATAAAAGTGAGATTAAGAAGCCATACTGCAACACAGTGACACTGTCCTGTCACAAAAGCATTACTTATCTTTTAGATAAGTCCACTAGAAGGCAGTCACAACACATGGCTTTTTTCTATAGCTGTTAAAAATTAGTTTGTCATGCCTGCCTTGATTCTACTAGAATCGGTCTCTGCTATGAATTCTTTTGTCCTTTCTTCAGAGAACCCCTATCTTTACTGAGGTGTCAATTAACAGCACCAGATCTGAAACACTCTTTAGCAATACTTACCTCCTTATGAATTTTTTTTTTTGGGGGGGGAGGAGGGGAGAGGGGAAGACGGTGGAAAGAAAGAGAGTATCAATCAATTTAGTGTCTTGAACTTGGAAAAATTAGATACCTCTTCCATATTCAAACCGTAATGGGCCCCTACTCCTTCTAGTTCTTTTTAAGATTTTGACTGCTAAATTGTATTGCACTTACCGCATTCCATGTATGTGAAACTATCAGATACAACATATACACACTGGAAGTAACATACTGGAGGAACTGAAAGCAGTGAAAAGAAGAAAGAATAACTTACAAATATTAAGCAGAAACATTACAGGTACAATGTTACCAGCAATATTTAACAACAATAATTTAATAATGATAACAGTTACCATCAAAAGCTACTTACTGTTTAGGAACAAGATCAAATCTCATCCGATTGAGCAGTTCATCTTCTTGCAACATAACCATTGCAACAGGGTACATTTGATCAAAGTCAAAATTAAACTGAACACCTGCTGGAGGATCCCGTAGAAAGTTTCGTTTATCCTTTGAAAAACATATTAAAGTTGTTAAGAGATATCAGAAAAAGGATATTGCATTCAACATACATAACCAGTAAATCAATCCCCACTTCCCACATATTTCTAATAATAGCACAAAGAGGCATAAACCTTTTAAAAAAGGTAAAAAAAAAATGTATTGTGGATCTATTTCAGGTCAAGCCAGTTCCAGAAGAACTCCTATTTACTCTTTTAAGTTACCAATGCAATGGTGGGCATCTAAAAAAAAACCCTCAAACTTGACATTACATTGCTTAATAGTGTTAGACAAACTTACTTTGAAAAAAAAAAAAAAAAAATACTCACTGCTGATAAGGCCAGTATTTGCTGTTGAATTGTTTCTTCCTCATTGCTATCTACCCAAGGTGGCACTGCTGCTTCTATTATTAGAAGGAGGAGAGCAATTTAATTACAGAAAGCACAAAAGTCTATCACTAAATAAAATAACATAAAACATCACACACATCCCTATACCAGTTCATCGTTCCTTTTTTCTAAGCTAAGCTCATGACATAAGAGAAAAGCTCTAGTAAAGGATCTTTGTGTAATAAAGTAAATTTAAATAGCTGCTGCTCTCTAATTTGCTGATTTTAAAAGAAAACCTTATTTTTTTTCTTCCTACTGTTCAGATTTGCCATTTTTGACTTACTAAAATAGCACTGTATGAGTACTGTAGCACTGTAGCAACTGGCTGAGCAGTCGGTCATTTCTAAATGTCCTTTAAACTGTGTCTGATTTTTAAGTTTTCAGAATACTACTTTTTTTTTTTCCCTGGCATCCAGAAGGATGGTATTTGCTAAGGAAGAAATTCCTCATTTATGGTGAAAAGAACTACAAGATATTATATACTGAATAAGCATGCGCCAGTTTACATATCTACACAGGTATTTCCAGAACAGTTCATTGTGTAGGTCATAAGTAGAGAAAATGAACTATTTTTAAATGATCAGAAAATACACTAATCTCTTCACTATCTATGTTGATTCAACCTGCAGAGTCATTGTGATGAACTGCTAGTAGTCTATAAATAATTCTTGTGCACTAGAACAAATGAAGCTCCGTTTCCCATGCACTCGGTATATTTAAAATGTTCATCCCATGTGGATTCACCAACATTGATATGTGCTGATGCTAATGCTTCTTTCAGTTAGGCCATCTGTGTCTCTCTGTCTCTCTCTTTTGTTAACCCACCATGAAGTGTGTGGAAGCTCACTTCTCAACAGATGCCAGAGTTTATTAATAGATTCAAAAAGATAACTATATAAACAGCATGATCACATGAAAAGCACTTCAAGAAGAAAATATATCAACTACAGACAGTATGAAAAAAATTAATCATGATCCATTTAAAACTCCCTCATATTCAATATTAAAAACAGGCATCACTTATTCAAATAGTAATAAATGATGGTATTTAGGTTAACATTAAAAAGATAAGCCAATGATGAAACACAACATATAAAAAAAATTGATTATTAGAGTCTCCAATAGATCCACTGATCTCAGTAATACATGGGTGGATAACTCAAAGGATTTAGATCACACATAATTACAAAGCAAATGACTTTTAGGAAAGCAAAAGAGCAATTATGCCTTTAATATAAGTGTAGCAACGCCCACAGTAAAGCTAATTAAATATTACAGTGCAACACTGCACCCCATGTTTTCAATTCTGTTATTAAGATGTTACAGGATTGCTAAAGCCCAGGGGAGAGGTCACCAGTTCTCCTTCTTTCAACAATATGCACGCTTGAAATTCAAAACAACAAAGGATCAGCTCTGCTAACACAGACCTTTGTTTATATTAAAGTAATTTATATTGGATTTAAAAGAAAGCAATCTAATGTAACACTATTGTTTTACTAATCTCACATAAATCCAGCATTTTTTCCCCACAACAGGCATTAAGCTCTGTTATAACTATGTTTCATTAAACAGAATGAGCTTAATTATTTAGCTTCTAGTGAAACTTAAGTTAATGCAGAGTTACTCATTAACTGTGTAATAAAAAAGTACACTACCAGATTTTTTTGTTTGCTGCTCTTGGACAAACTTCTCTTGTTCCTTCTGAAAGTCTCCAATAATTGTCTAAAAGAAAAGCAAGAGAGATAAATAAAAATAAATAAAAAAGTTTCATGTTTAGATAAAATATGCCTTCAAATACATCGTGGTGCCATATTCTAGTATCCCCAATCTTTTTTTCTGTAAGCTAACCAGAGATGTTTCATGTCAGTCACAGAGCCCCCTTTACTGAACCGCTCCATTTTTGCCTTTAAAACCGTACTTGACAAACTTAATTTTACAAAACACTCTTATCACCTTGCCAAATCAAATGCAAACAATGGAGATTATCTTCTGAGATCTATATAGAGTAGCTTTTTAAAAAGCTATAAACACTTGAATATTCCCTTGGCCTTAAAACACATTTTAAAGACTAAAAAAATACATAATTCCAATAACAATTTTGCAGATCAAATTTAAGCATGATTTCCAGATTGGTGAATCTCATAAATTGAATAATTTCTCCATTTACAAGGCCAACAAATTTTCACTAAAGACTACTTACTTCCAGTAAAGCAATGTGCATTACAGTGTAAGATTTAGTCGTTTCAAATAATTTCCCCTAGTCAGCATGCCATAATCAAGAAATAAAAATGTAAATGTTTTTCTATAGTAGAAAGCAGAGACAAAAAAGGAATTAAGCTAGTAGTTAAAACTATAATATGTAAGTTACTAGTAAGCTAAAAATTGTAAATAGTGACACCTACCGATCCAATAAGCAAGTTACCAAAAAGCATACAAATTCTCAAGCCAACTCATGATTAATCCCTATAACACAGAACCTCAGCATAGTGTAATATCAGTAGTAGTAGTACTAGTAACATCGCAGTATCTATTATGCAGCAGATTGCACCAGCTCCTCCTGATCTTTAATGATATTAATGTTTAGCATTTTTTCACACGGTATAAAAGAAAAGCTTTAGAATGCTGAAAACTACAATCTGATTTCCTAGTATGTTTTAGTCAAAATGGTAACTCACATTATTTTATCTAGTGTATTCACAGAAAAAAAGAAAATGTTATTTTACGCATAAGAAACCATAACAAATCTACCTACAGCCTATTTTATGAGCATTGATATTTCTGTTATAAAGAAAAATTATCAAATAACTTTCTCAGACTATTTTTCCTTTTTCCTGCCTGACATACAGTTGGCTATATTCTGTGGATCAAAAGCATGCCGGGTAGACACTATCATCCTGTGTATAACTTTGCTGTTATGTACAGATAGCTTTTGCTAAAATAGTCAGTGAAACCTAAAGATGAAACACAGACATGAAGGAAATTTAATAGTCATTTGATGATGATTTTGAAAGATGGCATGAACAGCATGAACTTAAGGTCATTGTATTTATTTTTTTAAAAAATGTAAGACATTATTTCTCCAGACAGCCAAATCAATGCAATAGCTCACTAATGCTGAGACAGGGAAGTCAGAGAGAGGAAAAAGGACCTGGTTGTACCTCATCTCTGACACTCATCCACTACACCTGGCTTGACTCAGAATATTTCCCCTCCCATTCCAAATTTCCTTTCCCCATGAGATGCACAACTAGACTTTTTGCTAGATTTTGTTTTTCTGATGAATTTTTGACTTAAAGCACTGAAAGAACGTAATAAATTTGAGCAATGGAGCCACGAGCAGGGAGAGGAAATAGAAAGAACTGGCTGATCAGTGAAAGGATAGTACTGAGTAGTTTAATTATCTCATGGGGCCTTACAGAACCATAATTGTAGCGCTCTATGGACCTCCTAGTCAATATCCATAAAGCTGGCTTAATTCTGATTCTTGCTTCAGAGATACGTTTAAGAGACAGGTTAGAGCATTTCCTCTTCCTATTTAAGTAAACTACAGAGAACTGCTAGGAAAACAACAACAAAAAACCCCTCACACCTGATTTCTCCCAGCCCCCCCTAACTGCCAGTCTCAGTAGGAAAATTGCTTTAAACAATGAGAAAGTAGCACCCGAGCTACCCTAAGCAGCAACAGGCAAAAATGCCTTCTTTAACACAGCTGAACACAGAAAATTACAGCTTCAAAAACGTTAGATCATTTGATCACTGTTATAATTGACTGTTTCTCCACTATGACCCTACACGTCTTTTGATCAGGCAGCAACAATACTGTGACTAACCAAACTTCGATTAAAAGAGTATGTATTCTCCTGTTTTACATCTTAAATTTGAATTCAAATTCAGTTAAGAAATTTCTCATAGTAGAATTTCATAGAATATTCTCTGATAAAGCATATTAAATATTCCTTTCTACGGTTACTGGCTTACAGAAAGCTAACATATATATGCTTCCAAAGAGGGAGAAAGTTCTGTCTCTCTCTTTTTTTTTTTTAAATCATGGGATCATATTGTATACCTCTCTTCATAAAAGTTCTGTCTCACTCATTGTACCTCACCTTTCCTCTGTTGAAACTATGGACTTTTAAAGAAGGCAGCTGTTGTCAAAGCAGAGGACATCTCATAAAGGATGCGGAAGACTGCAGAGTGAGAAAGGACTGTCTTCATTGAAATAGCTGAATGCAGCCTCCGGAAGCTGATTTAAATCACTGAACATCAGAACTTCTCGAAGTGTAAACAATTAAACCTATTTTTTTTCTCCACAGAACTGACCTGAAAATATGTTGCACACAAATGTGCTAAACATCCATTGCTGCATTTAAGTTGATGGAAGCTCTGTGTTTATACCACACAGCTAGACACCAACATTCACTCCAAAAATTTATGTCAAAATTGTTTCCTACTAAAGACTCCAATTACTTGAATCTTCTGAACATGCTACAATTCCCCAGTTACACGCACATCTCAGCAGTAATAGAGACATTTTGAAAATGTCCACCTCCGGAGCACACCAATGATTATCTAATTCATACTTTTGATGAGACATAATCAATTTTGCCTCACAGCCTCATGTAATTAAAGCTTTACATCTCCAGTAACAAAGACTCTATATGCTAAGTTACCCATTCCCAGGCCTATGCATCTGCTTTCTTAGAAATATTTTAGTTATTTTACCCAATACTCATTAGTAGCAAATTGTTTGCTACTTGGACAACAATCGGTAGAAATGGCAGATAGCTTATCACTGGCATTTTTGTCACACCCCTTCTTCAACCCCTGTAGAATGACCAAAACAAAACTGATTTTTCCAGACTTTCCTCTTAGGTCATCATATTTAAAACTGTGTTCTGGTATTTTTCCAGATCATCTACATCCCAAGGGATACTGAACACAGGTAGTATTAAGAAGAGTGTTAGAACAATTTAACACTTGCCACAGTGGTATATCTATACATATACACACACAGATATATGCACTTTTTTAAAGGAAAGGTAGGAGTGAGTGGGAGTGGGCAACAGCATTCATGGATGACCTTTATTTGTTTTCTGGTGAATAAAAATTCCCACATGATTTCCAGTAATACTGCTTCTAAATAACTTTGCTTCATTTGAGTTTCCTTATTTTTCATCTCTTCACTCAGGAAATTTCCAAAATGGAAGCATGAAATATCATGTTACTGATCTTGCATGTTCCCAGTCTTCAAACAAATTCAGAATACAGTGTGGATATTCAAAATGACCTTGTAAATTTCCCATTTCTGGAAACTAGTTTCTGTAACTATTCCCTTTCTGGAATAGTCTGCAAAATTTAAATATATTCTCTCACTAGTTGAGTTATAGTGATAGTTGAACTACAAATGCAAATATTACTGGAACTTCACCTATTGTGCCTTTAATTCCAAATCAAACTTCTTTCAGCATATGTGACTTTTTAAAAAAATAACACAGTTGCGAAGAGTTTCTTTCTTAAAAACATAAGCTGAACTCGACTTACAATAACTTCACCTGGCTATTTTCACATTTTCTACAAAAACAAGCTCACATGAAAACCACAACACACTATTAAGTTATACAATAAGGTGTGGCATTTAACATATAGACCAGATGTCCCAACACAAAGAAAATTATCAAAACTACTTGTCTTCTCACAACAGCAAAATTGAACTATTTCCTACTCCTAAAACTTTCAGATGACTATTGTAAAGGATCAATGCTTTAGAAAAATACATGAGAAAGTCAACTCTGTTTTTTCATAGAATCATAGAATGCCTAGGGTTGGAAGGGACCTGTAGAGGTCATCTAATCCAACCCCCCTGCACATGCAGGGTCCCCTAGAGCATGAGGCACAGGGTGGTGTCCAAGCGGGTTTGGAAGATCTCCAGAGAAGGAGACTCCACCACCTCTCTGGGCAGCCTGTTCCAGTGCTCTGTCACCCTCACTGTTAAGAAATTCTTCCTCAAGTTCCTGTGGAACTTTTGGTGCCTCAATTTGTGGCCGTTTCCTCTAGTTTTATCACTGGCCACGACTGAGAAGAGGCCAGCCCCATCCTCCTCACTCCCTTTCTTGAGATATCTTTTTGATAAGAACCTGGACGCTGTACAATGAACAGGGCTAAGATCCACAGCACAGACAACATGAAGAATGTCTGAACAACTCTTCAGTTAGCAAGCACTGTATAACAGAAGTCTCTAAAGTGTTTTTAACATAATACAGAAAAACAACACAGCTAGATATTTGAAAATTCTTTTTTTTTATTTTATTTTTAAACGAGTGCATATACTATTAAACTTACAGAGGAGCTGTTCTATTACCTGCATTTTCACGTATAAGTTACCAATCAGAAATTTTTGGCATGTCTACTCTGTATGCACACTTCGGTCAAGCTGTTAGTCATGACAGGAATAGTTGTGCTTGAACTACCAAATTTCTAAAGCAAGTTTAAAAAGAGGAAGCATCATGTGCTAAATTTGTTACACATTCCAATAACAGTGAGCAAGCAGATGTCACAGATTAAGTAAATGAAAAATGAAATACCTTATCAATTATACTGTCGATTTTCCCTTCTTCTACAGACTTCTTTATAGTTTGTGCTGTTTCGGCAACTGATTCAGATATCTTTTTTGTAGCAGCAGTGGCAAAATTGAAGAGGTAACCTTTCACAGATGAAAAAAGAAAGAGTTGAAAATTATATATCCTATCTTACTAGATTTCTTTTATTTTGTTTTTACATTAGGCTATCTACTTCAAGTCTTCCTTCAAAATCATTTAACTTAGTTTCTTATCTACAGATAACTCCTAAAAATCCTGCTAATCCTTTTATATTTTTGTTCTTTAGTTATGTAGCTGTTTGATCAAAGTTTCTGTAAACCATAAATTATTATACCTTAGACTTGTCTCCTAAACCAAACATTTCCAATAGCCTTCAAAATGCTGCTCTCCAATCAGTGTTCTGAAGCAATTTCTTTTATAACTTCAAGTAATATTTGTACATTAAGCAATGAAGTAGCTTTATCAACATGAGAAAAACTTCTTTTTAAATTAAGAAAATCAACATGCACAATAGTCTCATGAAGTGAATCAACAAGTATACAAAATCTTTGCTAAGACTTCAAATTCCTTCAGAAGTTTTAAAATTCTGCTTTAGTTCTAAGTTTAGAATTTTTAGAACTAAAGTTTTTAATGTTTCCTCTTTTCTATTTTGTATTGTCTTTTCAGTCTTTGAAATAACATGAGTCTTCTTGTTTATTTTTCTGAATGGTGTCAGAACAGTAGCAAATACTTTTAAAAACTCCAATTACTGTCTTTTGTACCAGCAGTGCTGAACTGAAAAAAGGTGTCAAGAACCACAAAACAAACCGTGGTCCTCTATTATTAGTTTTAAATATTAAAGTACTTTATGTACCTGGATTAGTTTATTCTCAGATAGTTAACATCACTAACACTGTTTAAAGAGATGTATTATGTCTGTAATTTCACAGTTACAGTGTAAACAAGTATCTCCCAACTGCTCAAATTGCCATACAGAAATGTGAAAAAATTACCTTAGAATATTGAGGAAAAAAAAAAATAGATTTCAGTTATTTTAATACACATAGTTATTAACTAGTAATATAATTTATTGCTTTGGCATAGTCCTGTCATTTTTTGAAAAGCTGTCTGCTATTCTTGTAAGTGTATAAAATGTTCTTTCTTAATGACATCACCAAGTCTGTATTGAAAAATGCAGACCTCCAGCCAGACCTCAAGAAAGCTGCTTTCCTAGATGGAACTTCCATTTACAAGTCACAGAACAGTGACAACCAAAATTCCCAACAGTACTTGCTCGCATCTTTGGAATCTTTTATCAGGCTTACACCACAACACAAGCTTCATGTTATATTTAAAAATGCCTATCTTAAACTTTACATATTAGCACACATACAGTATTCTCCTTACGACAGCAGAGGAGGCAGTAGCCTATTTCTTCTCCTGACTTTTTTTTTTTTTTTTTTTGCATCTGTGGAAGCGTTCTCACACACAATTATCTCAGGTGCAAAAATTCCTGAAACATTTGTTACAGTAGGTGGTATATGTTATACTACAACATAATCAAGTTTCTGGATGCAGTTGAACAATGTAGTTCTGGCCAATCTTGTGGCCATACCCAAGATTTTTTTCTTCCTATTAAAGACAAGTACATAGTTACACTTCTAATATTAAAGTGCTTATAAAGCCTCAATAGGAAGGAGTGCTTGGCCTGGCAAACTAGTAGTGGAAAATCAATGTTTTCACCTTCAAAGGACCAAGAAGGTCTACTTCCCTCTTCCAAGTCTGTGTGAGGAGTATTTGACAGGTAACATTTATTTTTTTAGTTCATAATCACAAACTTCCAACCATGGATGATACTGTGTTGGCAATGCCGCCTTCTGTAATAATATGAACATGAGCATATAGACTACTTAATATATGCAACATTGCAGTTTTCTGGTAGAATTCTTTACGTGGAAGGGAAATGCACCAACACAATTACGCTGGTTGTTAACCACAGAGGGCTCAAGAGCTTTCAAATCTTAGAACAACAACATCCAACTGCTTTTAAAAAAGAAAACCATGGATCACTAGATCAATTTCTCATTTCCAGAGCAAATTATTTCACTGAAATTGAATCTGAAGAAGTTTCATCTCTCACAAATTAATACTTTACTGTTATTTCATGGATCTTCAAATGTGCAACAGCCAATACTTATTCTTCTCCTAAAGATATCCAAGAATCTACTACAGTAAAGCAGAATTCTTACGTACATCTAATTATGACCTCGTCTCATTACAGATTTCACAAAACAATTTTGCTTTGAAACGTATTTTTACATAAAAACACCACTTCACAAAGTACATTTTTCTGCATGGTCGCATCACTTCTTCCATAGTCAGAAGAGAGCTACTGATGCTTAAAAAACTGTTACTAATAATTTTCTTAGAAAGATGATTGAAGTGTTTACAGGCAATGGCTCGATTCATATTTCAAATATCCAATTATTTTTATATGATATTTGATTTCCATTGTGGCAACACCATTCAACAGTGCAAAGAATTGTTAGCAACTCATTTAAATACTTCATTTTGTTAGGTATTATTTTTTGAAAGGAAATTATAACTACTTTTTTTTATTTTCTTTTGGACTTCATGAGAATTGGCTCATTTTCAAGCTTCCAGTTTTATCAGTGGTGCAGGCTGGATTCAGAACTGTGGAGTAGACTGTAGGAAAAACTCCAGCTTATGAGATGCTCAATAGCAATGCATGTCATGGTGAACAAATGTCTAAAAGGGATACAAAACAGGAAGACATATGGGAACATCAGAGACCAAAAGGGGCAGAGAAGAACGGCTTTAAACACATTCTTCACTGAGAGCACTATGCACACCTTGTCTACTTAGGTCATTTTAAGCTTTGCCTTAAGGGAAAGCAGGTAACTATTTTTAAACTTCTACCCTAACCCCTTTACATGCCTTAAACCTGCCAATCTTTGCTCCTTCAGTTGCTGCACTGTTACTGACACCTTACAGTGTTACTGCCACCACAGAAAGACAGGCACCGGTTTAAAAGCAGCGAACGTGCTTTTTGCTTTCCCTTTAACTCAACACAAGCATTATTTTCCAGGTGAGACGGCCACGCGAGAGCTCCCTCTCACACCGAACAAGGGCAGCTACTCCCTTTATGGAGGCCTTTCCCCGTCTCCTGGCGTGCAGCCCTCGCAGCGGGCGGGGGTGTGGGTGTCCTGCGGTGGCCGCTGCCGCCCGCCGGCTCGCCCCGCGCGGCAGGACACTCACTGCCGAGTCCCTTGGCCTGGCTCAGGAGCGGGTCCGAGTCCGCCTGCGGCTCCGCCGGCTCCGGGCTCCGCGCGGCCGGCTCGTCACCCGCATCTGCGACGCTGCCCAGACCCCGCTCCTCGGCCGGCAGCAGCTTCTCCTCGCCCGCCCGCTCCAGGCCCAGCCAGCTGCCCAGGCCGCGCAACATGGCGCCGGAGCGGCGCGCGGCGGGTACCGGCCGCTCCTAACGGCTCCGGCACTGCCGCGCTGCGCGGGGACGCGGCCCGACCAGACCGCTCCTTCCGCGTACGCCACTTCCGAGCGCGGCGGGGCCCTCCCCGGGGCGGAGCGGCCGAGCGGCGGGCGAGGTAGGAAGGCGCCGCACGCGGGGGCGTGCGCGACGCCGCCGGGTCGTCTGCCCCACGCGGGAGCGCTGTGGGAGGAACGCGGCTCGCCCGCCGCTCGGCTCTGGCAGGGCGGGCCGAGGCCGCAGGAGTCCTCAGGGGAAGGAGCGGTACAGGAGGCAACGGATGGAGGCCTTCTGTTTCCTTCAGTCAAGTGTTGAGAGGTCCTTTTTTGCCTCCCTTTATCTCTTTTTTTTTTTTTTTTTTAAGCCCCTATACTCGCTTCTGTTGGAAAAGTCCCGCCATGCGGTTTACTTCGGTGCTTAGAAGTGCGTGGAGAAGTTGGTGACCTGCTTGGCCTGCGTACGAACCGCGGCTGGGGCCGCAGGCGGGCGGCTCCGCAGCGGAGGGACCCCGCTCCGCCTACGGGTCCGTTAAAGGCCTCAGGAAAATAACGTGTTTTTGTCCGTCAGCGAGGTACCGGCCGCCGCCAACGGCCGCTCTCGCTGTGCCGGCCCGCGGTCCTTAACCCCGGAGCTTTAACCCTGTGCGTGCTGCTCTCCCCTGTGGCAAAGGGCGCGTTAATCCCGCGGCTCCCACCTGCCCTGCCGGTGCTGCCCGCGCCGGTGCGGGTAACGCAGTACCTGGAAACGGTTAGTGCGTGTGAGTGGAGCTGTTAAGGGAGGAAGCACGAGTTAAAACTGCGACGTGCTCCTCCTCGGCTACTGAAGCCCGTGGAGGAAAGGCCATAACTTGAGTTGTGCCCACATGCCCCTGGACCCTGCCGTTTTATACAGCACTTGTGACTTTCCACAACACCTTTTTCTTTTTCTTTTTTTTCCTCATTACAACAGTGTGTTTCCTTAAGATGCTGTTCCTGCAGAAATTACAGAGAGGTGTTTATTTTGGTTCCAGTCAATGGGGTTTGCAAACTTTGATCAGTGAAATATTCAAAATTTATACTTGTTAGGTGACTACATTTATTTCTCTCTCTTTTTCTTTTTTTTTTTTTTTTTTTTTTTTTTTTTTTTTTTTTTTTTTTTTTTTTTTTTTTTTTTTTTTTTTTTTTTTTTTTTTTTTTTTTTAAACTGGAAATAGTTTTGAAAGTGACTTAGGTGGTTACAAAATGCTACTGTTGAGAACTATGTTGTCAGTTTTGTGAAGGACGAGTCTGAAATGGAGATATGCCCCCAATCTTAAAACCTCTGCTATTAAAAAGAGAAAGAAGTTACATGTTAAGAAAAAAAAAAAAGAATGCATGATTCCTGGTTACATCGAATAATTTTTCTTTTTTCTTATGTGACCACATTTATACTTTATAGGTCTTTAAAATTTGTCATACTTCCTGATTTTGCTTGTTTTGTGAAATTAATGCCCCCTTTTTTCCCATTTGTTGATTTACCTTATGCTATTCTGAATTCATGTCATTGGCATATATGCAAGTAACAAAGGGAGATGCTCCCCTTTTTTTCTTTTTTCTTCTTGTTTTTTCTTTTTCATTAGTGCTTGATGTGAGCCCACCCATGACCAGTCCTGAATAAATTCCAAGGGTCATTTTCTCCTGAGAATCATCTTTGTGTTTGAAGTTACATACTTCTGATGGCCGTCATCTCCCCTTTGTCCACACTGGCGAGGAAGTAATAGTTTATTAAATCATGACTTTTGGTTATTGAGTATAAGAATGTCACTGTTGTTATGTTCTTAAACTCTGCCTCCTGAAGAGCTAGGACCTTACTTACAGTATAGTTAGTGGAAGAGCCACAGTGTTCATTCAGCAGTGCTGCTTACTATCAAAATATCAAGAACCGCACTTAGATTTAGCTTGAGCCTTGCTAAATCACATGGTGTTGCATGCTGTCCCAGTAGTAGGATATACTTGTATTTCTTTTGGGTAGATAAGGTAAAACAAGGTCCTTAGTAAGGAAAGATTGTTCTTGTTCCACAGAATGTCAGCTCTGTGGACTGCAGTGCTGTCATTATTCAAAAATCAAAAAATAAAAGAATTAGCACCTGCCAACCCTTGAATGTAATGTGTACACAGCATCCCCATATTGCAGGTGGAGCTGAGAAAAGGTAGTGAAATCTGCCTGTGTAAAAGCAGAAGAGGCTGGAGAACAGGGTGAATTGTAGCAGTAGTGTTATAAACTGTGGTCTACAATATGACAGTATTCCAAAGCATGATTTGTAGTTTGTTTTTATGGGATAGAGATGCCCTACTGTAAAATATTTTCTTAATTTACCATGTAGATCTAGACCTTGATAGCTGTATTTCATATCATGAACACATACTTTAATCCTAAAGAGACTTGTTAAACTTCAAAAACAGTTTTGTGTAATTGTTTTACAGTTAACAGTCAAGTTATGCACCCATATTTGTGTCTTTCTGCAAATGTCTCTCTCTCCTAAAATCTGTTTGATAGATTTGCAGAAACAGTGACATGCATTGATTTCTGCTTTTCAGGCTAGTTTGGGATGCTGTAACACTGAGAAGGTCTGCATTGCTTACAGCTGTATATCAGAAAAGGTAGAGTTTCAAAGTTATTTAACTTCTTATGTATGTTTGATAACTGACTTTCTATTGTTTGTCTTATTGAATACTTAGAAACACTGAAAAAATGACTTTGTTTTCACTTTTCTGTGTCTGGATGTCTGTGATTTTTTAACTTGAGAAAGATTTTTTCCTGATGTACATAAGCATCTTGACAGGTAATCTGTCACTCATTTGCTTCTTTCCAAAATCATGGACAGGAGTGAATTTTAGCCTATTTTCAAATAAATGTTAGCAAGTCTTTTCTAAACATAATAAGAACAAAAGTCCACTGGCAGTTTAATTTATGAAAAAAAAAACAGTTTAGATGAAATGATTGACTAAAGATCTAAGCTAAACCAAAGAAATAAGAAGTAGTCATTGCAAAATGGCACAGCAGTTTTTCTCTAAATTTTATGGTTTGCCCAGTACCATATTTAAATCTTACCAGGATATGTAGCTTTAATTACGTAGGATTTTTTTTTAAAGGGCAACCTTTCCAGATAGAAGGTTCCTGAGTAATTTTTGTAGCATATGCTAGTATTATTATTTTTATTATTGTAAAGTTTTGTAAAATTTGATGTTATATCTCACCCAATTAAGGCTTGAATTACTTCTCTTTATAAACAAGGAAGCTGAGACATGTAAAAGTTTGATATGTTGAAGGCCCCATGGCATAGTTGTCAGAGCTGTCCAGGGTTGCAGTTCTGAAATCAAGATACTAATGTGCCTTGTGACACTGGATGTTTCTCTACATTTGAAACATAAAATGGATATAACATTTTCTACCAGCATGTTATTAACTCTTACTCTGCAGGATGCTCCAGAGATGCTGAATGATTCTTTTTCTGTTTTTCTCACGCAGTAATTATTTGGAGAGGCAGAAAGGGTAGGCATATGAGGAAAAGGCTCTATGCTAATGATCAGTAATGTACTCTAGTGCAAGAAGGGAAATTTTTGTTCATTTTGCCTTTCAGAATCTCATGCTCCATTGATCTGTAGGATGCTGTGAGACCTTTCATGAAATATTTGTTAGAGTGAGCTGGAGAAGGCAGATAAAAGATGGAATGGAATTGGAAGAGAATCAGGGGTGAGATCAATCTTGCCTGACTTGTGGCTCTTAAAGCCTTTTGCTGTCACAGGAGAGAAATGGGTCAGGTGAACAATCCTTTGGAAATGACCATCTTTGGCATCTCCAGGGAACAGTGTATCAAAATGATATCTGTTTTCTACTTGCTATGGAGAGGACTTAGGTGCTTAGTTTAGATATTAGTCTATAAGCTGGGAGAGAGGAATCCTACTCTGAGTCCAAAATGGTGGGAGGTTATTTTGTTGTTTGTCTCTGAAGGCCATTTCAGCTTTCATTCTTTGCGTTTTCGGCCTGTGCTCTTCCCTGGGGTGAAGTGGTGTTCATCACAGGGATATCTTTGTCATTTTAGATTTACAGCTTGTGATCTGGGTGTTGCTGCTGATTATCCAATGAAGTACATCCTGGTTACTGGTGGTGTCATCTCAGGCATTGGAAAAGGGATCATTGCAAGCAGCATTGGCACCATACTGAAATCATGCGGTCTCCGTGTCACTGCAATCAAAATTGATCCTTACATAAACATAGATGCTGGAACCTTCTCACCGTATGAACATGGTATGTTAGATAAAGAATTATTTTAGTGTCTTGAGAAAGACTAAATCGTCTTAAAATTTTAGGAGCTGAATTTTCAAAGCACATTTGATTGGTATTGTTCTCCAGGTTATTGCCCATATATTTCTTTCTGAAAAAAAAAAAAAAAAAAAAAAAGATTGCTAGTGAGCTACAAGACAGTCTCACATCTAGCTGGTATTCATTTATAATGTAGAACATTATTTTAGCTCTCTGGCACGGTTAAAACCAGTTGTTTTTAGAGTTCAAAAGTGCTTTCAGCAAATAGATATTTCTAATTCTTTTTCTTTGCTAAAATTTATCTGCTTGTTTATAATCAATATCAGCATGTCGGAGTTGATCTTCCCACCTCCATATAGGCATACTTTCTACTCTTGAAAGCTAGAGAAAAAAAAGAAAAAAAAAAGAAAGAGAAAAAAAGAAAAGAAGAGAGAGAGAGAAAAAAAATGTACCCTTTGACAGAGCTGAAAACTGATTGTTTTACTTTGAAAGTGGAAGAAGCACACAGTACACCAGCCCTCTCTCAGGAAACCAAATTTAACTAATCCAGAAGTCGTGAATTTTCAGGAGTACATCCAGTGCAACTTAGGCATTGGACTGGGGAAGTTCTGCCTTTACCTTTGGTGGTAAGATTTCTGCAATGATTTGCAGAATGTATTTTTGCCCTGTCTCAAATGATAGGGAAGAGAAGTCAAATGCAGCATCCTATTCCCACCTAGCATTTTTTTTCTCTCAATTTGCGGAAGATTTTCATATTACCTGTGAAAAAGCACTAGTCCTTGAGATAATTAGGACAAATTGAATGAATGGCAAGCATCTTTTATTAACGTTTTGGTGAAAATATGAGAAAAGTGATTTTTTTCTTGGTTTATTTTCAGTTTCCTGAAAAGATTATTGTTAAAAACAAACCGAATCTTAATGCTCTGTGGGCCTCCTTATGAGAAATGTTCTACGCTCTATTCCTGTTGGCTGAGGTGACAGTTTGGGGGTACCGAGAAGGAGCTCAATGCTCCACAGGCTTAGGCATGTCACTCTGTTATATGTGGTTTTTTCTTTTACTATTTGTTTTGAAGTAATGGTGTATGTAGGTGGAATATATATTTCCATAAGCCAGAGTAAACATTCAGGGGAATAATGTGCATTAGTCTTGTAATTCGTCCAGCTGTTGGTTCATTGATTTGTGGCAAATCTTTTAGGCATCTTCTGAAGAGCTTTCCAGTCTTAGAGTGGAGGCAGTAAGTTTAATTGCTTCAGAAGTTGACAAGATTCAGAGTTTAGATATTCCTCAGGGGTTTAAGAAAAGTCTGAGCCCTGCAGAAAACACCACTGCACTCAATGGAAAATTCTCTCTAGATTTTTTCAGAGTCAGAAATAACCCTGACTATGTTTGTAATAGACACAATATATACACAAATATACACAATGGAACAGCTGAGTAAGGAACAATGATAATATTTGTGGAAGTATTTATGTTCCTCATAATTTTACTCTAGATCCAAGTCTTACTCATTTATCATAAAACAGATCCAACCAGCTAGAATTTATGATGAAGCACTTTGAACATGCATCATAATTCATGCTTAGAAATCATGCTTAGAAAAACACGGTTTTTGGGTGCCCTGTGGATTAATACATTGTCTCTAGCTGATTTATCATATCTGAAAATCTCTTTCTTCCCATCAATGATTATAGCAGGCTGTTGAAATGCTCGTGAAATATTTTAAAATAACTTAAATGTTTTGCTGATACAACTTAAACTTCTTTTTCAAAACTATTTGTGACTGAGGGATAGATATTCTTTGGAAGAGTTAATTGTATCAGATAGTCAGGGAGGATGGGGACACAGATGTGACTGTAGCTTGTGCTTATGATACAAAGTGTTGCCCTATATCACTCTTTTAAAAGCAACTCTTCAATTGTAAGATACATTTGCAGTACTCCTGTTGTTTAGTAACTGCTGATTATTTTATTACTTTTCTGTCTATTAACAATTTTCTCCTAAGCTATCATATTTTTAATGATTTAACTTTTTGCAGGTGAAGTTTTTGTACTGAATGATGGTGGAGAAGTTGACTTAGATTTGGGAAATTATGAGAGATTCTTGGATATTAGTCTGTATAAAGATAACAACATCACCACTGGGAAGATATATCAGCATGTCATCAATAAAGAAAGACATGGTGACTACCTGGGAAAAACTGTGCAAGGTGATACCTTTAGTTCTGTGGGTTGCTACTCTGTTCAGTCTCCACAAAAGTACTCTGGCTAGCGATGCTGATAGAGCAGTCACTGGCTTGCTCCTTCTGTCCTTCTCAGGAAATGTGTTCCTGATCTTGTGAGGCCGGGCTTCTGGGTTTAAGGAAAGAAGGAATATATAAAGGGGGTAATATTTCTCTTTTCACTTCCTGCTTATTTCCATTGGAGAGTGACATAGGGGCCTAAAATAGGAAGTGCTTCAGTTATTTGTGTTGCTTTGTCTTGCAGTTGTTCCACACATCACTGATGCAGTTCAGGAATGGGTAATGAATCAGGCAAAAGTTCCTGTGGATGATGACAAAAAAGAACCACAGATATGTGTTATTGAGGCAAGTAGCTTACTTTGGTTTTGCTCTAATTTCATTTCAAATAAGCAGAAAAACAGTAGATAGAAAAGTTGCATGAAAACATTAGAAAGTGGTAGGATTATAAGTACTTTAACGTAAAACTTAATTTTCTGTTTTTTTCTGTGCAATTTTTTTTTCAGTATGGTTCAAGACACATAAAATATATTTTTATAGCCTTTGATGGTACATGTAACTATCTTTCAGTTGTGAAATACTGAAGGAGTTAAATTGTGTTTGTGTGTGAGGTGTAAGTCTAGTTCTCAAGAGTTTTCTAGCACTGGTTGAACACAAACCTGCAGTTCTACTGGAAACCACACGGGCGCACAGAAAGACCATATTCTGAAATACATTCGCTCGACGTACTTGAGAGACAATTATTCAGTGTTTAGTGTCCCTGTTATTGCTGTCTTTGAACGATATCTAATTCATGTGTTTATAAATCAAACTTGTAATTGACATGATCTGTGTCCCCCCTTTGGCTTGGTAATAAATGTTTAAATGCTTTTAAAACTTGAAATAGGAGTTTGTATTGTCCATATGTCTTTTGTTGATGTGGGAGAGCTATGATAATGTTGCTAGATGTATGTTTGTTGTTGGCCATAGCTGTTTATTAATCTGGCAGTCAGAAAAATAAAAACTACTTTTCAGCACAAAAGCCTTCACATTGTCCGAATAATGATTATTTTTTCACCACTTTTAAGGTAATGGAATTCACCCAAAAGCATGTATATTTTTCAATGACACCAGGTATCTTCCTGTGTGGAACGGTGTACACACCTGTGTGCTTGTTTGTATGTGAGCGTGAGCATGGAAAGTCATTACAGTTCTCCCTGGAGGAAACAAATTGTGCAGGACAGATGAGAGTTGGGCCCTTTGCAGAGTATACTTGCAAAACAAAATTTCAATTGCCTGCCTTTTCTCTCCACTTTTTTTTTTTAATAAAAACAATAGAAATTGTGGAAGTTTTAAGAGGTAGGTGTTGTTTTGCTTTTACTTTCTGCTACTCTAACAAATCCAAGCTCTCTTTTTCAGCTGGGTGGAACTATTGGAGATATTGAAGGAATGCCGTTTGTTGAGGCGTTTAGACAGTTCCAGTTCAAAGCAAAGAGAGAGAACTTCTGTAACATCCATGTCAGTCTAGTACCACAGGTAAGTTATAAAAATAAATATATTTTAATTATCAGCCAAATTTGCTCTGTGTTGGGTTATATATTTGTTTACTTTGTCTCCTTCAGAGGGGTTATTGGAAGGGATTGAAGGTTAAGAGATATGAAATCTCACTCAACTGGGATTAATAAAGGCCCTGGCATTTTTTTTTATTGATACAAGAATCTAATATTCCAAGTTATGTATAAAAAAGGAAGAATTTATCAATATTAATTTATCTAGAAAATTATGCTTGCTTGCTGTACAGGACTGATTTTTTTCCCTTCTAAGTCTAAATTTTACTTCACGAAGAGGTTTTGTTATTATTTTAAGGGAGAAGTATTCATTGAGCAGATTTTGGAAAGCAGAGGTTTAGTAGTGATGACATGGTTGCACCTTGTATGCATAAAAAGAGAATATGCAGCTGATTTTCAGTGGGATTGAATCTGTGTATTTGAAAACGGAATTACCTACTATATAAAATTATATATATTTTTTTTTTCCTCAAAAAAACAAAAGCAACAACAACAAGAAAAAAACAAGCCTCACTGGAATTAAGACCATATATTTAATGGTTTTTTTCCTAATATATGCAGCAACAGTGTCACTTTTTGGCATGTTACAGCTCTTTTTAAATGTATGATTACTTCCTGCATGTGTTATTACTTGCAATGACTTTTGTCCTTCTGTCTGTAACTCCTTTGTTAATAGATATTAGTTGTTAGAACTTTCAAACTGTCTTTTCAGCCTAATGCCACTGGTGAGCAGAAGACCAAACCAACACAGAACAGTGTCCGAGCACTAAGGGGCTTAGGTTTATCTCCAGATTTGGTGAGTTCATGAGTCAACAAATACAGATTTTTATCTATATTTCATCTATAAGTATCCTTATATGAGCACTGTTCAGTGAATCTGCCTTATTCTCTTATGCACATGAGAGCTTTAAGAGAAATGAAACATATAAGATGCACTGTTGCATGAAAGCCATGGGAAATAAAATTGTAGAAACTCACTCTAAGTTAACACAATCCAAATCCCTGCAGTACCTTGGGACTGGAGGTATATTCTTCTTGTAAAAAGAAGGCACTGCTTAAAAATAATCAATTTTTTAAAGCACTGCTGAAAACTAATCAAAAGATCAGATTTCTCAGTTTACTTTGTGGGGCAACCTAGAATGCTTTTAGGATCAAAAATTCTTTCACAAATCTTTTTCTATGTATGACTAAAGAGAAGCAATTCTACCTTTGAAAATGCATTGTCTTTAAAAATGTTCTTAATTGTAACCGTAAAACCTATGGATTCATTTTCAAAGTTCTTGGTTGGTTTTGTGTGATAAACATGCATTTGAGGTATAATGACCCCAAAACCAGCAAGTTTCATCTTATGCCAGTGAGCAGATGTCAAAGGCTAAATTCCTTCCAGTCTCACTCCCCAGTGCTCCTGCTAGCAAACGTGCTTTTTTCTCTGGATGGAACATGTGCTTTGCCGTGACTTTTCCTTGGAAGCAAGGAGGATATACAAATGGTTTGCAGCTCCAAGTTGTCATATTGCTATGCTTTTGGGAAGAGAGTGTGGGGATCACTCTAATTTGCTTGCTCAAGTGTTAGTGGCATTGAGGCCAAGGCAGCACAAGATTCGTGTGGCAGTACAACCACAGTTCAGACTTCCACTTCACATCTTCCTGAACTGCTGCTGGTAGAGTTGAAGACGGTCTGTTTCTCGATCTCTCCCTAGAAGAGAAGATTTTTTTTGGGTTTTTTTAGTGTGTGTATGTATAAGTCTGCTTTAATAAGACAAAGAATATTTTTTGGTTTTTGATTCTGGAGGCTGTCAAGCATTTTCATTTTATGTGTCCTTTCCGTTCAAACAGAGCTCCAAACTCCAAACAGAACTTTCTGTTAAAATGGCACCAAACTTCAGGATCTAAATTTCAAAATCCCTCTCATGCTGCTAGCTGCATGTGGAAACTTCCACTTATTTTCTGGAGGCAGTTAAGATAATTGGTAGTGCCTGATTATTTTCCCCCCCCTAAATCATCTTTTAAAAGCTGTGTGTGTGTGTTCAATATAAGGAAAAAGGACTAATGTAGTTACTTTCTCCCATCTTAGTTATTCTTGGTTATTGCTTTAGGTGGTCCAGGGACTCCCAAAAGGACAGTCTTTTTTTTTTTTTTTTTTTTTTTATGAAATAAGGGACCAAATGCAAGACAACATGTGGGGAAGGTGCTAGGATGGCATTTAGGAGAGCTGCCTCTGTAGGCTCTGCTGCCCCATACTAACTCAGCTAAACTTGTTCTTGATGGCTGTGACCTCACTGTCACTGGGTTGTCTCAGCTGTTTTCCTACCAGGGCCTGCTCTCCATGGGGTGTTTGAATAGCTTAGCGAACACATAGTGTCTATGCAGGTTTAGAAGATCTTGTTTTGACATTTTGAAAAGTGATATTTTATGTTTGTCAGTGCTGCCCTATTCACCTCTTCCTTTCTGTATTCTGTTGCTTTGAGATGTATCTCAGCCATTGTTACTTAATTTTGCATTTCATGATGCTTCTCATGCTTCAAATTTGTGATTCCATTAGCTCTATTTTTTAACTTTAAATTTATCACAGCAAGGTGGATTATGGATTCCAAACTGGCTATTGTGGTTTATAAATAGTATCTTCAAACTTTACCCAATTTTTAAATACAATTACAAATTCTGTTATGCTTAACTGAAGAAAATGTATACACTATTTGAGAATTCCTTTCGATTATTGGAATATTTGCTAATTTCCCTTTGCATTTACATTGTTTTTTCTGATTCTCAAATTTCTTGCTAGGGGAAGTTGATTAGATTTTTATCATTTTCAGCCTAGCTAAGTTGCATTCTAGAAGGTGATCAATGATCAGCAACTGATTTCTGAATAAACTAAAAAAAAGGCTTAATGTGTTAAGTAGTTGCATGTACTAGATAGAGGGGGAAAATAATAAATTACTCTTTTTAAGAGAATTCGTATACTTGATGCAGGATTCAAAACAGATGATGAAGCTAAGTAATCTATAGATACATTCTGACAGCAGATCAGTGTTTCTAGGATCCTAAAGTTAGATAATGCAAAAAACCTTCCAACAAACTCCAAACAAGCTTTTTTTTTTTAAATGTGTGCATTCTTATAATACGTGAGCTTTATTTCCATCAGCAAAATAATCACAGAATAATTGCATAATTACACTAGAAAAAAAATAGAAAATTGTAAAATAGTGGTTTTTTATTATTATCTTTCTTCCTTTTGATCATCATGTATGAATTAACAATTTCCAAAAAGACACTGTAGTACTGAAGGGCTAGAAAATATGGATGTAAACTAAATGTTGTTGCTCTGAGTTCAATTGATAAAGTCATTATTTTTTGATTCATTGTATTAATTGTACTTAAAATGCTGCTTGACCTGTTAAAATAATGGCTGCAAAAAAGCAGAGCGTAAGAAAGAAACATTACAAAGAAAACTATAGGAAGATTAAGAAGTAAAAGGGGGTCAGTATGAGCAAGTGTTCTTGGGATAATTGATTTACTTTACTAGTCCTGCTAGCAGATATTTGTGTGCTATGATGTATAGTAGAACTCAAAGTATATTTGCAGAGAATTTCTGAAGGAGATGATATATTCATGAATATTATTGATGATCTTCTACAGGCTTTCCTAGAAAAGATTTGTTATTTATGTTATACTTTCTGTTATGATAGATTGTCTGCAGAAGTGCCAAGCCTATAGAAATGGCAGTGAAGGAAAAGATCTCCATGTTTTGCCATGTGGAGCCTGAGCAGGTCAGTAATGAACAGTTTGTAAATTACTATATATGTAGGAAAGCATCCAAATATTTATATGTGTTTCTATTTTCAACTTCAGACTATTTTATTAATATGTAGTTGTTTTTACATTTTTTCTCTTGCTTTCATATACAAATACTGTTTAAAATTTTATACGTAAAATAGTCATTATAGTGTAAGCACATTTTGTGTTATGATGTAATTATTTAATAAGTTATAAAGATTAATAAAAGTAATGGGGTTTGAATGTGTTGTTAATTGTTATAAATCTAATGAAAATCATGCAGTTCCATAGACTGCTGAAAGCTGTAGTTCGTTGCTCTCTGAAAGTCATTTTATATGGCCATAACAATGGATTAACAAAGTGTAATTGAAGTTATAGATTTTGCTTATATCCATAGATCCATCATAGCTGCATGAACGTGCAGTAAAGTGTAATAGGCTATTAGTGTCCTTCAACATGTGTAGAATGTCTATGGTATACATCCTTCTGTAATTCATCTATGATTTTGACATTAATTCCTGTAGGTATCTACTCTTTGAATACTAGTTTTGGTAAATCAAATGCCCTTTGCCATTAATGTAGCAGATAATGTTAAATGGATAATAGATGCTAACACTGATGCTATGTTTCAGGTTTGTGTCAGTATTGACCTCTCAGGAGATGTGTAAGAAATAAATCTTTTTATAGTAAGGTCCCAGAATAGAACGTGTAGAGGACAGTATGGCCGTTACTTTTCCCACATGCCTATCTGTATATTACTCTCTGTAGGAGATAACCCCTGTGAGCTGGCTTCTGAGGAAACCTGCCCTCCACAGCATAGCCGTAGCAGGAGTCCCATTATACCTGAGCTTCCAGAAGAGCTTCCTCTCAAAGGGATAGCTCTATGCACAGCCTTTCTTTGTATCGAAAATCTGCTTTTGAGGGTAGAAGCTCAGCAGCTGTACTACTCACCGCTTTCCTGAGAAACCGGTTGTATCTATCTCTGCAGAGTGCTGCACTGATCCTGCTCTGGTCTGGTCCACTCAGATCTCCAGACACAGCAGCACTGTGTTGTGTAATGCCCTGAGTTACAGTAAGACCCAGTGGACAGACATGCTGTGTCTAGCTGCCATGCTCTGTTGAAGCCCTATCTTTTTCTCTTTGTAATTACTGCCTTCGGAATTCTGTGAGGCTGTCCTTACCTACCCTTTGTGTCTTAAAATTAATGAGCTGCTTCTGGATTTCTGGCCATTGAAACAGTCTTTCCAGAAGAGATCGTACATTCCATAAATTTCAAGCTCTGTTGGCTAGATCCCTTCCCCCTAGCTCTGTTGGCTAGATTGCCTTCCCTGTAGTTGGAATTGTACAAAGACCACATCTCTAAATATTCCCTAAAATGAACCTCTATATATATATTTATGAACTGGAGGATTAGTTGCATCATCAGTCCTTTTCCTGTAGCTATGCTCAAAACTGGCAGAAAAGAACCTGCAGATTTAGTTTGTGTTTAGAACTCTGATTTATTATCTCCAGGAGAGGTCAGGCTTTTTAATTTGTCTTTGCTATTCCTTTTTTTTTGCTGTCATAACTAATCCAGGACCATATGCTATTTTGTCACTGACTTCCTCTGTGACAAAAAAATCCACTTGCTTTAAGTGCATTTGTGGTTACTTTTGTTAAGTGGATGGTGAGTGGCTTCCTCCTCACTTTTAAGTATGCACCACTGAAGTAAAAGCAGTGTCTTTGGCTTGTTTCGTGATTTTAACAATCTCCATGGTCAGCAATGCTTGTAATATGGGGCAGCTGGTAGCTCTTTTTAATTATTCTGTCCTTAATATGGTAGTTTGTAGCTGCCAAGTTTGGAAGAACAGTTGTATAAGCTCCCACTGCAGGAGAGCTGTGGCTGCCCTGTTTCTTTGGTGTTGAGTTGATGCGAGGAGAGGCGAATATACGTGCTTTACTTGATGAACAAGAATAAGTAAAGGGTAACTAAGAAAGCATCCTTTATTTTTCATAGGTAGTGGGGAGAGGACACTCACGGTCAGGATTTGGAACTACACAGTTTCATGTTTGCTGAATGCAGTGAATTTAATTGCAGGCAGCTTGGACACCATTTATAAATATGTGTTCTTAATTAAATGACCCATGTATGGGCTACCTTCGTCATTTAATTACATAATCTAATTCACGAAAAAAAATCCTTTGTAGAAGATTTTATTATGATATAGATGGATCTATTTTGTGAAGTTCCATTTGTGTTCTTCCTTTCCCAGGAAATATCTTTTTGAGAGAAGAAGAAAGGTTTCTTTCTTCTCTTTTTTCTTTTTCTATTTTTTTTACAGTATTCTTCTTGTGGGATCAGAGGTTTGTATTAAAACTGGCATGTTCTAGACTTGACAAGATGTGTTTGTACCATGGTGGGCTGAGGAAGGAGAACTGATTTTTACTTTCAGGGTAACTTTTTCCATGTAAATTTAGTGGAACTTTATGTGTTGGCTGTATTGTCCTGTTCATTCAGAGAAAGGTCTGTGAAGAGCACAATCTATGTAGAATATAAAACACATGTAGTATAAGAAATATGAACTGCATGTTTTCTGTGGAAAAATATTTAGACAACTTCTTTGTGTTACGTTGTTTTTTTAGGTGATATTTATCCATGATGTTTCTTCCACTTACCGAGTACCAATTCTGCTGGAGGAACAAGGCATCATCAAATATTTTAAACAGCGGTTAAATTTGCCTATTGATGACCAGCCAAGTGATCTTTTAATGAAATGGAAGAAAATGGCTGACAGGTATTCTCTTTTTAGTAGTGCTTAAATTCAATTGTTAGACACTTAGCTCCTGTGAAGCAACTGAAATGAACTGCTGGGTTTGGTAGAATGCTGCTGATCAACACCTGAGGAAGTTTTGGGCTTAAAAACATGGGTGTGTTTGAGATTCTAGAAGATATATTGTGAGATTAAAGACAAAACAAGCATTGTTTTGTTAAAGTGCTTTTTTTGTGAAAACTATTGTGATAACTAGAAAACTTGTTTTTATTAGGTATGACAGGTTGCTGAAGGTGTGTTCCATAGCTCTTGTTGGCAAGTACACAAAACTAAGTGACTGCTATGCATCTGTTTTCAAGGCCTTGGAACACTCGGCACTGGCAATTAATCACAAACTGGATTTAATGGTGAGAATATGTCTGATTTTTGCTTTCAGGAATGTTTTGGATACGCTGTACTAGTTCCCAACAGTGAGGCAGATTTAATTTATATTATAAATAGGAAATGAAGCATGAAGATAAATACAGAATGGCCATACCTGCTTCACTTTTTAAGAAGTCTTTAGAGATTTCTTTCTTTTTTTGTTTGTTTGTTTGTTTGTTTTTTTTTGCTTTGGAACTAAATTTATCTGAAAAGAACACTGTGGGTACCTAACATTGGATCTGATGAAAAAACAGACCTTACCTGTAAATTTTTATTTACTGCCAAGAGTATGTTTTATTTGTTGTAATGAGACTACATATGTTAGTGAGAACAGCCCAGGAAAGACAAGAGAAAATAAGTAAAAAGCAGTTAAGTTTATTTTTAAAATATGATGTCAAAGCTGCTGCTGCTGTTCTTAACTTCAGATAATATTCCAAGAGCAGCCCAGTGTCTTTATTTCAGGATTCTCCATGGTGTGACACATTATTTGGTATTTGTGGCTAATGACGTCATATTTGGGACAGAAAATTAGTTTCTCTAAGAAGATACCTCCTCAAATGATGGACTATTTAGCAACTTAATTTGCCTCTTACTTTAGAACATTCAAATCTATGTGAAGTGTTACCAGCTGTCTTACTGGGGGAACTATCTGCTTCTGTTGCTGAGTTCTGTCCCTACAATTGGCAAGTATGCAACAGAGAAGCCCTGTTGAAGTGTATGTTAGTATTAGTTAATGGGTACAAAGGACATTTTAGTAACTTAGGGTAGCAATACAGTAATAAGTGATCACAAAGTATCAGAAATGACATGTTCTATTATGGTATTACTGCATGATTTGGAAAAAAAAAACGATCAAAGTGGGCAGCTGCAGGCCACAGTTTAGCAGGAAATATCAGCAGGTTTTGGTCTCTACCCAAATCTGAGATATATATATAAAATTTATGTATAATCTGATATATCATATATATAAATATATTTTTATATATATAAAATATGATATATCTATTGAAGAAGATACATAGTCAAGCACCTTTCAGAAATGCACATCAAAAGCCTGAGAAGCAACAGACCCAATTAAGAACACAAGAAATTCTGATTCAATAAAAAGGGAAAAATTATCATAGGGATGGTCAAACTTGGAACTGATGCTTAGGGAAGCTGTGAGATTCTTTGGAGATGTCTTTGGAGATTCGCATCCTGACTGGAAATGACCATGAGCTGCCTGCTCTGACTTGACGTGCTTTGAGCAGGGAGTTAGTCTAGACTCCAGAGGCTCCCTCCAACCTGTGTGATTCTGTAATTCTGAATAGGATCTTATATTGGCAACTGCGCAGTGAAAAAAAAATATGTAAAAAACTCTTTTAAGCAAAAGCATGGAAGACACCAAGTGTAGCATCTGCATACCCGAATGCTGAAATGTATGATGTTCCTAAATGTGATAAATGTACTGGCTCAATATGTTTGACAAGGAAACGGGAATTAATTTTAAGTGTAATTAGTTTCTTCCTCCAACCACCCAGCATGATAAACTATCCTTTTAGTCTTTCCATACTAACTATATGTTAGTATAGAATAATAATTATTTATGAATGTTGTTGCTCTGTTGCATTTTTATATCTTTTGGAGTATGGGAAAAATAAACAAACAAACAAACAAAAAATCCCAAACAACAACTTGCTAGAAGGCAATCCTATCATATCAGAAAAACTTCACACAATCTTTTACTTGGTTTCATTTCTCTGCACACAAATGTGTTCTGTCAGTCCAGATGATTTATTTTTTGTAGTGGGTGGCCTACAGCAGGATGTTATTAATTATAAGTCTCAGAAGAAAAAAGACCATGTCAGGAGTCAAACCGGGATCTTTCGTCCTCAGTGCAGTACTTAACCACCTAGTCGTTTGCTCTGTTGGTACCTCTGGAGCCATGTTTGTTAATGGCAGTGAAGATTAATGGAAGATCTCTGGTAGAGCATATAATGAGGCTGGCTCCCTCTGCACAGTTGATATTTTCGAGTTAATTCCTAGTCATACCTTTCTTGCAAGCTAGATATTCTAGGGTTGTCTAGATTAGATAAACAGTGGTATTCAAGAGCTGTGAAGCTGAACTCTCTGGCCACACCCCAGTTGGATGTCGGAATAAGGCCAGCGCCATCCTTCAGTCGATGCCTTGGTTCCATAGGAAGTAGGTGTGGGCAGTGGTAGAGCACTCTGGCAAGTCTGCTTGCCTGGTGAGTCCTAGAATAAGGGTAGGATGCTGGCAGCACCTTCCAGACCCATGCGAAGAGGCAGGGCTGGATTGCTACAGCTACTCAGAGCAAGTACTGGGTCCTCGCTGGAGTTATTACATGTCTACTGGAAAATCACTTGAAAAATATAGTGGGTTTCTTCTCTTAATGCTATAGAAATTGGTTATACAGTTGATGCTGCTTTTTCTGTGGAAAGATACACTGTTCTATTGCATATTTTTCTCTTAGTACATAGACTCGATAGATCTTGAACATTCTACAGAAGTTGAGAACCCAGTGAAATATCACCAGGCCTGGCAAAAGCTGTGCAAAGCAGAGTAAGTGGCGTCAAGTATTCCACCTACCAAATACTGACAGGGATTCACTTTACATGATGTAAAATGCTTTAGTGGATCATTTCTCAGTTCTTCCAAACTTGTGTTACTTACAGAAGGAGATAGACTTGTGCAACGATAAGCATCAGACATGGCAAATTAGTATCAGACTGTATTCTCAAAAGCCATTTTAATCTCTTTAGACAAACTGCAGTGTTTTAGATAACTAAGCAAAATGCTTTCTTTAGAGTGCAGGTTATTCGTCAATAATTTTTCTTTGTCAACTTGAATTGCAGTAAAAAGCAGTTAGATTAACCTAATGTTTAGATTCGTAAATGCTTGTAACACTTGGCAAACTTATTCTTCTGGGTGTTACAATTATCAGAATTTCAGTTTATATATGTAAAGAGATGTTGTTATCAGATAGCAAAATTCATTTATTTAGATTTACTTATTAACTGTCAGGTTTTGCTGTTAAAGTCCTAAAGTGATGAATATATAGCTCGTTTATTTAAGCAGTGTGAATTTTGATGTGAAGAATGAGGTTGTTCAAATGAGAACTGGAATGGGAAGATAGACAGAAATTTTCAAATTAGATTTAAATTCTGTGTCCCATATGGTGATACAAAAAGGCATGTCCATGTTGAATTGAGGAACTGGAATGTATTTTTTTGCACTATGCTTGCTTTGTTGAAACCTGAAAATCTTTCTTCTTGCGTGGATTTATTTTGCTGGCTTGATTTTACCGGCCGGTCACTTTATCTATGACTCTCATTACAGTGGCATTCTGGTCCCAGGAGGATTTGGAATTAGGGGAACAGAAGGCAAACTCCAAGCTATCTCCTGGGCAAGGACGAAGCAAAAACCTTTTCTGGGTAAGACAATGAAGGTTGGAAATTAATGCATTTTGGAGATGTATAGGAAGCTAATTGATCTGATTGTTTAAAAGACTGTATATGTGTTAAAAGCAAGCAAGCAAATCTGCTAGAAACATGCTTATTAAATAACAGGATCAGAGAGTAAAATGAACTATAGTAGGGAGGGATCCTGTCTTGCAGACATAGGTTTCCTGTTGTGAATATTTGCCTTGTAAGCAATGCCTGTGGCCGTGTACTGTTGTGCTGGAGAAAGAAGGGAGAAAAACATTTTGCATTCCCCAAAGGCTTTATTTGATGTTTTATTCCATCTCAAAATAATAAAATTAGCATCATTACAGTTAGTAATCAATGTACACAAAATATAGATCTCTGTTGGCACGTTTTTCATATTAAATAGTTTGTGTTGATTTAGTGATGGTGAATGGTGAATGTCCAAAGTATCCATTTGGTCTATGAACTGTGTTGTTTGCATAAATTGCTCGAAAGCTTGATTACTGCTTTAGATTCCTTACAGTTCTATGAGTAATAGTCACTACTTTAGCTAGTTGCCAAAGCAAAATTTGAATTTGTATATACTGAGACTTTTGGCTTTTAGTTAGTTTCACAATAATCATAGCTAAAATTGATTGGAAGAAAAGAAACCCCAATATTTCCTCAAAGGGCTTAAAGCACATAATTATGCCATGTATATTCACAATATATCACATCCAAATTTTTCCAAGTGTGGATTTTACTTTGGTCAAACATTTTTCTTGTTTCAACTTTTTGGAAATGTTGGGTGTAGACTCTGGATACTAAGATTTCTAAATAAGAAGTCAAGTTTAAGACGTAATGGTGAATACTTTATCAGTCCAGCTGTTGATCTTGTTAAATTTTGAGGGGTTTGTTTCCTGTTGCAGGAGTTTGCTTAGGAATGCAACTAGCAGTTGTGGAGTTTGCAAGGAACTGTTTGAACTGGAAAGGTAAGGTCTGCATGTCAGTATGGATATGATTTGCTTAGAAGAGATTTGATTCTGTGTTTGCAATGTATATCTATTAGTCATATACTAAATCAATTTAGTATATAGGTCTTATGAACATGAAATACTTAGCTCAAAATGGCCCTGTTGCAAGAAATAAGCAGCCCAAATTGCCTTTCTGTATAAAAGAATAGTGACTTCTGTTGTGCACGTTGCCTGAAATTTGCACTTTTGTCTCATTCATGAAATGTGTTAACCTCTATAATCTTTCCTTGGAGCATGTGGGAGGTGTTGAGTAAAGTGAGATGGGATTTGCTTACTTGCCTTTGCATTTTTTCGCTGGTTGAAGCTGCCAAACCAAAGCAGTTGCAGATCATATATTCCCTGTGGTTGCTTCATGAGAGCTGCATCGTGTTTAATGCTTCCACTTGTGAGGGTGTAGCTGTAATATACACAAATCCTAAAATGCCACATATGCTATTCTGATGAGTCTGTAATGCCTGCAGGACAGTGGAAATACACTGTGTTTGTTTTGAATTTGTGTTTCAGATGCAAATTCTACAGAATTTGACCCTGACACAAAAAAACCTGTTGTAAGTACTGATTTTCCTCCTGCATGTTTTGTGACTATATTCTTGTATTAAAAGGAAGTTATTTCTGTAAATTAAAGACTGCCTGGGTATTTTATGTGTAATGACCTTGAAGAGATGTCCACTGTCCTTATTCACTTGTGTTTATAAGGTGCCTTCTTTGGCATAGCCCCTTGCCTTCACTTGTTCAGATCTAGAGTTTGCCATAGTTTTGTTCTTGTAATTTTTGTAGTAACTTACTTGATTGTAGATGGGTCTTGGGAGTAGAGAATAATGATTAGGCTGGCTTTACTAGGGAATTAAATATAAAGGGAAGTTGGAAAGTGTAAGGCAGAGATGCAGAAAGTTATTGAAAAAAATTTCTATTTCCTTTATATAGATAAGTAGTATTTTCTGGTCCACATTTTATGTGTTGCATATAGTCTTTTTGAGAAAAATCTCAATGATATAGGGTTCTCTGTGTGGCATGCTAGTGGTGGAATTGTATACTGGAGCTTTTCTAGACGTTACCTAATTCAGGAGAGCATGATACAGCATTCTTATAGTGGTAAAACGTGCAAATGATCTGTAAGAGTTTTTGAGAAAATGAAAAAGAACAGAAAACTTCATGTGAGAAATGAGGTAGTCTTAATATAAGATGTAAGCCTCTGTTTCAGTGATTAATTAATGGATTGTTCATCAGAAACTATTGTTTCTGTATCGGTTTTCTTCAAATAAATTTTTGGGAGTTGAAAGTAGGTTTGGATTTCATCTGCTTAGTTTGCAAAGTGCAAGTAGAAGAGTTTTAAAGCATTTGAGCTGTTTGCCAATGTTTTTTCGATGTATTTTTATGCAAAGTAGGAGAGAGAATCTGGTGTGAACTTGAAGGTAAATTAGAGGCCTTCAGAGTTTTAGTCAGTTTGAGACATATAGCTAAAACTTAGTGGGGTTTGGAAATGTTCTCAGAGGGACAAAAACTTATATTTGATTCCAAATGGTTTTAGTATCCAAGTGGTTTTAGTATTGGAATAGGTTTTTTTCTTTGCCATTCTCCAGTATGAGAACACACCTTTTCCTTGAAAGGATCATCTTGTTAATACCAATATATTGTAAAATATGGAAAATTTTGAAAATCTACTGCAAATTTTTGAGTAGCAGAAAGCTTAGGACAGAAAGCTGACTCTGGGACTTCTTTGGCTATAGTGTTTTTTTGTGCCACAGGATGTTACTTAGGTGCACAAGATATTATTTCACTGTTCCTGTGTAGGAGAGAATAGCACTTCTTCTGTCAATACCACCATATGTTTATTCCTTTTGGCATATTTCACCCACTAAATAAAAAGTGACATCTACATTTATTAAAGATATTTGGCCTTTTTTTTTTTTTTTTTTTTTTTTTTTTTTTTTTTTTTTTTTTTTTTTTTTTTTTTTTTTTTTTTTTTTTTTTTTTTTTGAATTTTTTTTTTGATGTGTTTTTTTTTTTTTTTTTAAAGTCCTTTGAACAACTGATAGAGCTTGCTAGCTGTGAGTCTGAATCAGCATTAATTTCTTTGAAAGATGTTTGGATCCAATTTGGATCACTAAATTGGCAATTTGAGCTCATGGTTGCCCTCACATTATTTATTGTGACCTTTTATAATTGCAGAGAGCTTCTGCTGTTAAATTGTAATAAAAATCAGTTGTCCTTGAATTAGCACTTCCTCACTTCTGGCTGTGAAAGCAGGTTGCTGAAATTAGGCATATTGGTCCCCTTGTTAATAGGTGAAGAGAAAAATACCTGCAGACAACAGTTCATTCAATTTTGAGCTCTCTTTACTGCCTAGTGGAAATGGGCTTCTGTGTGATGTAAATTAGGCTTTTAATTTTCAGGTCCCTGAAAGTGGGATACATCTTGTTTAACTTCCCATGACTCCATTTCAACTGGTTGTCCTTTCACGACAGACTCAGCTGATGTATTTTAGAGGCCTTGTTCAGAAAGGGATGAATCACCCTGCGAAAGTGCTGGTTCCTCTCCATTTGCTCTAAAGGTTGCCTGTAGTAGCTAACTGAGATGTAGAGCTCTGCATTTAGGGAGTGAACCTCACTCCTGAAGACTGGAACATGGGAGCATCTTCGCTCCAGTCACAGAATCATTGTGGTTGGAAAAGACCTTCAAAATCATTGAGTCCAACCTTGGTCCCAACCCCACCCTGCCTGCTAAACCATGTCCATAAGTACCTCGCCTACACATTTTTTGAACACTACCGGGGACGGTGAGTGTACCACTTCCCTGGGCATACTGTTCCAATACTTGAGGCCATTTCCTCTTGTTTTATCAGTAGGTATTCTGGGGAAGAGATCGACCCCTGCCTCACTACAACCTCCGTTCAGGTAGTTGTAGAGGTGTGTCCTACTTGCATCCTTTTTTTTATTATGGCAGTGTGTATTGGTACAATAACTTGTATCTAGAGCAAATAACACCTTGTGATGTCACTGTGTGAGACTCTTCTGAGTGCTAACTTAGGACCTGCTCCTTTGGAAATTGGAGAGGAAAAGGCACAGGTGAAGCAGCAGTTGTATTTTCTGTTATTTTTTAAGAAAAAGGAAAAAAAAAATCAAATATGCAGTTTAGCAAACAGACTCAGGGCCAACCGTAGAGTATGCAACTTCTCTTCTGCTTTTTTCATTTGCTCAGCATTCAAATACTTAGAGCTGTGCACAACAAAATTAATAAATATTCTTTCAAAGTACTTTTAAAAAGTTGCTGTACTTCGCTGCACTACTTGCCTTTTGGTTTTTAATTGTTCAGTGTTGTTTTCACCCTTCTACTCTGCGTGTGTGGAAACTTGAAACTTCATTGTTTTATTAAAAACAAAACTGAGGTCATCATGTCATTCAGGACTGCATGAGGGAAAGATTGCAAGAATTGTGAGTGAAGTGATGAGAAATGACATTATTGGTAACTCTTCTCAACTAAAAGGGCACACGTTGCTGTACTACAGAATGACATTGTCTGTCTTAGTAAGAAGCTGCTGTGAGAAGAGGTAGGTGTTGTGACTTGTTCTGTGCAATAACGAGTGCGCAGTTGCACGCACACAAGTAGCGAGGTACCTCTAACAAGCTGTATTAGTTCATCTCTTCACCTGTTTCTTGTTCTAGTGACTAGTATTGCAACGGTGTTACTCAATCTGGGTTCTGCAAAATCATCCATGAGTCACTTTATGCAGGAGGGCAACCCTGTATAACCTGGTTTGCTTCTTTAGGGGAAGATTCATAGAAGTTGTATTGGTGTATGAGTGACTCTGAGTATTTTAGAGTTGAGATTTAATGTGCTGTTAAAAGGAAGATGAAACTTAATTACTTACTGATGTAAAACGTAGCCAAACAAAATACTAGAGGAAATGGTATTTTTTGAAATATGAATTGCTATATAATGAAAACTTAGAGGAAATGCAGTATCGAATTTGTAAAATATGTGGGTTATAGGCTGCATCTGAGAGATTTGATTAATTTAGGTTTAAAATAAAAATGTATACTCTGAATGAAAAGCAAGGAGCTTCAACATAACAATGTTTTCCAGAAATCCTCAGAGCATATATTTTATAATGATAGAAAATCAGTTTAAGATTTTTGAGTCCTTTTGTATTTTAAAAAATAATATAGATTTGATTTCAGTAGACAAAATGGTATATGGGGACACAGATATATGAGCATTGATTATAGTCCCTCAAATTCTTGATTTGAGTTTAGTTGATTATTTGAAGATTATGTTATATTACATATTCTTAAGGTTCCTGCTCTGCTTTCTGGCCTTTTGGATAGGAATAATATGTAAATTATTATTGTGCTTTGCTGTGAGGGCAAAAAAAAAAGTAATGCTCTCAGCTAGAGAGTAATGTTTAGTGTGAATTTAATGTTTCAAATGATCATTTTTTCTTTTCTAAGTGAATTCTGTATACTGTGTAAACTACCAGTGAGCTTGGATCAGTGCATGGGAGAGCAAAGTGGTTTTTGTTGTTCCGTGTCTCTCCTCTTTTCTGTTCCCTTCATCTACTATTAAACTTAGATTTTTTTTTTTAAATTTTTTGATGAACCTGTTCATTATGCTTTTTGTCAATTTTACTCTAATTGATCCTGTTCTTGCAAAAGTGAATCTTTCTGAAAATAATTCTAACATTTATTTTTATAAAGAAAAAGTTAATTGTAATTGTGACCATGGTTCTTCACAGCACATTGCATCTTATGTAGGATGATGGAATTTCAGACACTGCAACGTACATTTTCTCGAAGTAAATTTTCTCTAAACTCTAGAAATTGTGCAGAAATAGATTTTGCCAGTAGGTGACACTCCAATAACATGCTTGTTTCCTCATGCCCTCCCTTTCTATTCAGAATGACAGTATAACCTAATTGAACTCAGAGATTTCTACTGTTGTTTAATAGATGAAAAAGAACCTATGTGCCACTTATGCAAAACCACCTTTCATGGTTCTGCAGTGTTAGCTATGTGTGTTGAGTAGCTAAAGGAGCTAGGAAAGAAAACACTTGCGTGGTACACATAGATTTGAAGTCAAAATGTGTTGTTAATTTATGGCAAGTAAAAATGTCTTCATTAGCTACAAAAAGTAGCAAATATAATGATGTTGTCCTTAAAGAAACAAACTGAAGGAAGAGTGGAAGGATTTGTGTAAAAGTGCCTCCGGCAGTCTGTTTGAACACTCTTAATATCATGTTTGAATCTCCTAACCTTTGAGGTTTCTGTCCATGCAGCACTGATGTGAAATAGGAAGTGCTTTAATCCTCATTTCATAGAGGAGGTAGGAACACTAATAGGGAGTCTCTAATGCACTTGATGCCTTTTGCAGTTAATTTGAATCTTTAAGCCCTCTGAGAATCAGATCCTAACTGATATATGAGGGTAATAGATGACGTTGGTGTTAAAATTCAGTCCACAGTTTTGAGCTTCTCATGCATTGTATTTTTTTATCAATGTCTACTTTCTTCTGTTTTTCTTTCCTTTTTTTTTACTTACTTCCTAGTCATGTAATATGATAAAGTATTTAAGTAAAATCCCATGAATTATGTTGAAAATGCATGTGTCTCTTTGAATTATGAAATGAAAATATTAAATGTGAAATGCATTGAATGTTTTTATTTGAAGCAGCTTAGTTCATATGCATACCTGTACATTAACAATTACAAGAGTTGTAAAAAATGAACTTGTTGCTTTTAAGGGGAAAGGTATAGTTAGTTGAATATAACTTGAAAGGGAACTGCACGAAGTGTTAATGTACACTAGGAGACAGTTGAATGATATGTCTTCTTCCCTTGCATATTTTTTTTTCATGTGAATTGCTCTAGAGGTCAAGATAATAACTCACTCCAGTAACAATTTTATAGTGTGAAATAAAAACGCATTATTCTTCACTAATTTGGAATCAGCTTAGCTGGAAAGTACTGGATAGCCAACATGCAAGGAAAACAATGCAAGACTAATCCATTACATGTCAAATACTTCTTTATTCTTTGTTTTTTATTATCACAACAAGGAAATTTGTGGGTTTAGGTGTGCGTATACTGTATATGAACTCCAGGCTTTTATCCTTTCAAAGCAGTGATACGTCTTGTTCTTGCAGATGCATTACTGACTTGTACCAGTTATCTTTTTTATAAGTATCACAAACTCATCAAAGCTGACACTTCCATCGTTATTTTTGTCCATCGTTTTAATTAAGTTATCAAGTGAGAATGTATCCTGTAGTTTTTATAGGAAAAGAAAAAAAAAGAGAATAACTAAATATGTAAGTTTCCATAAATGTTTTTCCAAAAGGAATATTGCCTAGCAATGATACATTCAGTAAAATGCAGTATTATGAGGAAAATGTTTCTGGTAGTCTTGTGTTTACCAGTTTTACTGACTAAACCTGAAGTACAGTGCCTGCCATCACCTGCCAAAGCTGTTAACGAAGATATAGTAGCCATTTAAGAAGTAGGAGCTGTTGTCTTCCTCTCACTTGACATTTCAATGTGTGAATACAACCTGAGCACTACAAGAAGCTAAGTTATATTATCTAGAAATTCATACCCACCAGCAGAAAAAGCCAGAGCACCTGTCACAGACAAACCACAAGTGTTCCTCGGGCAGGTTACTTCGCTGTCATGTAGCTAAATTTGATTTAAGTTACATTACAGAAATAAGGAAACGGAGCAGGTGGAATAGCTGCAGCATGCACATAACCATCTTTAAAAATTAATATGCCATGTCACCCACTGCTTTATTAGATACTAATGCAGGGCCCAAATAGACTATTTGTTACTACTTTCAGAAGGCTTTAGATCAGGACTTGAGAATTGCCGTTCCTCTGTTTTCACTCTCTTTGAGAATATTGTGCTTGCTCTTCAAAATTCTTTGCTGATGTATTAAAATCTACTACAGATTATTAACTCTCTTTATTCATTGTGGCTGAGAAGAGTAAATGTTATATTTTGATGCAGTGGGTATTCTGATTATGTCCCTGAGCAACCTTGTGCACAAAATAATATAAAGACAATTTTGACTATAAATTAAATCTTTAAACTGCTTTATTTCTATTGATGGTTTTATGTTAGTGCATGTTTTGCAATGTCCTGTCCTACTTTACGTTGATCTATTGTGGTGCAATATATGTTTCTGCAAACTGAGCAGAAGGTAGTCAATGTCTAATGTTCAAATGAAGAAGAAGAGAATTTCTCTTTTTCTGAACATTGGCTTTTCACCAAATCTGAATTAATTTGTGTCCTAGGCTTAACTGCCTACAACCTATATGCAAAGCAGTATCTTTATGAATTTTTTATCATATTTCCTACTAGCTTGGGAGTTAACTTCTTTATCAAAGATATTTTCTTGAAAAGGAGAAAAACCTAGTTTGTTTCATTATTATTATTTTAGTTTACCACTTTGTCTTAGTGAAATGGCTAAACTAGGTTACTGTTTCTATCAGAACACTAGTAAAAATTGCTTTCGTAGTCTGTCCTGCATACTATATTTAAGGATTTTTCTAGCAATGGATTTTTTTTCTAGTGCTTTGAAATGTGAATTTCTGTCTAGCTAAAATGCTTGGTGGCATCTCTTTTCTTTATTGACATCTTTCTCCAATGGCAAACCTTTTATTTTGTGAAGGTGCGAACCTAGTCTGGATACCTGCTCTACAAGATACATTTTTTTAGATTGGAGTATAAAAATCTTTTATCTGACTCAGGTACGATATTGTAGGTGAAAATTAGCTGTCACTAAAAAGCATCTGTGTGTTTGTTTCATAGAGCCTTGCTACAAAATCCCTGCTTGGATATTTGTTTGGAGCTACTGTTCATTAATATGGGTAAAGTTTCATAAACCTGCCCTTATTTAAGGATTATGAGTGGAGCTGGTGAAATCATGTTGGGCAATTTGATCTTCATTGCCACAACATTGCCTTTATTTCCTTTATCCCAACAATTTCTTAAGAAGTTCAGTGCATATGAAAAAATGAGACTTACCTTCAAGTACTGTGCAAATTGATTCTGAAGCAAATTTTTCAGTCCACCAATGGAGAGTGCGTTGGTGCTACCCTCCATCAAAGCATATTGAGTGAAAAACTTCAATAAGTTGTCATTGAGTAAATGTTCCATGTTCTTCTGATGTTGTCTTGAAGAATAACTGGAAAGAAAGCAGACAGTAACAATTCTAAACATCAAAACATTTTGGAAGTAACCCTGATGTCCAATTCATTGCATTGCCATGTGAAATCAGCAATATTTAACACAAAGGACAAAGTTTTTCTCTGCACAACTAGCTCTACTCCCATAGGAAAATAAATAAATAAATGGGCTTACCTCACTCACAAAATCTGGAGCCTTCAAGTGTATGCAGCAGAAGTGAGAGTCACAAGGCTGGAGCTACCTTTATAGTTGCTTGCCTACTACAGCTCCACCCTGATGATGCAACTAGCTTTTAGTCAGTGCACTAGTTTTATTGTTTGATTTTTTTTTTTTTTTTTTTTTTTTTTAATAGGCAGAGGAAGATGGTACTTTAGCAGTGGATTGAGGTAATTTTTTAACAATGAAATGGGTCACTGCTAACATTCATCAGTGCACTTGAGATAGGGTTTCCTGGTCTTTATGGGCCATCTTGGAGAACTATTCTCTCCAATTTGTGTATTTTACACTTCAAAATATGCCATACTCAAAGGAGCTTGAAAAAGGCTTCTGTGGAGATCTGCATAGCATTTAGTATTATAACCGACGTTTTAAAAAAGTATGTGTAGATTACCCAAAATTACCCAAAAAAACCAGATTTATGTTTTAAATATGAGGGTGCCAGTAGCCCTTTGCATGAACTGTTAATCATCAATGCCAAAGCTTGTTCCTCTCCAACTTCAGTGTTGTTTTTGAGCCCAGGAAAGTGATGAAAGTGTTCTGTGATAAAACGGTGCTTATTAATATTAAAAATCAGAACACCTCGTGATGTGAATGGAATAAAACTGAGCTATTGCAAATGGGTAAGATGAATCCAAGGTATTGAAAAACTTTTTATGTGGGTCCATAACCCTCACAGCTGTGGATTCTGAAGTCATCATGGTTTGTGGGGCATGGGCCAGCAAGGGATGAAGAACCGTGGCTATTTTCACGTGATGTGATGGGCTATTGGTTCTGGTTGTGGGCTCTGCCTGGTGGTGTTCACGATTGTTTCTCACTGCTTGGCTCTAGGTTCACCAGCCAGGCCTTTTTCCCTGTGCTTCTGTTATTGAGAAAGTCATATAGCTCTGCAGAGCCAACAGCTTTGTGGATATGTAGGGTATGGGTGGGCTGAGAAGATTATGGAGCTGACAAAGGCTTTCCTGTGAAGACGAGGCAAACTTTGCTAGATGAGCTGTGCATGCACCTTGTATTAGCAGCTTTTTTGCATCATGCTTCTTAAAGAATCAGGGTGAATAGAATTGTACAGGCCCTCCAGAAATCATCTAATTCATTCTTCCCCAAAGTGGAATTGCTGATATCCATGTTGGGTGTTTGTTAAACCTCTCCTTAAATGCTTTAAGTAATGGGGACTCCATCTCCCTTATCTGGTTCCTTGCCCACAAAGTCCTGCTAATGGCTGAATTCTTTGCTGAACTTAAGCTCTTTGCTTCTGTCTTCAGAGACAAGGAGATCAGATTATTCTCTTCATTCCTTGACCTATCTAGACTTTCAATATCCTGGATAAATCCCATGACCTCTCCTTTTCTGGTTCAGAAATCCTAGCTAGTTCAGCCTTCCTTTCTGTTCTGTGTGTTTCTTAGGTCTGTTTATGTCTGGGCTTTCTCCAGTTGGTCGACATCCTCCTTGAGATGCTGGATCCAAAGTTATATAGCTTTGTCACTATTCCGAAGAGGCTATCACGATACTTTGGGTGCCTGAAGCACCTGGTTGATGAAAGGAATGTCATTTTGCAGAGAGGTAGCGGGATGTGCTGATGGCAGGTCTTTCATAGTGAGTTTGTTGTGGAGAGCACAAATACACTGATTTCAAATCCAGCATAAAACTCCCTACCTTTAGCTTGAGGGTCTGATAGCTGGGATCAGGCATCCCTGAATCTGTGCATAATCCAGCTAAGAGAGAAAGCTGGAAACAGACCTCCTCCAGTGTTTGTATTGGGCTCAGTAGAGATCCAGGAACTGTGGCCATCATCACTAGCAGAACCTCTTTTGCTGGTGCTTTAGATGGTGCAAGCCAAATTTGGGAAGTCTTGTTTATCACTCAGTGTATGGGTTAGGACAGTTCCATATGCCAAATGGTCTGTGAACTCTGTGCTCATCCTGAGGGTTAAGATAATTAGAAACCCTTTGCACTTGCCTTTCCAAGCTCCCCAACCCCCATAAAAGTGTTTCTTTCTGCTTCTCTCTCATTTTTCACTTTTAATAAATGATGAAATTTTTAGTAGTAGTGAATGGACAGATCATTTGGTAAGGGCCCCACTCCCCACTTGCTAATTCTGTTTGCCTAATCTTCTACCTGTGGTAGTCTTAAAACATTCACTGCTTTGTCTTTCTTGAAAGCAGTGTCAGGAGGCTGGTGTGCTTCATACATATTGCTGTCATATATATTGTTAAGGTATTTGCAGAACTCTTTTTGTTAAGTTTACAATTTACTTGTCTTGTACCAAAGACACCTCCCTTCTCTTGAAGATGTACTGGCTTAGTAGTAGTGGAAATGAATTGAATTTTGAGGAATCTCAATTGAAGCATTCAGCAATTTAGCTTTGTTAGCTGGTTCAGCTATGCAGAATAGCATAATTGCTTTTACTGAAACATCTTCCCGTGAAAGTGAGAGATCGATGCCCAGAAGTATAGGTGACCTGATGAAGAGTCACACGAGATTCATCCTCAGATGAAATCATTTTCCTCATTCACAGTGTACCTATAAGAGGTTAACTGAGTGCGAGAGTGGCTGATTTGTACTTTGCTGTCCCAACTTCTTGTCCTCATCTCTCTCTCCATTCGACCACAGTGCCTTGCCCAGTTACTTGTGCAGCGTCTCTGAAATCTGCCTCAGAATCTGCAATATGACTCTATTTGACAGGCCCCAGTTCATTGTCTTGGCTGCAGTACCACTCCGAGAGAGGGAACTGCTTTGCCGAATGAGGTACAGAATTTAGCCAGAACAATCCAGTGAAGGAATAAAGATATCCAAGAATAAGGAACTATTGTCACTGTCCAAGAACCTGAGCAAAAGCAACAGAAGTTAATATATCTCTGTTGCCACCCTTGTTGATGTGTGACTATCAGGCAGCAGTGTTTTTCTGTGAAGAACAACAGCACTTGGTATCAAACTTCAAATGATACCTATGGGAGCTTCCTCCCAGTAGGGAAGCTGCAGTCCAGCTTTGGTTGCAGAGCTTTTGTTGCTCTTTCTTGGATATGTGAAGGATTTGCCTTGGACTAGAGTAATTGTTTTAGCTAGCACCATGTCCTTTTGGAATTGACATTTGTACTGTAGCTTGGATGCAAGTCAAAGAAGAAACTAAGCTGCTAGTGTCAGTCTGTTAAGGGATGCACATCACCTATATGTCCCTGATAACCATTCATCATTTTCCTTTTCCTGTGATCATGCCAATAGCTTAAAAAAAAATCACCCAAGATAGTCTGTTCCTCCCTCTAGTAAACTTGTGTGCTGGCACATTTGAAGAAAGCAATTGCAATCATATGAGAGAGTAGGGGATGACTGAGTTAGGGCACCGTAACTGATGGGAGGGGTGAAACTGTGGCATCACGGTCAGAAGGTCTTGAGGCGTAATTAGTAATGGATTAAGTGGATGATAACTTGGGCACCATCTTTTTTGTTTCTGAAACAGAGGTTGTTACCATCTCTTCCCCTGCTGCCATTACTGATGGCTGAACAGGATGTGGATCTGAGCTAAATGTGCTGGACTCTAAACAAGGTTAGTTTAGCAGTAATGATCCCTGCCAGTCAGTGACCCAGCAAAGGGAACTGTGCACTGAGGCACGGGTGGAGCTGACACCTGGGGCAGTTGCTATCTCCATCATCCTGTTTAATCCTCTACCAGTGTGTCAACGCCCTAACCCTCCAGTGGTTTTGCAGCTTCTTGGATGTATTTTGCAGTACTATCTCCACTGTCAGCATATAAAACAACTAGTTTTAGGCTAGTTTAGGACTCTCTGTGAGGCTTATTAATTACAGTGTGACTGCAGTATCAAAACATCTGCTGTCAAGGTGAAGTTTTTTAGAATTGAGAGCAGACTGTGTATATGGAAAGAATGTAAAACATGTAGAATGAAGGTATTGCGTATATGGAAAGAAAGACCGGGGGCTCTTTTATGCTTGGGGATTCACTTATTTGTACTTGTACGCTGCTTCAGCCATATTGCTCAGTGGATATCTAGCTCCCAGGCAAAAACCTCTTGTTAATTCTGTTGTACTCTAAATTGAAAGTAGAGAAAATGACAAGAAAATTTAAATGAGTTAGGATGGATTAGGGACAACGCATAGATGTGGTTTCATTTCTGATGCAGAAATCTTGCACGGCTGTCATATATCTGTGACTTTTTAGCAAGTAAAGCAACAGAGTAGTATTTGTATGGACTCAATACTAGTAGAAAGAAATCAACTTTCAATGTCCGTTGTAAAATACCAAAACCTGTGGTGCATCAGAAATTAAATGTGATGTATATAGTCAAAATTCAGAAGAATACACCTTCTGAAGTGTTGTACCAAAGATAATTAGCAAACAGTAAGTGGCACAAACCATGGAGATGCAGATATCTCTTGTTCCCATGGTGTGCTACAGTCATCTTGAGGCATTTTTGCCCCTTTTGCAAGAAGGAAAATATATTAAATATGGGGTACTGATAATCAGTCTAATATGTGGGACTTTTTTCAAGGTGTATTCTGGTAGGTGTGGGATCTGACTAGTGCAAATAGGGCAGTCGTGATAAAGCTTTTTAACGCTGCCAGTACCCTGGGCGCTAACTGTGAGAATAAGAGACAAAAGATAAAATATGAGGTAAGGAACATCCAGTTTAAAATAATTTTATTAAAATTATCCAATAATTATGGGTGAGAAGTTCACAGAGAACAGCCATTGTAGAAAATCTGGCACTACTCCAAGACTAGGAACTGTTAGATGAAGTTAGGTGAGTTGTAGCATCCTTTATGTGTCACAGGTGATGCATTACTTATGGCAAAATTGTCATTATTTGTAAAGTCTCCTGTGGTGACTATATAGGGTGACTGTCTCATCTCTCAAATTAAACTTGAAGTTTATGGGTTGTCCTCACAATGAGGCAGTTCCTTCCAGGCCCGCCCTCATTATGCAGTGACAGATACCTAATAACACATTGAGGGTGTCTCCCTAAACAGGACTGGGTGTGGCAGCTCCAGGGATGGATGATTTAATAGAATGCACTGCTTGGGCTCAGCTTTGCCCTGATGATGTGTTATTCTGCATGCTGTAAGCATCCGCTTTTGCTGTTATATGTATACATCTGGTAGACAATGCATTGCATTGCTGGAGCTCCATGGGATGTAGATGCTCTATGAAATGTAGTTTTGAGATGTTAGGAACACATCTATGGGATGTGTTTCAGCAGAGGGTCTGCACTTGCACTTCTTGAATCGCTTGCTCATGAAGGAGAGGGTTATTCCTGACACAGCTGAAAGTGACAGTTAGAGTAGTTACTAAAGCTTTTTATTCCTTTCTAGACTCTAATTTGTTTTATGGAACTTTTAAGAGTGCTTAAAAGTGCATAAATATGCATTCCAGCAAGACACATGTGGATTTACTGTGTGTAGCACTTTGCTGAATTTCAAGAGAGGGAGTGAATTAACTGTAAATAAGATAATGCTGCACAAGGGTCACTAGGAAATTATTTTGCTGGTGAATCGTCTTCTGACCTTAGATATGACAGGACTGTCTAGATATTAAAATTATATCTCACTTCTTCCTCTCAAAAGTTAAGTTAACAGGAGACGCAGGATCACATTCTTGTCTGTTCTCAAAGCATTGCTGCTCTCTCAAATGCCAACTGTAGTTCACAAGAGACCTAGAGATGAATCAAATTAGGAACATGGTCATATAAAATAGGAATTAAATGGAATCGAAATACCTAGCCTTGAAGAGAGTAAGAAACTCCTTTGTCCAGCTTCCACCTTGTGCTAAAGATGTCTACATTCCCTGGTACACCATGTTCTGCTTTCATGCAAATCCAGAGCTACCCTCTGCCAATATAGTTATCCAGCACAATCCTATTACTGACTCAGAAATTTCACATCTGATTGCTTCAGCCCTGGAATAGGCTCAATAAATATTCTTACAGGTTATTTAATATGATTAGATAGAATGGGGCCTGACATAACAGGGACTAGGGATATTTTCTTTTAAAACACGTTTAGAAGTTGAGTTGGTGTTTTGTACAGTGAGCTGATAGATTATTCTTGTCTCTCCTTTTGTGTGTATAGGGAAGATGGGGAATCCTGGGTTCAGGTTTCCACTTTCAAAGTTATTTTGCCTTTTATTTTAAGACAGCAGGAACTGGGAGAGGGATCCTTTCTTCAAGGATTCTGAATTTTTGATTGTGTGTGCCAGGCTGAACTGTTGAATGAGAATACTAGCTGTCTTTGGACACTGGGTAGGGAGAATGGGCATGCAGCATGGTTTAAAAAAAAGTCCATAGAAATCAGAACAATTTTGATTAGACTTCAGGGCCTACAGCAAGCCTGGGGGCCACTGTTACGCTGCTGCAACCACTTGGGGCTTGCAGCTGAATAGGAGGGAATCCAGGGGACAGTGCCACAGTGCAGGTAAGTACCACCTGTGCTAGGAAGTGGCTTCAACCTATCTTCAGAATCAACTGAGATGTTGGGAACAACAGAAATTACAAGAGGTGCCCTCTGGGACAAAGAAATAGCAGTCATTTTGTAAGGCTAAATCTCTCTGAAGGCTCAATTTCAATGCCTTTATCACTCCTGTGAGAACAAGGAGATCATGGTCAAGCCTCTCTGACCAGTCAGACTCAGCAGAGACACAGGGCAGAGACAAATAAGTAAAGAGCCAGGTTGGTTGGAGAGGGGAAGAAAAGGGCCAAGAGGGCTAGAGCCTTTGTTGAGAGAAAGAAGGTGCTTGCTAGCACTGTTTGAGCAGCACCACTTGCTAATTCTTAGTCTCTAACTGTGATATACCATGTGAATTCAGATTACTAGCAGTATTCCTGGATACACCTGGGTATCTTCTCTGACCACATGTAACAGACACTGAAAATGACATTATGAAACAGTGACTTTACCTTTTGCAGACAAATCCCATATACTTTAGCACCTCTGTATATCAATTTGTAGATATAATAGATATTGACGGATTTGAATAACTTTTCAGTTATCTCTGATAGAAGAGGTTGGGCCAATAAAAGCAAAAAGCTCTTTGTTTGATTTTGTTTGGTTTTTTTATGTTTGTTATTTTGCAGAGTCAGATGTTACCCTGGGGCACAAGGAGAACCAGAGATTAATTTATATTAAGAACTAATTTGGCTTAGGATAAGAGTGGCAGTTGCCTAACTAATATTGAGTAGTCAGTTGTCTAAATGTTTGGTTTGTGAAGGTGGTCCATTGAATGAAATGAATCTATAGCTACTTAACATTTTTGTTGGGAGGAAAAAAGAACATTAAAGAAAGGATACCACTTCTGTATCTAACTTATTTTTAGCATTTCTAATTAGGAAATGTAGTTACTAACAAAGTCACATTATAATTACCTAAATAAATAATAGCAGTAATAGTGTGAAAGTTCTCAGTTCATGTGAATGCATCAAATGACTAGCTTTTATAAATTATAAAATAGAACTTAGAGGTGATTTTGCATTATGTTATAAACTGAAGTTAGCAAATTATTCATGTCAATCATAACTCATATATTAGGTGTGCTTATGGAGAAAACAGATGTATCAAACTGAATCTAAGTTCAACCTCAGGGCCAATTTGTTTCGGATTAGATTTGTGCTTGATACACAGAAAGATTTTTGTTTTCTTTCTTTCCAGTTATATACACAAGTTCACAGCTTTTCCATGAAAAGTTAAAAAATTAAGAATTCTTCTATGATTCAGAACCAAGTACATTTAAGAAAGATTTTATGATAAAGTTTCAAGTGTTTTTAGCTTACAAGGTCCCAAGTACCTTATGAAGCTCAGCCTTAAGGCTAGCAACAACTTGGAACAAATCTGTGTAAACCAGAGGTACTTGTGTGCTGAACGTCCTATATATTTTTGCAGGCCCAAAACATCAGAAAAAGGTGAACCGTTAGTTTCCCTCTGAGACATTATTAAAGTTGATTTCCAGCCATCTCAGCAGACTCATCTCTTATTTTTTTTCATTTCTTCCAAAGCTTGAAAAGCTCTATAGAGAGGGACCTGGGCATCATGGTGGTTGACAAGTTGACCATGAGGCAGCAGTGTGCTGTCATGGCCCAGAAGGCCAATGGGATCCTGGGGTGCATTAAGAAGAGCGTCTCCAGCAGGTCGAGGGAGGAGATTCTGCTCCTCTACTCAGCCTTGATGAGGCCGCACCTCGAGTACTGTGTGCAGTTCTGGGCTCCCCAGTGCAAGAGGGATATGGAGCTGCTGGATGGAGTCCAGTACAGGGCTATGAGGATGATCAGGGCCTGGAACATCTGCCATCTGAAGAACGGCTGAGAGAGCTGTCTCTGTTCAGCCTGAAGAAGCGAAGGCTGAGAGGAAAGCTGATCAGTTTCTATAAGTAGCTTAAGAGAGGGAGAGAAGAGGTTGACCTCAGTGGTGGCCAGCGATAGGACTCGAGGAAACAGCCACAAACTGAGGCATCAAAAGTTCCATAGGAACTTAACGAAAAATTTCTTTCCTGTGAGGGTGACAGAGCCCTAGAACAGGTTGCCGTGAGAGTTTGTGGAGTCTCCTTCTCTGGAGATCTTCCATACCTGCCTGGATGCCACACTGTGCCACATGCTCTAGGAGACCCTGTGTGTGCAGGGGGTTGGACTAGGTGACCTCTAGAGGTCCCTTCCAACCTTAAGCATTCTATGATTCTATAATATCTGTATTTGAAGAATATGGTATTATACCTTGTAATTAATGAAAATTGATATAAAAGAATACACATGGTGATTATAACCACACATGGTTGTGGCTAAAAATAATGCACGTTTAATTAGATGCAGCTTAAAAAGAGTAAAAAGGAAAAAATCCTAAGAACAATACAGATAGGGGGTTGTTATTTGGCCTGGCTAATTAGAGAAAGCCTGTGCAGGAATCAGAACTGTAACTTGCCATGAAATTGTTAACACTGATCTCTATGAATGAGAAGGAAGTCCAACAGTTGCCCAAGAGCCTGGTAAAAATGCCGAAACGTCAACATTGCTCAATCTGTAAAAAAAAAAAAAAAAAAAAAAAAAAAAAAAAAAAAAAAAAAAAAAAAAAAAAAAAAAAAAAAAAAAAAAGTTTTGACAACTCACAGCAGACATGCTGTGTCTGGAAACAAAGCAGATGAGCAACCAACCATTGCTTTCTTGCACAGCGTGGCTTTCTGCAAAGTGTTTTTGTCATATGTTAGAAAAATATTGTAAACTTTCTCAGAATAATCTATTTAAAGTAGAGATAATTAGATTTCTTTCAAAGCATATGTTCTCATACTTGCTGTTTCTTTCACAGTTAATGTGGAATTTTTATATGACTCTATACAGAAACAATATGAATTCTGTAACACTAAATGCATTACTGCTTTTGAAGCTCAATATCATTTGCATCATTATGTGGTTAATATATTCCAGCTAGCACCCTTTCACCCAATGTATCCACAGCTTTTTCCCCTGTGCATCCATACATTAATACAAGTGACAGGACACATTTAATGATCTTTCTCTTCCTGGGGGCATTAGGAAGCCAATACTTAAACAAAGAACTAAAACAGTTTCTAAAAGTTTTTTTTTCATCAGTGAATTCATTTAATTTCTTTTTCATTCCACCATGTCTTTGCAAACGCAGCAGGACCTGGAGTTCCAGTGACAACTGACACCAGGAGTTTTATTTGAATTTGAGAATTAAAAGGAAGGAAAGATTCTAGCTTGCCTGCTACAACTCAGATTGAACTGATGAAATACTGTTTGTGAATTGAGCATACCTATCATGATGTGTTAGGTGGACAGTGAGTTTGCTGTTCTGCACTGCACTTTACAATCTCCCTTTTACCTAACAACAGCAAATTTGTGTCAGACCACAGATCTGTCTTGACTAAGTGTCCATTTTCCCCAACATCTATCTCCAGCGATGTCATAAGTAGTTATCTGTGGGACAACATAGTAGGGTATGTGTGCAGTGATGCTTCCCCAGTGTGTTTCCTCCTTTCCTCCAACTTTGTCTCAGGAAAGAGCTTTGAAGACAGATGAAGAGCTAAACTGCACAGTATAAATTGAAGCCACCATGGATATGGGAAACTGTTATATTGATTTTTCTGTTGTGATCTTTTTTCCTTTTGTAATTATTGCTAATATTGAGTTGCTTTTGACCTTTACTGAGCATGGAACTGCCATTTTCATAGAACTATCTATTGTAGTCTCAAGGTCCTGGTCCTGTGTGCCCACGGTCAGCTGAAAGCCTGTGAGGGCACTGAAAATAGAATTGTGACATTAAGATTGTCTAATCCCCTGTGTGCTGCTTTGTGTGTGACTGCTGAATTCCATCTGATGCTTTAATCTTTAGTCACTGAGTTTCAGAAGATCCTTTTGTGATTCTTTGTAGTAAGCCCTCGTCTTTATTACTCTTGGTAACTTATGAGTCATTAGCAGACTATCACCTACAGTTCATTCCTTTTTTTTTTTTTATCAAGTGTGTTGAATATACTGGTCTTAGAGCCCTGAACAACCCTATTGGTGTTTACCTCCACTATGAAAATTGCATTTTCTCCCAACCTTGACTCTTAATCCTATGGCCTCTTAGCTCTTCTAAGAGCCTGTGATTATAGGTGATACTGTCTGTTAGCACTCTGGGGCCTGTGTTAACCAAATCTTCAGTGTCTGCATACCTCTCTGGAGAACGTCACTAGCTAGGTGAGCTGTAACCTCCCTTTACAAAGGTTTTTGTGGCAAAGCCCCGAACTCTCATAGCTGCCCAGATGCCCACTATTTCTATGGTTTTTGAGTTTCTGCTAATTTACCCTGGTATGGACAACAGACATGTCAGTCTATAGGTTTCTGGATTTTCTCTGAAGCATTTGCCACTTTAAAATCTATAGGTAACAAGGCTGATATAAAAGTTACTCACCACAGTTATGAGGTCAGAAATTTACCCTTCAGTTGCCTCAAAATTCTTGAGTGGATCCCATCTTTTCCCAGTGATTTCCTACTGTCCATTTTGTTGATTTGTTTTCTAACTGCTTTTTCTAACACTTCAGTTTGAGCTAAGTGTATTAAAGTCTTCTGTGGAGGTCTTGGAAACAACTCTGAAACTCCTTGATGGTTGTACGCAAGAAAAATACTTTTTCTTTTCTGCAATTGTTATAACTTCTGAGAGTATATTTTGTTTTGTTTTTACTATCCTGCTAATTTCTTAGATTTACAATGGCAGATTTCCTCCTCCTGGTCTATATGACCTATAGGGTCTATATAGCTATTTATGTCTTTCCAGTTTCTCCTCAAACTTTTTTTTTGGCGGGGGGAGAGGGTTCCAAAGTGTTTTGGTATTTATATATTTAACTTGACAAGTGTTTGTGGTGTCTCTATATCTGGAAATAGATGTAGTCTATGTGAAGTACATTTTATTAGTAGGCTTTTATTAGCCTCCTACTTTTTCCTTTTTTTTTATGAGTAGAATTGCATTTTAAATTTTCAGACAGCCTTTGATCTTTTCAGTACTTAAATAAGGAATTATGTGTGGCTAATTGTAAATCAAATAGGAGAACTTGTAGAGCAATTTTCCAGATGAATTGGACCCAGGTTGGGTATCTGTCAATGTATAATCTAACAAGCAGAAAACACTTTTTTTTTTTTTGAGGACTTTGTGCCTGAGTCTGTCTTAGAAATGCTCTGGTATGTTTGAGTTGTGTGTTGTTATGAGCTATGCAGCTCCTGGGGTGGTGTATATGGTGCTGACAGGATATGGAGGCAGACAGGCCATTCACCAAACATGCTCTTATCCGAGCTGGTTTAGTTCTATGGCCAGGACAACACTGTTTTCCTTGCGGCCTAAATGAGAGTTTCAGGCTGCGGCATTTTTGGATGTAATTATCAAGACAAAGAGTTTTGTCCTCTGGCTTGGCTTGTCTCGGTACAGCACGGTACGTGGACGGCTGCCCTAGGGTAACTGTCTGCCTTTCAAATGGGAAAAGTCAGGTGAGTGATTCCCACCCACAGAGCCTGACTCAGAAACACTCTACCAGACTGCAGTTCCTCTCAGCAGTCCTGCTTCCCTTTGGTGAGTGCAAAAAGGCAAAACTGTTCAACGAAATAAAGTAGATGTTGTTTGTGGGGGGGAAGGTGCCAAAAACCCTTAATCATGTGATTGTATCACTGAAAATAATAAGAAATCATGAAATTGTATGTGGGAAACAGCATCAAGGTACCTACAAATGCCGGTTCCACAGCAACAGCATTGCTCCTATTTGGATAACTGATGGCACTTTCCTTGCTTACTTGTGAATCTCTCAGTTTATGTGGCATTGAGACACCTTGTTAGCCATGCAATTTTCCTAAAATGTAGGAAAAGTTCAGATGTCCCATTTTCTGTATCCACAAGGATGGAGAAATCACTTAATCTGCTTTCATTTCTTTATGTGCAAAAGAGTTAATGAAAGGTACTTGTCTTTGAAAAGTGCCCTGATATTATCTGCAAAGGAAAGCATCTGGGCAGCGGTTGAGAACAGACATTCATTTGCAGTAGATCCTCTAGTGACTTACTGCAGACCAGTGCTTTTAAAGTTAAAATTGCTTCATTTGATTTCTGAATATTCCTTGTGCCACTGCAGACATAAGCTAGTAGAGGTACAAATGAAGGATAGCAATGATTTTGTATGGGCAGCATTATATATGTGATAATTTTGCCTTTGCAGAACTGCATTATATATGTGATAATTTTGCCTTTGCAGAACTGCACCGTCTCTATCCTACTTTGCAGGAGAGTTAACTGCTCTGTTAGCTACGCGATATTGTCCCATTAGGTGAGACAGCCTGGAACTCTCTGCTGGGTGGCAACACTATCATTCCTTTGCTGGTTGCTTGGTAAACATTTGAGTGGATTGTTGCTTTATCTGTTGAACTGATCTGTACCCTGCCACCCACTCCTTTCACAGAGGGTGTTCAAAGAATGCTGGGTGTGCTACCCTCATCTCAGGCTAATTAAATGCCTGCTTGGTTTGTGGTAGTATCAAGATGATTTCATTTTACAGCTAATACTTACTTTGAAACAATATTGGTAAAGTATCTTCTATTTCCTGTAGGCGTTCACCATCTCTGGATGAGAGATGATAGGAAGATGAATTTCTTCTCTTGCCCTTTTGCTAATGGTCTTCATGTACATGCATGTATCCTCTGTGCTTTTCTCTTTTTGCCTGTCTTCCTCCTCTTACCTCTTCATACATGTCTGAGGTAGTTTTATATTTTTAAGTTAGGTATTTTATTCATTTTTACAAATGAATAAGTAGATTTGTAGATGATTATGAAGTGTTAGTACACTAGAACTGCACAGGTATTTCTGTACTGTCATGTTAACCCCGTGCTGGAGGTTGCATTTGAATCGAGGCATTTGCTGCCTTGTCTGGGAAGGAAGAAGAAATGATCAAACATTTGAGCTCTGTTGGTGTGGGTAGCAGGTTGCAGAATGCAACTAGTCAAGCCATTTGACTCTATAAGCTCAAGTTTGAACTTCACCACAAATATATGGCACAGTTAAGGAAAGCAAATTCAAAGCAATTCATCTCATTTGACGTTGATGAGGCAGAAAGTTAAATACACCAAGGGGAGGATCACAAGAAGTTCAGAGATGCACCAAGATCTGGACATTGATATTTATCAGGTTTCTGGAGGAGGCAGAGCAGATGATGTGAGATAAGGAGCCTGCTCTGAGGGAAGACCTCATGGTTTCTGCTTGAAATGAAAAAGATTTGGGTTGGAGAGATGAGATTCTGGCAATTCAAAGCAAGAAGACATTTGGCCAGCTGAAGCATCTTTGCATAGATGCAGGGAACTATTAAATGTAATGCAGAGCATGTGACTTGGAGCATCCCTGAAAAGGCTGGCAGAGGCAATTAATCTCTGCCCTAGGGTTAATATAAATCATTCCTTTTAGTTTTCTGAATTTGATGAGAGGTATTCTACTGCTGGATGGATAGTAATGAAAATACCAAAGTACTTTTTTTGTGAGATAATCTAACTTGTCAAAATCAAATTTTAATTATCCCTTTTTGCTGTCTCTATTCTTTTTGGTTCTAATATAGTTTATAGCATTCTTAGGAAATCCTAGAATTAGAGGTCAGTGTCTCAATTGCCATTATACAACATTCAGCTCTTGTTGTAGCTCTTCCAGTTTTCCAGCTGGAATGAGAAAGGTTAGAACAAGTGTGTGGGATGGAGGATAACGACTCATGAAAGAAACCTGCCCTGTTGCTCTTCACTTCATGGCAGAGAGAAAAATCCTATTATTCATTGCCAGAGAGCTTTCCAGAGCACTAGGTGTCCATTCTGTGTGATTAATGATACATCCAGCCATCAGATTGTTCTTTGTAACTTGGGAAAAGTAGCAGCCACCAGAGATCAGATACGCCAAGACACTTTTGTTGTCCCAGGAGGGCCTTGGAAGACAAGCGAGAATAGTTAAATTACAATGATTGTGTGAGAGGCTTCCTGCCCAGAACCTCCTTTTCTGCCTGCTTCCCATTAGTTCAAGCACTCTCCCTGTTAGATTCTTTCTTATTAGTAAATTACCCTGTGGACCTCTTTGTAACTTGATGGGGTAGCCAACTAAAACTCACTTTTTGTTTGTTTGGAAGTTCCTATCTGTTTTATATCCTTTTATTATGAGAAACAGAGTACTGAGGGCAGGGAATTGACAAGACATCTAGTAGATAGGAGTTAAACCAAATGAGAAGGGCAAAATAAAAATGCTTATAAAATTTACAGAGCAGATATGAATCTCTGTTGAAACAGTAAACAGCTTGCCTTCCAAAAAACCCTATTACTTAAGCTAGCATAGAGTTGTTCCTCGTTATATATCTATGTGAGATGCCACTTCCAGGTGCAAAAAAGAATATTGAGAAAAGAAGACAATGAAAGATAGGAAAAAAAAAACCATGACTGTACTATAAATGAGGACAAGAATTACGCTAACCTTTATTATCTTCTCTAGAAAGTTATATTTTAAGTATAAAAGAAGCGTCTAAAGGAAAACACACAGGCTCATCAGAACAAATTGCTTCAATTAAAGTTACAGAGGTTGCCTGAGCTGATTGCTGTGTGTGGTTTTGCGGAGGAGGCTCAACTGCTTATTAAACTAATTACATTTTTCACAGTATTTTGGCACCAGGAATAGAGTAGTATTTACTTTCACAGTGACCTGATATGGTTCTCTACATCTGAAGTTTAGTGGTTTGTGTGTGGGGTTTTGTTTGTTCTTTATTTATATATTTATAGACAAAATACCTTTTAGAAGAATTTTAAAGTGTCTCCTTGTTAGTGTCTCTGAATTATTTCAAGATGTTTTCTCACCATCTTGTCTTTGCTTCAGTTGGTTCAGATTCTGGATTGTATTGTAGAGTGGTTTTGTTTTGTTTTTAGAAGTTACAAGTCAAACAACAGGCTTCTCAGTAAGTGTATTCTTTTTGCCTTCTGGTCTCCTGATTTACATTAAAGGTACCCTTATTGGAGACACTAATTTAGCTCAGCTAGTAGAGACCTCTTTTGACTGTCCATATGTCAAGTTTTAACCTCCAGTGTCTGTTTTAAGAGTGATTAGTCATTAAATCTATGGCATGCCACTGATCAATTTGGTTCATCTTAAACTTCATGAAATTGCCTGTCTCTGTCAAACATGTTAAGAAAAAATGATTTCTCAGACTGAATCACAGACAGAATAAAGCAGTTTCTCTTAAAACAGACACCAAACCATGGAAAATATAATAATGTTTAGGTGTGTGTTCACACGGCATACATGGATTCCAAGCTGTGCATAGCATTTGCCCTACTTATTTTTTTTGTGGGATTAGACCTTGAAATCCTATAATCTTTCAGTCGCTTTTCAATACTGAAGTACAGTATTGTACCATTCCATTTTCCCTTCCCTTCCCTTCCCTTCCCTTCCCTTCCCTTCCCTTCCCTTC
>PTEX01000163.1:233713-474984 GCA_003342815.1 Eudromia elegans | reverse complement strand
TCTATAGGCTAGTTTTTGGATAGGATGTTTTTCCATCTTTTGTGCACTCCATGAGAACTGTTACATTTCAGCATGCACGCACCAGATTTGAACAAACTCGTGACAAACATACTTCCCCACTTGCCTTTTAAGGCCAGAGGCAAAAGGAGTACTTAAAGAATTTAATTAGAAAGAAATAACCATGGCTTATGGTTCTGATTAGCATTTGAGAGAAATTCCCCCAAATAAATGTTTCAATTCTTCAAGAAGCTTTCCAAAGACTTGTTTTCAATTCAGAAAATCCCTACCAAGTTTTATACCACAACAAAGTACCTTCCAACTAGATGAAAAACTAGAATAGGACAATCTATATTTTTTTGCTTGCTACCCACTTGCTTCCTTTTTAAAATAAATGACTCATTTTCTGGATCCCAAATCATCAGTGCAAAATTGCCACTGGGCAGATCAGGAAGGCCAGAGTATTAGATGCTTTGTGGCATCAGTCTGTGAGAACGATGCAGTGATTGGAATCCAGGCACCCTTGCTTGCAAGTCTAAAAGTGATCTGATCCCATTAGGGAAGTGGGGGGCTAGTTCCTCCTAGGTTCCCTCTGAGAATATTGATTTGTAGAGGAGATCAGAGAAATGTATTAACAATTATTTGAAGAGTACAGGTTGTGAGATTTGCAATTGCCTGGAAGGGGCTACCAGAATTTCATCTCAGTAAAAATCTGGAGGGATGAACACTGGAAGTAAGCCAGACTTTCCTGTTGCTCAATTCCTTTTGAAGATAGCTGTCATTACAGTGGCCCTAACTAAAACTGCCCTGTTAATGAATGAGAACTAAGAGACTTGCTCATGCATTATAACTCAGGGTAGAGACGTATAGATGCTGGTGGTCAGTTTTGAGATAAAAGTATGTTTTTATCTCTGCTAAGGACAATTTCAGTCATCTCCTTCACTGCTTTGCATTACTCAGGTATTGGGCATGTCAGACAGAGACTCTTGACTGTGTTGCTGTTTTACAGTTTCAAAAGGTAGGTGTTTGCTACCCCCTGTACTTTCCCTGTGATTGGGATTTGAGAGCGCACCAGACTTGGTCTCTCTCCCTAGATTGTTTCCTCTGCTCTGGGATGCTCAGAGAGAGGAAGGCTTGATCCAGCACCTCCTGTCTCTGAGATATGTCATATGGATTTAACTGACTTTGACAAGGGAATTATACCTAGCAAGTTCAGTTGAGGTCCCCCTAAAAGGCACTAACTGAGTTTTGATTTTGAATAGGCATAAATGGGAAGGAAAGGTTTTCTTCTAGCTGCAGATGTCCTAATCCTTCTGAAATGAAATCAATATTAGATCATTAATTGTAACATGAACTGGACCAGTCCAAAGTCTGCCAGTCCTCATCCACTTAATTTTACTTATTCAGATCTGTGACAAATCCTGCACTTAGTGGCATGACAGGTCCAACATGCCAGTGTATTTCTCTAGCTAGTGCTGTCTAAACTTGCTCCCTTTGCTAACGCTAACAGTCTGAAAAATTCTTCATAATGAAGTCTTTAAGCTGACTCTGGGATGTTTGGCTGGAATAACCTGAATGAGCTCTGAAACGCTGTTAAGCAATATTTATATGAGCTTTGCACATCGACATCTCCATTAACTTTCTCAGTTCACTGCACCATGGTTACAAATGAGTAACACTGCTTGGCAGAGGAGCACACCCTTGGTGTTGTGTCTGAAGGAAATGTTACAAAACATTCTGCACCACAATTTCTGCTTATTCAAGCAGAATCCTTCTTACAGAGTTCAAGATTTTAAATATATGCTGTAATTTAACTGTAAAGTAAGAAATAAAACTGGTAATAGGATTGTCCAGACTGGAAAATGCTTGACAGTAATATGCTATCAGATGGTCATTAAGATTAAGAGTTCTGTTACTATAGGGAAAAAGTCATACAGGTTAATTTGCAGATTCTAAGACATTTAAGCTTGAGATTTGTTGGAATATTTAGGTGCCAAGCTATAGTTCAGTGAAGAGAGCAAGACTTTTTGTCACTGATTACTCATGTAACTGTAGCTGCATGGAATTGCAGCTATTGCTGATTCCTGCTTTGAGTTTATACGTGATGGTGCTCATCTTTCTGAAAACACATTATTTCAATCACAGTAAGGGAACACGGCATCATCTTGCGTTCTCAAGTGGCTTTGTGGCAATTAACCCCATGCCAGAGGACCGCGTGCTTCATAGAAGTGGGAAATAATGTGGCTTGCTTGGAAGGCAGAGCTGTGGGAGTCTAGGGGAGTAAATAACATCTGTCACGTGTGGTGTTGCCACACGTTCATGTTGGGGGTCCTGGCAGATGTGTGATTCTCACATTCTTTCAGTGATTGCAAATGCTACATCCTTGATCCCTGATCAACGGGGAAAGAGCGTGTTGGAAAGAGCATGGAAGCTGTGAGGAGTGCTCTTACTGTTGCATCTGCCTTTTTTTTATTCTTAGATATTTTTGTACTTATGATTTTAAATGTCACTTTAGCCTTCCCATTTGTTGGCGATTGGGCCTGTTTACTGGTGAACTTAATTTGCTTGAAACAGATCAACTGGAGTCTAACAGCTATCAAAGTGATTCAAAGCGACGATTCAAGAGTCAGTGAATAAGCGGGCTCCTCTCAGCTGAGCCCTGCCAGCCTGTGCTGCTGCTGTCCTGCCACAGCTGTGCTCATCAGGGAGCGATGCTCAGCAGGACCTGCTGCTCTCTTCTCTCCTCCCATCAGCCTTCCCTCTGTGCACCCTTGGGTCCTCCGATCCTCTGAGCCTCCTTTCAGTGTTCAGTTAGTCTCTAGGGTCAGTGCTTCTTGTTTCCTTTGGCGGGGATGTAACAGTGATTTCTTCCAGCAGTGGCAAATTATTCACCAGACAGAGATTTACAAGGATTATGTGGGCTAAAGAAAGGCAGAAAAAAAATACTTCCAAGGCTGACTTACCAAAGGATGATTTCAGTGACAGGACAGTGCATTCCAACCGTTCAGTAGCACTGAGTGAAAAAACTAAAATACAGCGTGTAGCCCATGTGGGCTGTAAGGTGAACATAGGTACCTGGAGCGTAGTTCCCCTCAGCGACACATTCCTCTCCTGGAACTCCCTTCTCCGATGAACTCACCAGGTGCCGGCGGGTGGAAGCAAGTATTGGAGGTCTGGGTTCCAAAGGCAGAGTGGGGAAAAAATGCTGTCTTCCTCTTGCCAAAAACAGAAAAGTTTTAACACCCCCTCCCCCTTTTCTCCCTGTAGTTCCAAGGTAGATGTACTTATGAAAATGGCCATGCAAGATGTGAGGGGAAACAAAGACAAATTTTAATGATCCTGGGAACATTAGCAAGATGACATGTGGTAGCTTTCCAGGGGCTTGGTTTCTCTATGTTGTGTCTGGGCTTGAGAGATTTTCTCATTTACTTTTGTGCGTTTTCTAATAAAAATGAAACAATCCAGGCAGTAGATTTCTGAAGGAATATTGCATTTCATGGATGGCTAAAGCCACTGTTCATCAGCAGTGTGATTTAATGCCAATCAGGCTGCTTTATATCTAGAACGTGCTTTGTGTTATGTCAGAGTGATTCATTACCTGTTTCATGTTGGCTGTCTCGTGTGTAATGTGTGTGATCCCTGTAAAATGCCTGCAGTGTTAGCAGTTTTCAGAGACTGGGGCAAGGAAGATGCAATTATTTCCTCACCTCTTCTTGTACCCTCCTTCCTGAAGCTCTTGTGTTGCTCTTGGTGCCCATCACTCTGTGCTGCTTTTTGCTCTTTGAGGAACTAATGCATTGCAAGAGTTGATTCATTCTGTGACACGAAGCATAAACTCGAAGGTCTTTGAAGAATTTACTCAGTTGCATAAATGTTTAAAATAATCGCTATTTGAAAATTCATATTTCATCTGATCAAAAAAAAAGAAAAAATTGTAAAATATGTCAAAATTTCTCATAATACAAGTTGGCTTTCTGATGCTCATTGCTGTTCTTTAGCAGTAGGGCCACAGTGCTGCTTTGCTTTTGGAAGCTTCTTGGCACAGACATTGCAGAAAAATTCACACAATAAATAAACACTGTGGGTTGTGCTGTGGTGGCTGCTGGAGTGGGAGCACAGCCACAGGGCGTATCAAAAAGCAAGAGCCAGAGCCAGAATAGTCCTGAGGCATTAATTCATACAAAGTCCTTTCCACCAAGTCATAACAATTATTTGAAGCCTTGTCTATCTCTTAGTATCATAAACCTAAAAAGCTTGGGAAGATGGAGAGCTAGTTCATAATGCAGCTATCAGAGAGAAACTAAATATGAATGTAAAGTCAACATGGCCACACGCAATAAGCTGCTTGATGGGTAAATTCAGTGCTGCTCCTCTCTGGGCAGAAAATCTGCCATTGATAGAAAAAAGGCTGAACAGACCTGTCATATAGTGTTACTCAGCTAGGAGGAATACCTTGGTTAGGACGTAGCAGACACGCAGGTTTTAAGGGCAGGGCCTTCTGCCAAGTATGTGCCCCTGCTGCACTAATTCAACCACTGAGACTGGGGAGGTCTTCTGGACGGCAAATGCTAACTGGGAGAAGTGCCCCAACTCTTGCCTGTAACCAGCTCCATCTGGTACATCCTACTGCCTGTTCAAACTGGCCATCTGTTTGTGAGCTGATGTTCCCGAGTCTTCCTGACTAACACTTTTAAGCACAGGAATTTAGTGAACGTTGCTATGCTCCATGATTTAGAGCCAGTGGCCTAAAGAAGGAGCCTAAGAATTGAGCAGTGCCTCTCAGAAACTTACCCTCTCCTTCATCTTCTATCTCTGCTTCTAAGACGGAGAAAAAGAGAGATGGATGTTGTTAGGATTTAGTTAGAAAAGTTAGACCAAAACTGTCCACACAAAATTTTTAATGAGAAAAGTCTAAAGCTGAGGTCAGTGGACAGCAGATATTAACTTCAGCCTCCAAATTTAAAAGAAATCTCAATCCTTGTGATCTTTCTTATTAGCTGCAAATATTCACTAGGTAGCCATTAAATCATAATTTTCATCACTGGAAAAGGAGCATATATGACTGGAAAGATGCTTCTCACCAGTTCAAGTCACCAGTTCCCCATTTGACAGAAAACAGGAGTATAAATTCAAGGTCGCCTGTAGTCTGGGTGCAGGCAAATAAATAACACCTCATGGAAAATGTGTCCAACTTCAGGTGGACTAAGTGTATTCATATATCCTGTACATTATAACTGCTTCTGAACTCTCTCTCTCTCTTCTTTTTTTTTAAGGTAGCATTGGCCACTGATGCAAAAGAAAAGTGAAAGAAAATGAAATAATAGTTGACAATCTTGTTATTTTCGGAATAATATGAATTCAGAGAATTTTGAGGGGGAGTTGTTTTGGTTTTCTGCTAATAGTGCTGCACGATCTTTACCTTCATGTTTTTGGGAGATAAGTAGAGGATTTAACCTGCTTGGATGCGATCCTGTGCCTTGTGCTCTAGATGCCCCTGCTGGAGCAGGGAGGTTGGACTAGATGATCTCTAGAGGTCCCTTCCAAACTCAACCATTCTGTGATTTGTAATCTTCTACTGGTTTGATCACAACTTCTGCTCATGACATTTTGTAATGAGTGTATAGCTTATAAATAACATTTTGAAGGTATGAGGTTATACAGAGATAATTGCACAGCTGAAATACATTGGCACAAGGCCAAAGGCTAAGCACCTTCCACCATTCTTTCTAAATTGAATAACTTCACTTTATGAAGTGTATCATTAGAAATTGTTTTTATTACTCCCAGAGGGCAATTTAAGGTTAATAAAAATCCAATTCCAGACTAGCCATATATGTGAATATTTTTATTTTTAGAACCTTTCTCTGTCAATTGCGTTCCTCACGGAGTGTATGTATGCAAATACGAGCATGGTTGTAATTTCTGTTTATATGTTTCTACTGTTCTGAAAGGGTTTACATCTGTGTGGCAGGCTTTCTTGGAGTATAACTGAGACCTCTAACATGCTTTTCAATTTGGAAAAAAACTAAACATAGACCTTTCATCAAGCAGATGTTTGTCATATCCATTTACTTCCATGTTTTTACTGATAAAAAAAACTGTGCAAATTTTTAGCATGCATAATACCTTATGACAGATTCAGCCCATTTCTAGCATTTGGAAGGATTTCTTTTCCATCCAGAAATTAAGAAACTCATAAATTTCTTTTGTTGATCTTCATTTATTGAAGATGAACATTCAGTGAAGATGTTAGGGGGCTACTAGGGCTATAAGGAGGATCAGGGGCCTGGAACATATTCCCGATGAGGAAAGGCTGAGAGAGCTGGCTCTGTTCAGCCTGGAGAAGCCTGAGAGGGGACCTGATCAGTGTCTATAAGTACCTCAAGGGAGGGAGGGAGGAGCTTGTGGCTGGCAACAGGACCAGAAGAAATGGTCACAAATGTAAGTACAAAAAGTTCCACAGGAACTTAAGGAAATATTTCTTTCGTGTGAGGGTGACAGAGCTGTGGAACAGGTTGCCCAGAGAGGTTGTGGAGTCTCCTTCTCTGGAGATCTTTCAAACCTGCTTGGATGCAATCCTGTGCCGCATGCTCTTGATGTCCCTGTGTGTGCAGGGGGTTGGACTAGGTGATCTCTAGAGGTCCCTTCCAATGTTAATGATTCTATATTTTGCTCATATTTCTCCAAGTGTTCCTAATTATTAACTTGCCTTTCCTTTCTAATGCTTTGTTCTCGCTATTTGTATCTTAATGCACTGAGCATATTAATTAAATAATGTTACCATTTATGAATATGTGCAGGCTGTTGTATATATGTTGTTGCTTATTTTCTTTCTTTGTTGGATAAAAGAATATTTAACAATTTTCCTCTAAAGGTCATTGACATGCCAGAACACAATCCTGGAGATATGGGTGGAACTATGAGACTGGGGAAGAGGAGGACTGTTTTTAAAACCCCAAATTCTGTTTTAAGTAAGTAACAGTTTGGCAATTATTGCTCATGTTTTAGATAGACTGGGCAAAGCAAAAATGTCAAAGCACTTTTTGTCAAAGCTCCACAACCTCAAACAAGTTGTTGGATGACACCTCCACTGAGCTCATATGTTCTGATCCTCTTTCATATACAAAGTCCCTGTAAAAAAAAGTGAATTAAGACTTGATGTGTTAAATTGCTTTAATAAGCCATGAGGATGCTGTTCAAATAACTAAATTCAATTTTATATAAATAATTTTAATTTTAATACTTCATTATTTTCATGCAAAAGTCAAAGTTTAAGGAAATGCTAAGGATATATTTCTACTCAAGTTTCCTTTTTTTTTTTTTTTTTTGCGTTGATATGCTTTTAAATGGTGCATCGTAGGAATAGTCATGTATGTCAGAGCAATGGTGTCTCACCATATCCCTAGCAAGAGCTAAAAGCAGCTGCATGTGAAGGACCACAGAAACACGACACGCATGCAGAAATACTTAGTATATTCTTGCAGTAATTACAGTGTGCAGTAATTTGCAGTTCTGACTTCCTGAGATGTAGAGAGTAGCTTTGTGCATAATGAAGTCTGATGGATATTTTCTTATGAAATTAATCTAATTGTTTTTTAATTTATGTAAACTTTCAACAGCCACATTATCTCCTGGCAGAGATCTGCATTTCTGTGTGTTGTGTGAGGCTGTGTCTATCTGGTCTTGTTTGCTTTGAGCCTGCTTCCCAGATATTTTGGTTGATATCTGTTTCTTATACTAGAGCTGTTTCTTCTATTAAGTTAAGATGCAGCTATCATCATGCTGTACCTTCTGCTGTCTCCAGTGTGAAGCAGAGCTGCTTCTTCCTTGGAGCTTCACTGCAAGTTATTCCCTGGGATTGCCAGCAGCCCTCAGCCTTACACATCCTCTAGCCCAATCCCCTTAGTCCTTGTCTTGTTTTGAGGATATGGGCTGGTCTGTATCCTAAACACAGTCAGGCCTTGCTGATATTCAGTCTCTGACCCTGCACTGTCTTGGAAACAGTCTTGATTGGAGAAAGAAATTTTTTTATAGGAAATTAAGTGAAAATTATTTGCTGTAACAAAACAAATAAAAAAAATAAAAATACAAACAAATAAACAAAAACAAAAAAGCCAAGAGGCAAATTAAAGCAACCACAACACAGAGAAACAATGGTTTCATTTGAGCTATATGTATTTTAAAATTGCAGCAACATTTGATTCAAGTTCCCTATTAGCAGACCTGTTTTACGGTAGTAATATAAGCAATAGTAAAGAATGTGTAAAATAGTTTCTTATTTGTGAACATATGCAGATAAATGTCCTGTATTACTCTACTTTTGACACTGATCTGAGTTATTAATATATTTAGCTTAATCAGTCTTATGAAAATTATCATTGTGATGTTAGAAATATTCATCTGTTTTGTTAGGAGACCAAAGTGTGATACACATGCATATTTAATGGAAAATCTGCCTGTATAGGGAATGTCTTTGATAGCGATCTGGCTGGCACAGGTGACAGTTCACCTAGGTGTGATATAGATATGCACATCACAAAGTATGATCTTCCTGCTTTTACTGTAATCATTCTGTGTCCTTGCTGCTTAATACAAGTTAATGAAAAAAATCACAAAGTGCAGTAATTCATGATGGTTATTGGGTGTTGCTAGATAACAATATTTGTGAAAGGCTTGTAGAAAGCTCAGATAATCTACTCAGGAAATCTCATTCCTGCTCCTAATGCTTTACCTGAATGCAAGTTTTATTTTGTATGTTTATTAAGTGGTTTAGTTAGTTTTTATTAGTGGTTTATTAAAATTAACACATTTATCTCTTTTGATAAAGTTGCAATACTATCACACTGCAATTTTGGAATTTTTTTTTCCAGGTTTTACCAACCCCTAAGCAAGACAAATCATAGAGATACTAGAATAAACTGAGAGCAGGGTTTGGACTGTTAATTTAAGTGATGGATATATTAAATTCCATTGTAGTGCACATTTCAAGCTGATTCTTTGTCGGTAGGCAGTGTAATCTTCCATATTAGGCTCAGAGGACTACAAGACATCATTTGGGTAAAGAGATCAGGAAGAGAGAAAAAAACTATTCTTTTTATGAAATCGCAAAGATTATGTCAACTGCCAGGTATAACCTGTTGACATGGAACAGATGGAAGCAAAAGGCTGGGATTCTTCCTTCACTGTACCTCTTGCATACAGCTATCCTAAAACACTGTAGGGAATTTACGTTGCGTGTTCATCGAATCATCTCTTTTCCAGCTTTGACTTTACAGTTTTAATTAATTAAAACTTGGTTTTCAGATTACACAGTCTACTTAAGCTATTTTGTAGTCTGGAAGTGCTGAAAATGAATCCTGAATTAGTTCAGGTAACAGTAAATTAAAATATACGGGCATGACTGAGAGAAAAACAAAAGTTGTGGTGAGATGAATAATATCCTGTTGTTTATTTTCCATGTGGAATTCTTTTCAGGTTTAAATTCCACAGTACTGTAGATCAGATATTAGATATTTGGAAGGTTAGGAAGGTTTGGAAGTTTCTTGGTCTTTCCTAGAAATAACTGTAAAAACCATTGAAGTGCTAATTGTTTTCCTTTTGTATATTCAGGGAAACTTTATGGTGATGAAATGTTTGTAGAGGAACGACACAGGCATCGATATGAGGTAAGTGCTACTAAAGTTAATTTATATACTCAGGAGCTATAGCTTAAGGAAATGGTTTCTCCTGATAGACAAGATTCTACTTGAAGCAAATGGGAGATTTCTGACATGAAACAAGGTTTAATAATGCTTAGTTAGAATCGGTTATATTGGAAAGAACCTCTGAAAGTCATTTGATCCAACTCATTGCTTAGAGAAGAGCCACCTTCAACATGAGATTTGATTGTACAGGACTTTGTCCTGTCCAACTTTGAGTATCTCCAAAGACCATGATTCTATAACCTCTTTGGACAAATTGTTCCTCTGCTTAACCACTTCACTGTGAAACATTTTTTCCATATATTTAACTGGAGCTTTTCTGGAGCTCATTTGTATCTGTTATTTCTCAGTCTTCTGCTGTGTGCCTCTAAGTAGAATCTGGCTTTATGATCTGTATAATCGGCCATTAGAAACCAAGGACAGCAACTAGACCTTACTCTTTGCCTTATCTTTCAGGAAAGGAAAGCTCCTTCAGTTTCTCTTCCTACGCTGCATGTGCTCCTATCTCCTAACCATCCTGAGTGCCCTTCTATGGACTTGGTCCATTTTGTCAATGACTGTCTTGTACTAAGGGCCTGGAACTGAACATGGAGGTGTTTTTGAAAGGGAGGAATAATATAGTGCATTAATCCTGTCATAGTGATGTTGTAGCATCTTAGCAAAGTTGTTTTGGAAAGTAATGTTGGCACGACCCAACCTCCTGTGAAATACTCCAAAAGTGCAAGATTATAATCCTTAAGTGTGTTGCTTCTGGGCTGACTGGGTCAGGACATCTATATCTCAAAGGTCAATTCAGATTACTTGCTTCTTGACAAGCATCCAACTGGCCCCTGGTTGTGCCTATTCAATTGCTGTTATTCAAGGAGATGCACAGGAGCTGGTTGCCTACAGTTAGGTCTGAGAGAGTTCAGAAAGCGCCTTAGTCCATTTTATCTAGAGGAGCCTGAACTATGGTGTGTGCTTGCTGCAAATTTATCCATACAACTTTAATTTCCCTTAAAAGCTGGCAGAGAATTTGATAGTGGTGAAGCTACCCAGAATTTATTCAGTAACACAGTGGTTAGCACATCACTAAGAAAGTGGAACAGCTTTCTCTATAGCACCTCAGTCTCAAGGGTTTTGAACAGCAACCCTATGTCCTAGACCACTGAACTGTGTATGCTCAAAGATAGGACCCCTGCTCTTGAAAGTGGGCTGTTTCAAAAGAAAGAAGTATAAGCTGCTCAGAAGCAGGACAGCAAGCGAGACTCTTAATTTATTATCCTGTATTTATTTTAAGTTTTTAAAATGCTGCTCATCTTCTATTAAAAAAGGTTGCACACTTTTACAAACTTTAAACCAGAGTTGACAAAAAAAGAAAGTAACTCTTTTTCCCCTACTCTTTTTATTCTCACATAGCTATTAAAAGCATTACTATTGAACTACTACTATTTATTAAATCAGTAAGTAGATTTTTTTTTTTTGATGTTTCAGGTGAACCCAGAATTGATTTGCAGCTTTGAAGAGAAAGGTTTGAAATTTGTTGGCCATGATATGGAGGGAAACAGAATGGAAATTATTGAACTGGAAAGTGAGTGGCTTATTTGTTTAGATGCACTTTAGGCATCCATGAAAACTATGTAAAATACAGGTAGTTAAGTGATATGCGGGCAGAAGCAGCCAGGGTACTGTTGGGTGCTGTTGACTCCACTTGTATATTGCAATGGATGAAGATCAAGAATATTTTAGGAGCCCTATGCTTCTTCAGCCTTACACTTCTTCAGGACTGTGAGTGTATCTGATTATCAAAAAGACATAAACTACTTTGTCAAAAGATCATCATTCTAATTTAGTGGTATCATGTATTCATATATTATCACATAATAATTCAGAAGGTAAACTAGACCAACCCCAAAACAGATTAGGTTGTTCAGAATCACATCATGCCAAGTTTTGAGCATCTCAAAGCATACTGTTTGGACCTCAGACCACTCACCATTACTCTTTGAATCCAAGAATTCAATTAGTTTTTAACCCACCTTGGGGTCTACCCATTAGTCCGTATGTCCTAACTTGGCTACTAGGAAACCATATCAAAAGCTGTGCTAAAGTTAAAATGACAGAGGGTCCCTGCTGTCCTGTCATCCGCACATTGAGTGCTCCCAACTTGACAGCACGAAATTGCCTTCCTGTCCTTCAAAAGCCTGGAAATTGGAGGATTGGAGGATTTGTCTCAATCCTGCCATAAACTGAGGTTAGGTTAACTGACGTGCAGTTTCTTGGCTCCTTCTTCTTGAGAATTATCAGGAACCTCTTTTGACTGCCATAATGTTTTAAAGGTAGAGAACAGCTTCACGAGGACATTGGCCAGCTCTGTCTGCACCTTCCAAGACATCCAGTCTGGTCCCAGAAACTAATGTGCCCAGTTTGCTTGAGTATATGAAGTATATACACATGCATATAATGAAAGCTTAAAACATCCCTGGAATCACAGAATCATTGAATCACAGAATCATGGAATCACAGAATCTTTAGGGTTGGAAGGGACCTCTAGAGATCATCTAGTCCAATCCTCCTGCTCCAGCAGGGACCCCTAGAGCACATGGCACAGGGTGACATCCAGGTGGGTTTGGAGAAGGAGACGCCACAGCCTCTCTGGGCAGCCTGTGCCAGGGCTCTGTCACCCTCACAGGAAAGAAGTTCCTCCTTACCCGGAGATGAAACCTCCTAAGCCTCAGCTTAAAACCATTGCCCCTTGTCCTGTCACCAACCACTGTGGAAAACAGTTTAGCCCTTTCCTCCCTACAAACATGCATCACCCAAGGAGACTTTGAGCATTTAAAACTTGAAAATGACAAAGCAAAGAGCAACCTCATTTAACCTTGAGTTTGACCCTGGTTTGAGTAGGAGGTGGGACTAGTGACTTCCCAATGTTCCTTCCAAACTCAATCAGTTTGTCCGTCCTTACTCCCATACCGCTCTTTAGAATCAAAATGAAACAATCAAGGGTGAAAATCTTTTAGAAAGCAAACTCCTTCCTTTCACACAAGTGACTCAGATAGGTGAGATTTTGAAATATTGTGGGAATTTAGTGGGTTTGTACTACTTTACCAAGTAAGTCTTGCAGTCTTTCTTATGAGTTTTCAAGAAGACCAATACTGTGCTTTTGCTTGTGGAAGGTTTACACAGAACAACTATTAAAAAGTCATCCTGGTGTTGCTTGAACTTGTTCTTTTAAATCACTGCTGGTTAGATTGAGAGCAGACACCAGAAGATGCAAGTTATGTAACGAGATTTTTTCTTAATGGTTTAACTGGCATTGTCTTTGTTAAACTCCATGTTTAGGAGAAATTTACTGTAAGAATGCATTGTCATCTTACAGTGCTATTTCTGATGTAAAGTTCCTGATAAGTAATTTTATACTTTGTGTGTTGAATAACAGTGTGGTAATTTTGAACAAGGGTTTGAATACTGATATCTTAGCATTTCAGCAACTGCAACCTCTAAAGTAAAATGTGACCAGAGAATACAGTTGAGTTCATATTGATTGCCATTATAATCTTTGTTTAGTTTGTTCCTGATAGCATGCTTCTGCTACACATGCTGGTGAATGGTCTTAGAAGGCTATTTCATTTCTGCGTGGAATAACTTGTATAGAGAACATAGTGAAATAAATCAGACAGGATTTTTAAATTGCATGTTACTGTGAAAAGAATAAAAGTAACAGTAAAACCTGGAATTACTTCACAATGGGCTGCAAAGAAACTGATCATTGAGGAAAAACAATCATCAGAGGGAAGAGGATGGGATGGAGCAGAAGCACAGAAATATGGTACACTAAATAGCTTTGACAAAGCCTTTAACAAAATATATCCCCAAGACTATTTGGTGCTTTGTCATTGTTGTGTTTTGCATGATAAGAAAGAAAGAAGTTATGGGATAAATTCAGAATCCAGGTTCTTTTTAAGACATAGCAGAAGATGCAATAAGAATAAACTAGATGATATTCGTTACCTCACCAGGAAAAAAAAAAGAAAAAAAAAAAAGACCATTTTCTTATTACTACTTATTCTTTATTACAGAGAAATTCTTTAAATGTTTGGGAAATTGTTGAACCAGAAGAGAGAGCGCTGTGGTTAATTTAGTCCAATGTCCTGCCTCTAGAAGTGGTTAATGGTAGCTCCATTAAAATAGTATCCAAGGAAGGAGCAGGTGCATGGTATGTACCAAAACGTCTACCTTACTTCTCCTTCCAAAGAAGAAAGGAGGGAGGCAAATATAGCAGTGTTTTGATGGTTAGAGATTCAGAGAGCTGAAAATGAGAGGAGACAAAGCAGCATGGTTCATTTAGCTTAGCAAAGAGGCTGAATTTTCATCCTTCAACACAGAGGACAAACAGCAGAAGAGAAACATCTGAGAAATGGATGTAAGCTGGCTGTGAAGAAGATAGCTTGTGGTTTATAAGAAGAAGGAGAGAGTATCTGAATAGTTTTCCACTGGGAACAAAAACTCGTGGTGGGGCTCAGGAGGCAGAGCTTTCACCCTTTCTCAATGGGCTGCATTCAGTAACACGCTTGGGATATCTCTTCCAGGCCTCAGTCTTTGAACCTTGTTTATCCCAATTTGTGTATGTTACTTCTGTATCTGTTAATGCATAAATACTTGCTGTATGGTAATGCTTCTCCTTTAGAAACTGTTCTTTTTTTCCTTCAGGTATGTATAAATATATGTTCTTAATAAGCATGTATAGATATATATTGGAGACTAAGACACTTTATGAAAATAATATGAGAAATGACAGAATTGTTACCTGCACAGCCTTTGTTTTTCCCCATTGCATTTCTGTATTATTCTACAGTTTTATTACTCAGTCTTTAATTATTTTTCATTAACTTGCTTTCCTAATATTCTGCTTCTCTTTTCAGATTTTTGTTCCTTTTCCATTAAAGAAAGTTTAGGACTTCCCTCCACCTTAAACCTACATGTACAGATCTGATTTCTAGAGTCTTGTGTATGAAATTTTCATTAAACTTTCTGACATTTGTCTTTTAGATCATCCATATTTTGTGGGAGTTCAGTTCCACCCAGAGTTTTCCTCAAGGCCTATGAAACCTTCACCTCCATACCTGGGATTGTTGCTTGCAGCAACTGGGACGCTCAGTGCATACTTGCAACGTGGATGTAAATTGTCTCCAAGGTAACTTTTCTTTTTTACTTGCCTGAGGATTCATGGAAGCATTTTCAGAGGGATTATCCCTTCTGTCAAATAGAAAATCCAGAAAAGGAAAAGGAACTCTTCATGTATTGATTTGTTCCTTTGTATGTCTAACATAAACCCTGTTTTATAAATATCTGGAAATAGCAAACATAATTGCTTTTTCAGAGGCTGATAGCAATAAACCCGGAATAATACATTCTAACTAAAAAGAAATAAAATCCTTAGAAAATTCAAGTAAAGCTAGTTTAGCATCTGGCCTCCTATGGTAACTTTTATTAGTGATAGTTTCACAGGGAAAGAGTTTTGCTAGGTGATCAAGCAATTAAGTAACATTCTTGTCTAGTTGCATTTGAATGATTGTAGCAACATAGCAACAAAATAAAACCCACCAATTTTATTTTACAATAGCCAAGTAATTAATAGTGTCTAGCAGAGAAAGGCATGACACAAAACAACTGGGAAATCTTTTAAACTTAACAGAAATGTTTGGACCTAGATTAAAACTGCATGGTTGGGCCAAGCCAAAATCCTTTATATTGCCGTTGCCTTGGACACAAGTTCTTGGTGTGTTTGCTGAATGTAGCACTACTTTTCAAACTGTGTTAACATATCATGTTTTTAATGATCTTATTAATCAAAGCTACCATTTCATTACAATAATAATGGGATCAAGGGAAACCGAGATGAAATTACAAATTAAAAAAAAACATAGAATGGCTAAATATAATACAGAAGATATGCAGCTCTAGTCTTATAGATAAAGCACTAAACTTACTAGGTCTGTTTTTGTTTGAGTTACCATTTACCTTGTTACACAGCAGTCAAACAAACCTGCTGTCTCCACCCAAGAGAAAACACTTTGGAATCAAAAAACATTTTGAGATTGAAAGAGGATCATTTTGCAGAGAAGAGCCTTCAAGAGTGACTTTCCCTTCTAATTACAGCACAACTGCTCACATTAACATATCCACCTACTGAGGGGAAAAGATTTCCAATTTAAGCCTTTAAACCCCAGAACACTGATGATTTCTTTTGAAGAGTAAAGCATGTCATAACATGATTTTTGAAACAAATCTGAGGTGAGGATTCTGTGCATACCTCACTCAGTACTGCCCACATGAGTTGTGCTCGCACTGTTGATTATGACAAAGATGCACCCTGAAAAGGAATGCGTGGAGGCCAGCAGGCTGAGCAGAATGGTACCTAATGCAGACTATAAAAACACTAAAAGGAGGGCTAAGAATGAAGTCGTGAGACAAAGGGAAGTTCTCCTTTCAGCATGAGATTATTCAGAAGGACTAGTCATGCCAGAAAATTTAGCAGCCCCATAATTAGGACACTATTATAGAACATTTAACACATTAAAGAAAACGGAGGGTGGATTTGAAGATGCATCATACCCCTGCACACCTAAGCTTCATGCCTTAGGAATCTATAACCAAATAGATCTTCAGTTATTTTTATTTATTTATTTGGTGAGGCTTAATCTGATAGAAACACTCTGAGAATGCTTACACACAGGAAAAAACATACCTGATTTGAAACGAGAATATACCCTATGGTGTACACTTAGTTCCCAGGAGTTTTTGTGCTTGCAGAGGTAGCAAGGAACTGAGCAAATAATTTGAGTGGGGGAAGAGTGGGAAAAGATATTACTAAATAGTATTTAGATGCCCAAATACGACTTTCAGTAGCTAAGTCACTCTTGTGGCTTCAGCCTCTGGTGCGTTAAGACATGAGTGCCTGACTTGTAGATTTAGCCATGTACACTTTAGACTTAGCTTTTTGTGAATGCTCTTATAGCATTACCTTTTCCAAATCTCTCCCTGGGAATAATACTGAAGTCATCAATGCATATGGAACTGAGCAAGATGGAGGGCTACGAGTTTAAAAGTTTCATCTTAAAAGGAGAGAGAAAACCAAATAAAAGCTGGCTCATCTTTGGGAGTGATGTCATAAGGATTGCAAAGCCACTGAGATATAGAATCCTAGAATCATAGAATGGCTAGGGTTGGAAGGGACTTGTAGAGGTCATCTAGTCCAACCCCCCTGCACACGCAGCATGTGGCACAGGGTGATGTCCAGGCGGGTTTGGAAGATCTCCAGACAAGGAGACTCCACCACCTCTCTGGGCAGCCTGTTCCAGGGCTCTGTCACCCTCACTGTTAAGAAATTCTTCCTCAAGTTCCTGTGGAAATTTTGGTGCCTCAATTTGTGGCCGTTTCTTCTAGTTCTATCACTGGCCACCACTGAGAAGAGGCCAGCCCCCTCCTCCTCCTCACTCCCTGTCTTGAGATATTTATATACATTAATCAGGTCCCCTCTCAGTCTTCTCTTCTGCAGGCTGAAGAGGCCCAGCTCTCTCAGCCTTTCCTCATAGGGCAGATGTTCCAGACCCCTATTCATCTTTGTGGCCCTGCGCTGGACTCTCTCCAGCAGCTCCACGTCCCTCCTGCACTGGGGAGCCCAGAACTGCACACAGGACTCGAGGTGCGGCCTCACCAGGGCTGAGTAGAGGGGCAGAATCACCTCCCTCGACCTGCTGGAGACGCTCTGCTTAATGCACCCCAGGATCCCATTGGCCTTCTTGGCCACGAGGGCACACTGCTGCCTCATGGTCAACTTGTCGTCCACCATGACGCCCAGGTCCCTCTCTGCGGGGCTGCTCTCCAGGAGGTCGGTCCCCAGCCTGTAGGCATGTCTAGGGTTATTCCTCCCCAGGTGCAGGACCCTGCACTTGCCCTTGTTGAACTTCATGAGGTTACTCGCCGCCCAGCTGTCCAGTCTGTCCAGGTCCCTCTGGATGGCAGCGCAGCCCTCAGGGCTGTCAGCTATTCCTCCCATTTTGGTATCATCAGCAAACTTGCTGAGGGAGCACTCCATCCCTTCATCTAGGTCGTTAATGAATAAATTGAACAGGAATATAAGTCATGTTACTGGGTTTTGTTTTTCACCATAGCAAGTTTAGCAAAAGGAGGCTTCATTTCTTCTCTTCCCCCAGCCTACACCTTCACTAATGCCTGCAAGAGGAGGTTGCAGCACATGGCTGGCATTTTGCAAATAATTAAAGAAGAGCTGGAAGCACTATTCAGAACAAAGAAATAATATAAAAGGAGGGAGAGAATTTAGAAAACTGAGCTGAAAATAATGAAACAGGGTTTTGCTTGGGGACAGGGGGAAGATAAGTAATTTAAACACAAATGCCCAATAGGTAGGGGTGAATATGGAGAACACTCTGAGAAGAGTTCCTAGGTATAAAAGTGTGGGTGAGTGGGACTGCTGCAAAAAGGGTTTTTTTTCAAGTCATCAATGAATATGCCAAGGGCAGGAACCAGTTCTACTTCATCTAGCCGCAGACTAGTCTAGTGAGGTCTGGACACTTTATTAATAAAAGATAACTGATGAGTCACATTCAGTGACTTGCAAAAAAGTGACCGACAGAAAGGTGTATAAAGAAAAGTTAAAAAAGAAATAGTGTTTACTGCATTAGCATGGGCCAGCTGATGCCCAAATCATCTCTGTAAGGAGTTTTGGGCTGGCACCTATAGAAAAACACAGGGAGCTGCCTTCCTGACTTGTTTGGCTTGTGTGAGGGCCAAAGAAAGTACAGGCAGGACTGTCTTGGATATCCCTGTTAGCAGGTGGGTTCACTTGGTCTTTAAGTGAAAAGAGGTTGTGGCTGTCATGGGACCCCCATAAGATCTTGCAGGGTTGATTCAAAATTACTCTCAGGTCTATGGCACTGAAAGAGTTCAAACCCCTGAGATCTGAAAAGAGATGAAAGAGGTGTGATACTGACAGTTTTAAGGGTAAAGGATGTAATTAATCAAGAGGAACTATTTAAAGTTTACAAGTAGCTCTAATGGGATTTGGTTAGTAAAGGGGAAGAGTGAATGGGGTCAGGAAAGCTTCAGTGAGTAAGATACACTTCAGAGTAATTAATTCAGAGTAAACTGGAATGTGTGACACTCTGGGCAGAGTAAATTAGTAGGGCAAATAGGCTAGAAGGAATTGTCCTGCTTGTTCCAAGCAATAATCTACCTGCTGCACCACTGTACCTCTGCCAGTGGCCAAAACCTGCCATTGCAGAGGAAAGCAAAGGCAATCTGGTGGCTTGAAGATGGTTGGCACCAGGAGAGGGGCTTCCTTACAAAAGGATGCAAGCTGGGAGCCAGAGGGCAGCTGTAGCATCCTCGCCAGCAGGATGCAGTGCCGTGAGGAAAGCAAGCGAAGTAGGTGTAGCGACAGCGACTGTGCTCTGCTCGCAGTCCGACCTGAGATGTCGAGCTGCTGGGGCCATGAGGTAGTAGGTGCCTGCGTGGAGGCTCCCCGTGAGGCTGAGCAGAGCAGTTAAGGCCCAGCCCCTCGGGCTCTGAGTGAAAATGACAGAAAAAAGAAATCCCTTCTTAAACAGAGTGGCCCTTGACAGTAAACTTAGTAATGATGAGCTATGCTAGTTATTTCATCTATTTGACAGATGAAACAGATGGCCACTGATGCCCACTGCAAAGACATTTATATCTGAGCTAGTCATCACAGACCTTTTGTATAGTCACTAAGCAAATAGGTCCTTTAGGATAACGTGAATGCTACTTTCAGATAGAGTAGCTTAGAGGTATTATGCCTTAGAAGTGCCCATTTCTTTCCATTGACTGTCAAAAAAGCCTCTGATAGCTAGCTTAGATGAAGATGTCCAAAACTGTATGAATTACAACTTGGCTGTACCTGACTTGGCTGAACCTGAAAGGTTTTATTCCTTCCAGATATGTTCTGCCCTTTTTGTTTTGGTATTTTGTAATGCAGTAGTCTAATGAAAACATTTTCCTAGGTCCATTCTGGAAGTACAAGTGCCTGGCAGATTAGGAGTGGGAAGTAGGTATGTGCTGAGGGGATTCTCTGGTGAAACATTTCATCTAGACCTAGGATCATATAAGGATGGTACATTGTACTGCTCTATAAAAATAGTTTAGGTAAAGATCTATATAATGAGAAATACAGATACCTGGAATTATAATAATTTCACAATCAAGTATATATTTATTTTAGATTTTGTTTTAGTAGCTATAATAATTAAAATTACTTTATGGCGGATGAAATATTCTAATTGACTTTTTTTTTTAGGTTCTATTAAGCTAGAAAGCTAAATTTATTTTTTAACACCCACAGTCTGTATAAATGTAGTTATATTTCTTTACAAGTTACGTTGGTGAAAAATTGCTTAGCTCCTGCCTTTGCAGGGAGTAGTATTAGTGTAACAGTTTAATCTGTTTACATCTCTGGAAGAAGGCTTTTTTTCTCAATTATACTTGAAAAGAGGACAAAAAATCTTCTGAAACTGTGTCAGATAATTTTGTTTTTAAAGACTACATTGGAACATTGATCAGGATTTTCCAAATGGTACAAACAGGATTTGAGGAGTACCTATTTCACAATGGCTCATGTTTCTGAATAAAAACATTTAAAGCAGGCAGTTCAGTGCTTTAGGGCAGCTATTGAGAAATACTGATTTAAAATTGATGTTGACTCTTAATTCTAGTATCTTTGCAGCTGATATTATTTGCTAAGGTGATGTATTCCAGCTTCAAGGCACATGTCCCCAGCTGCCAGCTGACTTGTGAAATGCCAATAGGAAATCTTTGCATCTTGCCACCTTCTGCATGCATTTGACTGACTGATGGATAGCAGGGGTACATCAGCACTTCTGTCAGGAGAATAAAGAGGTCTAGAATGGACATGAGTTTGGTAATAATGGAGCACATGTAAGAGGATGCTCTTTTTCTTTTGTACTGAGAGATCAGGGATGAGTGAACCTTAAAACAAAAACCCATCATGTAATACCTCAACAGAAAATGTTTTCCTTAGTCCAGTCTGGAAATATAATGCTGGAACTGTTGCCCTAGGTAATGTTTCACTTTACAGTGAATGTATTTCCATTTACTACAGCTAGATTAAATAAGGATCAAAGTGACCAAAAGCCTTCATTTGTATGCTGTCAGGGGAAAGTCTTGAAGACTAAAGTGATTAACCAAACACAGTGATACTCCGTGTTGGGTTTTGTTGGTTTTTTTTTTTTCCTTGGCTATATCCTTATACTCCAGATCCCATGAAAAGAAGGATGCAATAGAACTGCCTGCAATAGAACTGTCCTTGGGGCTGGTCACTAATTCCTTTTTGCTGTGGGAGTCCAGTCTTGCCAGAAGAGTTACAAGCCAGATATAATGTCAGGATCATGCCCAAGATACTTATTAAATGTTTTGTATGCAAACTAAGAGCAAACTTGCTGACGGAAATGTGAGCATATATTTTCAGTTGGAGATTCAGTGTGAAAAAAGAAATTATAAAAGAAGAGCCAGGCTTATTTGATTATTTTTCCCTGTTTTTGTAGCTGATACATTTAAATAGGATTTATACAGCACACGTGACACTAGCAGCCATGAGCAAAAAATATCCATTTGATTTTTATATTTAATATCTGTGTAGCAGCTCAGTGTAATTTGGAAGAAAGTACTCTTTTCTTCCTAAGAGAAGAGATAACTTTTTTGTGGTTAATACCACACAGTGTTTCTCCAATTGTTTTCCAGTTGAATATAGTTCACATCATATTAAATCTTACAAATCTCACATGTGTATTGATTTGAAGCTGAAGTACCCACACCAATTCTGCCATGATTCATGAGTCCCTGTTTGTTTTGAAGTTCACCAGCAGCTGCTCGGTCCTTGAAGGAGTTCAGATTTCCCTGGAGCCCTAAATCCTCTCGTTAACATGATGCTGCAGCTTCTGGGGGTGCTTGGGGCTCTCCTTCAAACGGGTAAAGCCTTGAGAGTCAGGGAGAGTTGGTTACTGAGGCCCTTGTGGCCTGCTCATGCACTCTTTGCTAGAGCAATACATGGGGGAAGAAATGGAAGAATTCTGTGCCTCTGTCCTATGCCGTGTTTCCTTTTGCCCTAAACTGACTCAACACCCAGCAGAGCAGCTCCTAAATAGGAGAGACTATGAGAATGCTGCAAAAGAACGTAGTGACAAAAGCACTTCTCGGGGATATGAGTCAAACCTTGAACTGAATTGGGCAGAGTGGGAACAAGAACCAGGCTGATCCACACCCTCTTCCTCCCCGAGTAAGTGTTCTAATAGATCTGAGCTAATTACATGACCTTCAGCTTCTGCAAACTGGAAACATGCCTAAAAAGTAAGGGTAGGTAGTCAATGGAATGACTGAAGCCGCCAGCATTGAGTGACTGCTATTATGAGGGTCTCCAGAACAGACTGTCTCCTCAAAGGGAAGAGTGATGATGAGATACTGCTGGAGAGCAATGCCTAACTGCCTTCAAGAGATGAAGCTGGGTAGTGCTCAGGTCACTTCACTGGTCTTAGCATTTTTACTGAGGCCCCCTACAAGAAGCCTGAGTATCCAGCTGCATTGCATAGGGAGCTTCTGTGGATCTTTTGGGGGCTCTGAATGTCACTGGGCATCAGAGGCTATAAAAAAAAAAAAGGTAATGCAGCGCTCAAAGGTAATGCATGCTGGCTGAGGTCTTTGAACCTAAACCAGGTTTATAGTGAGATTATATCACTTGGTGCAATCAGTAATTTTACTCTGGGGTGTGTGAACTGTTTTTTGCTATTTTGTTGTTATGTGAAAATGCAAAGCTGTCTTAATAACACTGAATTTTTATTCCATGTTTCCATGGGTACTTTCAGAAAGAAGTAAGTACAGTACCAGTGATGTTTTGTGTCTGTGTACATCTGGCATGCTTGATCATACTGTTAACACTTTCCTCACTTGAGCTCTGTAATTGTTTGCCAGCTGGTGAAATGATCAAATTGAGCATTTCTAGTTAAAATGTTTAATTTTAGTTAAAATATCAAAACTGGCATGACCTGCTCTTTACAAGAGCAGCATTAACAACATGTGTGTAATGCAGAGAATGTATTGGGCAAAGTCTTAACAGATGTTGAAATAGTTGGAATATCGACTTGTACAGAATTTGCTACAGTGATTTGCTGTGATTGTGAGGGCTTAGCGTTCTGAGGCACAATGGTGCTGCTTACACTGTCCCACTCCTTTAAAATAGCTATGTTTTGACTTCATTTTTTATCTGCAATGATTCTTTTGCAAAGAGGAGAAGGTGAGATTCAGGCTGAAAAGCAGTGTTTAGTAAGAAACATTAGCAAGGTTTGTCCAGTGACTTTAAATTACTAGTCTAAACCAAAGATCTGTGTGGGGTTACATAGCATTACACAGCAGGCAGCCACTGCACATCACCCAAGAGGGTTGGGGGAGTTGGGTTACCTTTCACTGGGAACGTGGTGTGCTTGATGATGTCCTGGAGGGAGGGATGTGGCCAGAGAGAGGGAGACTTCCATGGCTGAGTTGCTCATGGATGGATTTGTAGTTTGCGATGAGAGTGGGGTTCAGTGCAGCAGCTGGCGAAGTGTGGGTGGCTGAAGCTGGCACAGGCAGACCCACATGAACGAGGTCTGAGGCCGAAGCTGGATATTCTTCTGAAAGAGGTCGGATATGTCATTTATAAGAGTTAAGAGAAAGCTAGAGACCTGGTGGACATCCCTGGCCAGAGACTGCCCGAGGCCCTGTCCACCTTCCTGAGAGCGTGATTTGTGAATCTTTCTCAGTCACTGTGGTGTTTGCCGTCTTTCACCCTTTCCTTGTCAAGCCACTCACAAAATCCTCACTTGCATGGCAATTCCTGTCCTGTGGAAATTGGTGCACTTTTCTCAGGAAACAGTTGAAGGAGATAAAACCTCAGGGAAAACTGTCCAAATGTTGCTTGGTGCAATGGAAATGATTTATGTTCTGACTCTGGAAGAGCATGAATTGTAATTTAAATATAGATTGAAGCTTTCACAGTAAAGCAAGCTACAGTTGTCTTAAATTTTTCTTTGATTAAAACAGTCATTTTTTATCATAAATGAGAAATTCACTTTAGTCTTATGCTGAGCAGCTGCTATTCTCCATGCTGTTAATTGTGATTGCAGGCGCACAGCACCACCAAACATTCAGTATCCAAGGGAGAGAATATTGAACATACTATTTAGATAGTGGATTATTGTTTCTCATCAGGTCTTAGACCACAAATTTAAGCCCATTCATGCTGAGAAAGGCATTCTAAAATACCAAATTTTGTGAGCTTCAAGTAATTTTCTGAAAATAAGTTGCATTTGAGGAAAGTGTTTGTCATATGCATCTTCTGGGTTGGAGGGTTTGAAGTAAAATACTTGTTTTAGACTCTACTCACTGATGTATTATTTTTAACAGTGACAGCTACAGTGACCTCAGTGATGACAGTTCTCCAGAAAAAGAGTTTCCTAATTCAGGAACAAGCTAAAATGATTGTATGAGACCACAGAAATGGATGATACTATTGAGGTAAACTGGATCATTTTGATACTGCTTTATGACATTTATTTCTTCTTGATTTATGAGAGGATACAGAGTTATCTTGATTCTCCTTTTCAAGTCTTGTCTGAGAGCTTATCTTTTCTTCCTTGCCTAAAGCACTTAGTTGTTCTCTTTTTCTACTGCTTAACTCTGCAACTGTATTACCAAAGTTTGCTGAGCATTTTGGATACAGCTTGTATGTAAGATATTGTACAAAACCAAGCTGTGTTCATGTTTGAAGATACCAGGAAAGCACATTCAAAAATTGTGCTTTTCTGTTACTTGCATGCTTGGATCACTGAGTACATCATATTGACATGGCTTTTTATTTCACTTTTATATTCTGCTATAACTGTATTTGATGCATTGTTATAACAAAGCCATCTCAGGACAAATAACTGGATTCAGTCTACATTGAGATGAAAGGAAGTTTTATAATGTTATAGCTTTGTTTGACTTTGTTTTGCCAAAGGGATGTTCCTTCCGAGGCTTTTTCTTTACCGGTAAAGATGGTAGGCATAGGCTTCCTTTTAGTTTGGGGATCATGTTTACTTTGAGCTACGTGACCTCTGCAGGCTCTCGATCTGAAACTCCGTCTTAATTTGTTTTCTCTACATTGATTCATCAGAGTTGTGGCCTATGTGGTACTCTGATCCCTGTGTCCATTCATGCTATATGGTATTTCTGGGCACTTCTCTATGCAGGGAACAACTTCCTGCTTCTCTGATTTCATTCTCTTCACATGGTGTATTCACTAGGCAGCTGTGCCAAATAGGTAATTAAGGCTGCGTATGAGTGATGCACCTCCATCTGATGGTCTCATGGTTGAAATACTGTCTTGAGATGGTAGAAATCTGAGTTTTGTCCTTAGCCACAACAAAGGCTTCTTCTGTGAATCGTAATTGGTTTCTTCTCTCTCACGTACGTTAAATAAAGTCTCCACGTCATAAGAATGGAGAAGTGTTAAGTCATCCCATGGATCTGGTGCATTCAGATACAGTGCAGATGCCTGTCTGTGACCAATGACCAATAACTAAGTAGACAAAATGCTCCTTACCACTTTATCTTTTCGCACAGGTCCTTCATACCCATAGGCATCACTGTAGCTCTGTTTGTTGAGACTGGCATCTAGTTCATGATAGCCCCTTTAGTTTTGACCTTGCTGTTCTCAGAGGAATGTATGAATGTTAAATCTCTTTTAACCCTTGCAATTGTGACTTTTTTCAGCCCAGAAAAAAAGCACTTTTGTGATGCTTTGAAGTAGTTAATGGTAGTTATTAATAAGCAGTAATTGGGTACCAATTGTATTCAGCAGTGTTATTCTAGAAAGGGGTAAATAAGTAATTGCAGGTGTAAACACATGGAAGTAAATATTGGATCATTTATTTTTCTTTCAGGGATAATTCCACCCAGTAATCAAAGCTGTATATGCATGAAGACTATATTTAGAATTGTGGTTTTTCTTTATGTTCTTTGACCTAGATAAATGCATCTATGTGGAACATTTACCATTGCATTATTTCTAAGTCAGTCATTGGATTTGAAAGAAATTGATGTAAACATGAGGTAAACTGGGTTTCAGAAGGAATTTCTATAATCATTAATTGCCTCTTTTTCTTCTTCCCTCCCCTCTTTCTTTTTATTTTTTTAGAAAGTTGAAGCAGGACAATATTGTACAGAAGAAAGTAGAAAAAGGAGCTGCCTAACTTCCTCATATTATCTTCCTCGTGCTATTTTCTAAAAGTCTCTGTACAGAAGACAATTGTATTGTCCCATAGCAAAAACTCTTCTGTATGAATTCTGTTTCTCTTTAAAATTGTATAAATGGCTGTTTGTCTTAGCTGTTAATTGTTAATGGTCTTGTCCTATATTTCAGAATGATCTCAGGTGAATTTCTCTTAGCTTACTAGCTCACAGCTGTTCTTGATTTGCAGGAAGGAGTCTTTGCTTTCAGTTGGCCTTAGAGCAGTAAAATAAAATACATTCATTCTTGTGAATGAGGAGGGAATGCACTGAAAAAAGAGAAAGTTATCTTACCCATGAGCAGTAGAGAATTGTCTCAGGTTGCTTCCATGTTAAGCTTGTTGTGTATATATATTTTTTTTACTTTTTTTGCTGTTCATATGCAAATGAGATATGTTACTTTATGTCAGCCCTATGTGATTATAATAATTGATGCTTGAATATGCATGTCTTTGCTTAAGTGATTTTACTTTGCAAAAGTTAAAGTGCGTTTCCTCTGTTTCCCCTGAAAGTCTGATAATTCTGAACAAAATTCTGACCTATCAAATTACAGAAGTGATATTAGAAGTCATTTTTGTATTTGTATTTTGTATTTGAAAGAGAGAAAGTAAATACATTCAGTGCAATCGTGTGAACATTATAGAAGTACCAGTCATAAATCTGGAGCATAATGTGGGGTCCAGCCTTACAACACAATGCCAATGTCAATAAATAATTATAAAGATGGATTAAAGTCCATCCTTGCTTTCCCTTACCTTTTGACCACTCCATGGGACTCGTTTCCCAGTAGGACATAACAGTGTATTTTAATTCAGAAGTCATGAGCTGCTCTTCACTGTGACAACTGGAGGGCATCCTGCAAAGGTGCTGTGCCGTGTACAAGGCTGGATCCCCCCAGCAGTCTGATGTCAACAGTTCTCTTCTGTCACAGAGTTTAGGCCTGTCATACAGCAGCTTAGGTCTAAATGCCTGAGGCGCTCTTTTGCCCTTTCCTAAAAAGAAAATCTCTGAAATTTGAGCTTTATCTTTCAGTTTGTTTACAGGCAAAGTGTGTTTTTGGTTTTTTTTTTTTTAATTGACCAAAAGGTAAATATCTGTACAGAAATAAAATGCACCTAGTACCCTTTACTTATTTTTAGAACTGTGAGTTTGCATCGCCTTAGATATTAAATTATACAGCCAATTTATCTGTTCACTAAAAGGAGCGTAAATGGTAATAACTTGTAAACTGTGCTTCTACAGGAGTCTTTCCAGAGCAATTTGCAAATATGTGCCTTAGAAACAGCAGGTATTAATGGAGTTGGTATCACTGTATGTCTTTTTGTCAGTGAGAGACGCTGGCCTCTGGTTTGTAAAAGATAATTTCAGTAATGTTCAAATATATTTTCAAATATATTAAATTGTGTTATTTGGAAGTGTCTAGATATTGTGTTAAAGAGTCATGATGCTGGTTATAAACTGTGGGATTGAGGAATGAGTTTTCCATTCAGTCGTGTTCCACTTGCATTGTCTACATCTGTTCATCTGATTTGTCTGTTCCTGGTTCATCCAAATGAAGCAAGAGGAATTAAGACTTGTGGTATCCCACAAAACAGTTAAAACTGGTTCTGCATAGCTGTGTTACAGAGAAGTTGTAATTTATCCAAAATACAGAGCGGGGTGGAAAAGACATACAGCTTGTGCTGTAACTGAAAATAGCACCTTATCTCCCACAGCCTGTTTCGGCTAAACTCTGCTAACCTCTTTCTACTAGATGTGCAACTCGGAAGGCTCAGTCCTGGAGATCAAACACCTCACTGCCACAAAGGCTTCCTTTCCAAGCTGGACTGGCAGAGGCAGCAGAAAGACATTTCCAGCATTGATTTCTGAATCCTTTCACCTCTTTGCAAGGCAAGGAATGAGCATGTGCTTCAGTGTTCAGTATCTTCATCTTTTCACTTAATTGCTCCTCCAAGGTTTGAGATGCGTATTTTTCTCTACTGGTCAGCCCACAGGCATTGCAGTCTCCTGCACTAGCCCAGACCCCGTAATATCTCAGAGATGCCAGAATCAATTTGTCTCAATCTCCTTTTCCTGGCCTCACTTCCACTTGCTTTCATGACTTTTATCTCCAGCTTTTCCTATATTCTTTCCAATGTGCCCATCCTTCCTTTATTTATATGCATTTATATGGCATTTTATGTGCATACCGTCACTGCTACCCCCTGCCTTCCAGCATCCATGCCCTTCCACACAAACACATGTGGGTACCGCTGTAATGCTGGCCAGTATGCCCTGTGATGGCAGAAATAGCACATGGGTCTGTCCCGGCTAGCACACAGGAGGAAACTGGCCTTCAGCCATGTGTGCTCTTCCTCGCAAGTAGGTCAGGCTCGGGCTTGCAGACTCCTCGAGGTCTCAGAGCTGCAAATGTAACCGAGGAATGAGAGCGGGTCATGCTGGGCTCTCTGGCATGGTGAGATCTTCCTCATCACCAGGTGGGTGCAATCTGGTCACCTCAGAAAACTGGGTCAGTGCCACAGAGTGCCTATTGTCCAATAGAGTACTAGGTTAACCTACCTGTGTAGGTGACCTGCAGGCCGCCTGGGTTCTGCAGTTGATGCTTTTAAAAGGGTGGCTTTACCCTACAGAAGCCTGGAAAGGTCCCTTTTAGAAGTCGCTGTATTACAGGATCACTTTATTGCAGCCATAGCCTATTCCAGCCACCCTAATTCTCCCAAGACTTTCCTGATTCTCACTTGATTCATTTGGGTATCAGTTGCCACGGTTTCACAGCAATGTTTTCATACCAAATGGGCTTATGATAGTTACCACTTCTCAGCTAGTGGATGATCCTGCATCTGTCAGCACCAGCGAGAGCAGCAGAATGTGTCGATGAGGCTGTTGGAGCTCGTAGCTTGCCAGAAGCTGAAAAGCAGCAGTCAGTAGGTGTTTCTGGAGCTGGCACTGTGACCAAAATCATCACCAGTGTTCCATCTGGCTGCTTCCTGAACTGTTCAGCGTTCAGCAGTCCACGTGGTGTACAGTTTTCCACTGCCTCAAATATCCCTGAAAACACATATACATGGTTTATGAACCCTTACTCTAACATGAGGACTCGATGTATTTCAAAATATGTATTGAAACTGATTCTCTCCCTACAACAACCGTGTATAAGGCACTTCCGAAAATGAATGCTGCTTTATAAATTGTCTTTCACTCAAACCATTTTGTTTCTCATCCTGTCATTATGTAATTTTTAAACCCCCAGCAGCAAATACATTCACACAAATATGATGAAATTGAAGTGTCTGTGACAAGGCATTTTATGAAGAACTTCTGCTTCTGTTAGAGAAAGAAGATATGTGATTTATTTATTCTAGCTTCTGAATGTGTCCTTTAAGCAAAACTCCGTATTTAACTATGTCCGTACATTTCTGTGGAACATAACAGTTCATAAAGCAAATTCCACGTCTCAAACAAGCACCATGGTGCAGTGCTGTAGTAAGTACATATCCTGTGGGAGATTCTAGCTTACATTTTGCCTCATTACTGCATTACTGACAGACATACTCATGCCTTCTGAATAATGCTTAGGAAAACTTTCAGCAAAGTGACTTCTTTGAAAAGACCTTTTTTTTTTTTTCTCCCCCTGTAAGTTAATGGAGCCAAGATTTCATTCATAGTTTATGTAGCAACTTGGAGAAATAACCTCCATGTGCTAATGTAATTCCCGCAGAGAGCAAGGCTGACAGAGAGGTGATAGATAAGTTTTCTGAGATGCCGAGGAGAAGGTAAAGGAAGTTTCCAGGAAAAAGGAAAAAAAAAAAAGAAAAAAAGAGGCAGACTGCTATGATCAGAAGAGCAGGAGAACGCTGTTTGAGGGAGCAGAAAAACAGAGTAAGGAGGGAAATCAACATTACCTTTCGGGAGAGCACTTGGCCTCGTCAAGCATTCTGCACCATGACGGGGAGGCAGCCTGGGAGCAGGCAGACAGCACAGTCCCTTCTGCAGCGACGAGTGAGGAATACTCGGGCCTTGCACACGAGCTCCTTCTCTTGGAGCATGGGAGTCCTGATACACCTTTCTGGTACTCAGTGTTTCATCCCACATGGATTTTCAGCCCTAGCAGAGGGAAATCAGTGTGTTGACTTCGCGATAACTTCCAGAACAACTTTCTGGTTCACCCCAAGCCCATTCTTGACAAGGTCAAAGCTTAGTCGAAAGATTTCTTTCCTGATCCCGATAAGCAACCTTTATATTTTTGATGGAGCAATGAATTTAGTAGTTGCAGATATTTCTCACTGGGTCTCAGTGCTGTCTCGGTATTTTCAAGCATTCATCTGCATTGTTGCCCATAGTGTGCAGACCAGGTGAAATGAATTAAAGACTCCTCCAAAATAAGAACATTGAAAGAATCTACAGGTTTTCCACTGCTAACAGGATTCATATTTGTTGACTTGGAGAATATTTACATAAACATCTATCAGTTATCTGAAGAAAAATCAGATCTCAATTGGAAATTCATTCTGAGTAATAATTCCAGGAGTGCAGATTTTTCAATCTCTGCTGATTCTCTTGTTTTGTCTGTAACTTTGTTGGGGTTTTTTAGGTATACTTATTTTTTTTTTAACTATGATGTTAGTCTCTCAGAGCACAGAGGAGAACCAATTCTTTTGAACCAATTCTTCTACAAATTGTACTAAGTTGTCTCAACGGTAATATTAAAAATCTTCATGGATTGCATGGATCTGATCTAGCTGACTTTATGCTAGAATTATGCCTGTTAAACAAACAATGAGATCCAGGAACATCCAGGAGGAGCTTTCAACCTAAGTATGTTAAAATAGTATTAAGATAAGGGCTGAGTGCCTGCATTCAGTGCTATGAGGGAGTGGTTTCTTGCTAGAGCTGCCACGCAGCCCAGGCCTGTAAATTCGCTCTGTGTCTGCATATTTTGCTGAAATCTTCTGCAAACTGCCACACAGGCATCCTGCTCTGGGTTCCTGGCATGTATTCCCAGCAGTGCTCAAGTCACTCCTGTGGCCTGTTCTGGATCCTCTTCAGTAAGGGCAGCATTTTGTGGGATGCCCTTATGCAACATGCAGCACCACAACCCTTGTTTTAAATATGTTTTAACTATGTAATTCCAGGCTCTTTAAGTATCTGCATAGTATCAATTTAATTAAATGTCAAAGTCTGTGTGAACTTCTCACCACAGGCTCTCTCTGAAGCCAGTAAACAACCACTTTTTACTCGTCCATAGAAGAGCACAAATCAGCTGTGGCTATTGCTTCTTTTTGCCGTAGGCTGCAAAAATAAGTGGGCCCAAATGGCTCAGATACCTATGCCTATACCTGTGCTGGTGTGTAGTCGCTAGATTGGACATTAATCATCATTGTGAGCTCATCCTATCTAATCAGCTAGATTCCCTTGGCTCCCTTGTTTTGGGGATCACCTGCTAAATACGCAGACTCACCACGGGTTAGCTGAGGCCTCCTTAAGGTCTAACTTTCATCTATCAGGTAGGCCTCTGTGTTTCAAGATATTGGATTTAAAACCATTTCTTGCCTAAGCCCAGGTAGAATCCCCTACAGTGTCCACGTGGGTGCTCATTCTTCAAATAGCCCTGTGAGACTAAGCTCCTCACAAAGGGCAGCAGTCCCTTTCCTTTCTTTCCTTGCCATTTAGTGTGCCTCCTTGCTGCCCCAGGTAATAATGTACTTCGGGTCTAGATGGTGATGGCCACTGCTTTCCTAGTGACACTGGGTCAGTCTGCAAGAAAGACATTCCTGTGTCAGCGAAACACCAAGCACGTGATTCTGGAGGCTACGCAACAGGTAGGCATGGGAAGAAGGGCACCCGAGCCCAGGTCTTTAGGGACTGTGTATGGATTTTATGTGAAACTGTGAATAGATAAAATACACAAACAGACCTCGCAAAAAAAAAAAAAAAAACACAACAAAAAAACCCAAAAAACCCCAAAACCCAAAAAACCCCACAAACCAAACATGGCACAGGACTCCCCTTTGTTAAACTAGAGGCATAATAAGTAGACTAGAGAACCCCTCTTGCTTTGTCATTTGGGCCAAATAACTCTAGAGTCTTTCTCTCTAGGGCGGCACAGATTCAACAGGAAACAGTGACAGGGTCTGTTTTTCTCTCTACAGGTTGGAATTTGCCACATCACTGCTTCGTCCATCCAATTATTATCCCTGCTGGTTCCTAACAGCCTGTGCCAACTTCTATTGCTGCTAGTGAGAGCCTCGGGCTGGGGAATGCTTATTATCTTCTCCTCTGCTGTGTGTGCCACTCATTTATCTGTCCTACCCAGTATTTTCTTGAGTTTATTCCAAAAGGGAAGGAAGGAAGCTTATAAACATAAGATAAATCTATTCTCAGAGTAGTTTCAGGGCAAGCACTCCTGGGAAGAGCTTTAACTTGTGTTAACATACCTGCCTAATACTGCATTCTGTTTAAGTCTCAAAGCTTGGGAGATCTGATTAAACATCCATATTTTGGAGCAGTCAAAGCATATCAACCTCTAAGACGTGTTGTGGCTCACATACTTTCCCTGAGTTAAGCCTTGTGAGTGTAATGTGCTATCTTGTACAAAATGTAGTCGGTACTAATTTATTGCAGAGTGTAAAGCAGCTGTTCAGAATTCATTTCTTCGTGCACTGCATTGAGCAGTTTCCCCTCGCCCACTGGTAGCATCATTATTACTGCTTGGCTTGTGCGTACAGCCTTACAAGAATAGTGCTTTGGGAGAGCATATTCTTTTAGCTTTGCATAAGCTTTAAGGAGAAAACAGGACTGACCACCAAACATTTCTGTCTAGCTAACCGAAGGCAGAACGGCCTCTTGCCTGTGTCAAGCACCAGAGCAGCGTAGCAGTGGGAGCAGGAGAGTCAGGCTCCTGAGGGGGCTGAATTAGGTTTGCTACTGGCATAAGTAAATGAGTTGGGAATGAGATTACACACGTAATGATCAGCTTTTTACTCAGATAGGGTAATGTAGCTCTGAGCACACGGGGGAATAAAGCTGTGATTGCTTATTAAATTGAAAAGTGTGTAGATGAAGTCCTGGGATTGTTTTAATTCTGGGACTTTTGCTAGAGCACTTACCAGGCGAGTTAGATTAATCAAGTGAAGCAGGTTGGTGCCATTTGTATGAGATCGCTTTTATATTTAATGCTGCTGTGAAACAAATGGAGAAGTTTATCAAATAGCTTAAAATATAACTGTGGATAGTAAAAACATATACATAAAAACGATACGAAAGAGGCAATTTCCTGGAACTGCTTTCTCCAGGCTGATGCCTTCAGTGCCTGTTAATCATTCTGTCCTGCCAGGCAGTGGAACATGCGAGTGTGAAAGGGACATAAGACTGCTAACCAATCTTTCTCTGATCTGTAACAAGAAAGAGCCTTAATTTACAGGGATGCTTAGTTGTATCTTTGTTTTGTTTCTATTGTGCAGATCTCTGAAAATTCTAGTAATCGTACTTGCTGCAGTGCTCAGCAACATGAACTAGATAAAGAACAGGGGGCTGCTGCTGTCTAAACGGATGCCTTATGGTCTGCCGACTGACACATCTGCTAACATGTAATCTATAAAGTCAGAGAGAGGAGACACAGGCTTGGAGGAAGAAGTAACAACCTTCCCTAAAATGGCAGATTTGTCTTGAAAAGCTTTGACAAGCTTTCAGGTCATCTCAAGGAGAGCTTTCGTACCTGAAATCTTGTTTTTTTTTCTCAACAATGTGACTTGGTCTAATAAAAATTATTTCCCTCCACAGACTATGCCTTCATTTACCTTCAGTCCATCATTGTTGTGATAACAAAACTGCAAGATTTTGAGATTTTTGCACTGTATTTCCCTCCAATCTAGCGTAGTCCCTGAAGCTCTACTACCTCATTTTTATTCTTTCAAATATTAATCAGATTTATGAAAGTTTTTAAGTTCCTCATTTTGTTTAAAAATATTAGCAAATCCATAATCAGTCCTCAATCCGTAATCAGTTTCTCATTCATGATGGTTTGCTAGAACAACATTCCTTCAAAATCCTTCAGCACTTGCATTTGCAGCCTTCCTGACAGTTTAAAATGACATTTCTTTGGCCAGAAAAGGATTAGACTTGTAACTGTGGCAAAATAATCACTGAAGATGAATCCTTGATTCATGGATTTCTAAGTATCTGCCAGTAAATTCTGTCTATCATTGTTTTCCTCCTCTAAAAGCAATTACTGAACTCCTTCTAAGTTTTAGAATAAAGGTAAGAAATCTGTCGTGGCCTTCGCAGTGCTGCACGCGAGCCACAGGACCAGCTCTTTGGAACCATGAGCTCTGCTGCACGTTAGAGTGCGACGAGCAGCCAGGCAACCAGCACTGAGACGACCGTGATTCCTTTGCTTCCTGCCCCTCGGACTTGCCATGACCTTCTTCATCTTCTGACTTGTAACGTAACAAAAGAACAACACCCTATTTGCTCTCCCAGGCTACCTTTGATTCCAGAGCTAGAGAAAATATTCTTTTACTTTAGGGTCTTCTCCCTAGACTGTTCAAATATTTGACTCATAGGCTATTTACTTCCCAAAAGACCGACTTGTAACATGGCCTAATATGCAGGCTGCGTCTTTCTTTGTTTCATGCTGTGCACTTCAGATATCTCAGCTCTTACTGTCACTGAATAAGGGAAAGGCCTGAGGAAGTTTTCAAAGCAAGAAGCACTTGTGATTTGATACCTAGGTATTGCTCCTGGCAAAAAAAATTTAATGAGATTTCTATTTTTGCACTCCTCCCTTGAGACTTTGACCAGCTCTGTCTGAGGATTTATTTATTTATTTATTTATTTATTTATTTATTTATTTATTTATTTATTTATTGTCTCTTAATTACGGGCATCCAGGGGCTTTTACCTATAGTTTTCTCCAGAAAGCGTCGGCTCTCTGCTGTGTCAGCAATGACGAGTCTAGGGTGCCTTCCTTCCATCTTTCTCTGGTGGGTCCCACCCCGTCCTAGTTGCCTTCCTTTGTAAAAGTCCATCTGACAGTGGAAGAAATTCCACCTTTCTGTCCATGCCCTCTGTGAAACCAATGAATCCCAATGTAGCTCTAGGTCCTGCTTCTAATTGCCATGGCTATATGGTTACTTAGATAGCTCTTTTAAGGGCAGTGTTAATATCCCTGATGTATATTGTGGTTTACAGGGTACATACATGCAGGGTTTTATATGGTTTAAGGCTCAGAGGAATATTCCTTCTTGCTGCAGTGCAGAAGTGACATTTGGGAGACCTGTTTCTGTGCCTGTGTACAGACTGTACACATTCTGTGTACAGTCACACAGTGGTGTGACTGTAAGAAAGTGAGTTTATTAGTATATACCTCAGTTTAACCAGCTGGATATAGTACTTTTATCCCAGATGGATGACAAGTACTATAAAATAGTGTGTGAGAGGAAAATTTTGCTCAAAAAGATTTTCATATATTATGACCTGAGCCGAGCTACATTTTACATAACAATTTTGGTCAGACCATGTATAGCTCTTTTGGATTTGAATAAGAATTATGTCTTCAAGTACCAAATGCAGTGCACTCATCCATCTTTGTAACTTCCATTAATGTGCCCAAAAGCAACATTTGGCCCTCTGCTTTCAGCTGAGATGAAAATAGTAGGGAAAATTTATGTTACAGTGGCATTAACAACTTAATTGCATTAAAGCTAAATTACCACAAATGATCTGCCACTGATGACCTACAAGTAAAGATTAGTGCACAATTGTGAATTGGAAAATGAAAGTCTAAGTCTGGAGAATAATCTAATATTTCTTCTTATCTATTCAATAATATAGAACCAAAATATCTACAATGGTTTTATCATTTTATTGACCTGAATAAATAACTATTTCATATTGTTTATCAAAAAAAATCCACAAAGAACTCCAGAACCTATTCCAGAAATGTTTACATCTCACTATTCATAGCTTTCATTTCTTGTACTAAACAAAAATCTCTTTACAAGTGAGATTTCAAAAAACTAAGGTCATAGTCGTGGGAGGGAAATCCCTCAGTATGGGAGTCCTCAGACCTGGAACACCCTTGTTTCCACACAGTGTGTCACTCCCGCATCTGCAGTAGCAGCTTTCTTTTCCCTTTTTTTAGGAGGGAGTCATCTATTTGTACAAGAGTCCAGTGTGAAAGCAAAGAGCTTTAATCCCTTTTCATCCTGTGTTCTCCAGTGATCTGGAGATGGGCAATATCATAACTCCACATTCTGTTGAATTCCCCTTTGATTTCAATTTCTCCCTCTAAACCACATATTTTGACTCCATATTGCTTTCCACAGCAAAGGAGACTAGGTTCTCATACTCGCTTAACTGTAATAAAAATGACAGTGAAATGGTGAAAAAACAACTTCTAGATTTAAAATCTTAAGCCTCATTTGAATCTGAATATAGTTAAACACGCTGCAGACTAAAACATGGTTGCCTTGGCCTGGTTCTCATGCAATCATCATTGAATATGTACTGAGTAGCTTAGAAATGCAATTCGTTTGGATACTGCTGTTCTAAAGCTGCCCTGATTCCCCCCTTTTTTAAGTTTTGAAAATGAAAAGCCATTCATGTCGGGTGGGAATGACGACTGCTAAATAATTAATTCCCTTGAAGAGAGTTAGGCCTGTTAGAGGATGACCCAGAAAACAGCTTCTTTGAAGCTAATAAGGCTTAATAACACTGCACATGATTATCTAAACTGATACGTATCTGGTCTTGACAACCCAGTGCAGATCCCTCTGCCCCTGGGGGCTCAGGAAGGCGTAGGGAGAGGAAGACCCAGGGCCACCAGCACTGGCCACAACCAGCTTCCTGCACCCATGTTGGCTCAGACGGTCCCCAGGGGCTGCTCTGCAAGTCCACTCGTGCAGCTGCCTTGCTGGGGCCTTCTGGACTGGGTATAGAGCCTTTTACACGCTTATTCCTATGGACTTCCTGCAAATTTTGGAGGGACTGAATATTCTGGATGTTTCTTTTCAGCACTTGATTGAAAATTTCCCCAAAATTATCAGACAGAAGGTCACTGAGACACAGAGGAGGAGACGAGGTAAAATGATGCAGTGACGAAAGCCTCTTATTATAAAAAAGGGACAAAAATGATTTTTATCATTGCATGTTGTAACACCCCAAGTCTGTCTTCAGGATTGCAGCTTTGTTGCTTGCAGATGTGACAGAGCTCTTACCTTTGAGATCCCACTATTTAGCAAGATATACAATAGAGACAGACCCCAAATTCCAAAATGTTCAATGTACCCCTTCAGAAGCGATTGAATTTTCAGAAGCAGAGTCCAGAAGCTGCCTGCTGCCATGTGCCTTCATAGACATTTAGTGCAAATTTAAAAATGCAAATATTGAATTTGGATATGCTTAATGCATTTGGGAGAAGGGGGCATTAAAAAAAATGTCCAAGTGCTCTGCATACCCTATGTAAAACAATATCCCAAAGCCCAAATTACACTGTAATGTTACTTAACAATGCAATGAGCTGTAAAATAGACCATTTTTATGCAGCTGAGCCCTCGAGCTTATTCTTACTTCTACAGCACTGTTTTTTGGAAACAAACAAGTGAATAATATACATTGCTTTCTTTAGTGTTCTTTATGCCACTATTATTTTTGACCAGGGAGGACAGTGAGCCAATCCAAATGATATAGATCACTTGTTTTCTTCCTTAATAGGAAAGATAATGAATGGGTTTGTTTTGATGGCTTTATTGCCTGCAAGATAATGAAATATCCCAGCATGGATTTCATTAAGCTTTCTCTAGGCTCACTATGATACACCCATTAAAGGGCCAGATCTCCCTTTTGATGTACATAGATATTTCAAAAAGTTTAGTACATGGCAAAAAGCTGCTTGTAGGTGTCACAGAAGAAGTTGCCAAGTCTTTAAATCTAGGCTGACCTTGGCAGTGGGAGAAATAAAAGCACTAATACTGCTTAAGAAAGAGAAATAATTCATGTTACGGTTGGTGTAGGGCTATGAGAGCTTTAGGATTTAAACTTCCTCATTATTTGCAGGGTTCAGGGTTAGGGAACTTCTGGTGCTTTAATATCCTAATGCTCAGATGTGCCGGTGCTCACATGGGGTTCACTTTCTGCCTTGCCCTGGTTGGTGGGGACGACCGCCTCCTCTTGCAGGCCAGCAGGGCTGGGCCTTGGTGGGGAATCAGCATCAGTAGAGCTGCAAGGAGGGACATCTCAAGGTGTCCTTTGGGAAGCAGCTTAACAACCTGGGGTCAAGAAGAGGAGGCTGCAACCTGCTTTGAGTGGTCCAAATTATCCGTCTTCTCGCACCAAGGATGAAAGGAATGAGAGAGCAAAATGCCTCCTGAGGTATTTTTTTTCCTACTAAAACATCATATTCTTGTTGTTGTGAAAGGCTGCATGTTTTATTTCCACAGTATTGGTAATGAGTACGAGAATGCTAGAATAAAATCAGAAATTGTTTTAAAATATGAATATTATCTACTTCATCTTTAAATGAATAGCAAGAGTTTGAGGCTGGACACATGGAAGGCCCAAAGGTAGTGCTGCACAATGAGTTTTAAAAAAATGCAATTTATCGTATTTCTCTTTTCTGGGCAATTGTTCATGGGGAAAATAACAGTGCATCAGGTTCAGAGATGTAATATACACCTTCAGGACTTGAAGGACATAGAACATGAACGTGTTTCAGCAAAACACAGAACATGCTGCAGTAACTAAAATAAAAAGAAATGAAAGGTAAGAGGAGGATGTGAACACCAGAAGGAGTCAACATTGCTTTATAGCTAGCGGTTTATCCCTTCTTTCTTTTCTTCTTGCCATCTATACAATAGCTAATTGTCAGCTCCTATTGGAGATTATTTTTTCCTATCAAGGCATTACAAGAGTATCCCAAATAAAAAAAAAAGGCAGCAATTCTTTTATAAATTACTGGGGAAGATAATAGTTAATGGTTAACAGTACTAGTTAATAGTACTGTTAATGGTACTTAGCATTTCTTGCTGTAGTCTCCTTAGGGAGGGACACATATTCACTAGAGAAGGGCTATACCAAGGGAAGAGTACCTCAGACACCTCCCTATAGGGCAACCTTGGCGGGGGATTTCCAGCCAGGCTTGAGCACAGCTGACCCTGTTAAATGCTGTGACCTGAAATGAAGCGAGGGAAGTTTCTGTTCTTTTCTGTGTGTTCTACCTGTCTGAAATTGCAATACCCCTTTGCATGGCTGAAGCCACAAGGGCAGCTTTCTAAAGGTGTCTGTGGAAAAGTGGTTGTATTGTGGTTTTCCCACAAAACCCACAAAGCTCCAAAGATGCTGTTTCAAGCTCCTTTCATCTGAGTGGGGAAGAGGAAGCTAAAAGAAGTGACCGAATACTGGCAGGGCCAACCTGCCTCTCTCCATGACTGCTGCAGATGGGTGCAGTTGCATCAGCTGCTCTGTGATTTAGGAGACCAGCAGAAATGGAATGTCATGTTGGACTGCTGTCTGAGCTGCTCATCACTCACAAGGCTTGCACATCTCATGCAGTATTGCAAAACGGCACTGGCTTTTAAGAATGCTGTAGCCAAAATTATTTTTTGGACAAAAATCAGAGAGAAATTTCTCCATCAATCTGAGGACATTCTGTTGCTTTCCATATGTCTGGCTTTTTCGTGTCAGAACTATGCAAATTTATGTCAATTTTATGCATACTTGAATTGGCTTCATTCTCCTTCACGCATTTTCACAATTCAGATTCACAGGACAGGTAATACAGGGAACAGACTTGCCTTCTCCCAGGGCAGCTATGTACCATAGGCAATCCTAATATGAATAAAGATTGCAAATTACTTTCGTCGTCTGCAGGTGTTCGTATGCTACCCTACCAACACCTCCAGCCCAGATATTTACCAGTTGCTGTTATAAAACTGCATCTGAGTCATGTTCTCTTTCCTTTTTCAGCCTTATGTGGACTAAACTGTAGCAGAAAAACAGATGCTCTGGGACCAAAGTTTTGCAGCAAGTGTTTACACAGCATAAGTTCAGGTTGTAGACAGATAATTCCTGCTGGGATACCTGTGATGATTTCAGACATGATTGCTCTCCTGGCTGGAGGAAACATGAGACGTCCTCATCAAAGTAATCCATGTTAGTTTAAATTGCCTTGGCTGAAAATTGGATCAACTCAACGGATGGCGCAAGACTGGTGAAAGAGAGCTCAGACAGTCAGTGCCCCTGATCCTGGTGGAGCAGCGCCAGCCTCCAGCAGGGAAGTGGTAACTTCTGCGTGGTCTCCAATGTCAGTGTGACCTGGAGGTCATTTCTGCAGAACATGTCTGGCCACAGTTGTGATGAGAAGTCAGTCTTTGGAGGGCTGAATTTCCCAGGTAAGAGCTGAAAGAAACAAACCCAAACCTGCAGAAAGTCAGATAAGGAAATGTCACATTTTATTTCTTCCGCTGCGGCCTGAGAAGATGAATAGAACGGGTCATCGAAGTGTACACTGAGAGCTAGTCAAGGCTTCAGGGCTTGAACAGGTTAGGAGAGAGTCCTCACAGGTGTCCTGGTGGCTCAGGGATTGATGGCTTCATTCCTCAGTTCCATAGTGCTCACTTGCCTCTTGCATTGGGGAACAGGAACGCTCAGTGAGCCTGTTAGCAAGAGGATTGATAACTATTAACTATTAATATATTAATTGATAATTATTAGCTATATAGTTATATATAGTCATAACTGTAGCTATACATAGTTATAACTATTAAATAGTGCTCACAGTATTCGTTTTGTCTTATTACCTTCTTAATATTTATTGATCTGAAATTTGCTTTTAGAAGAACATTTTGTCTATTTTTAAAAGTTCTTTTCTCTGCTCTTTTCCTTTCTTGTTGTTTGAGTTTGTATGCCACGTTCATTCAAAGTGGGACTGCTCCCTCCACCAGGTTGCCTGGTGGCCTGGGAGCCAGCTGGTGTGTAGATGGGCACAAATCCCCCCCTTACCTCAGGCAGGTCCAGCATGCCTTAGGGGCACTGTTGAAGAGAGGATTTCACCCTCTAACTCATGGCCAAGTGGCAGCTGGATTGTGTCAGTGCAGGAGCTCAACGCAGTCCGCTTGGTGAGGGGACATCCATCCCAGTCATCAAACTCCCCATACAGCATGTGAAGATTTTGAAGCTTAGCTGAATTTGACTAGAATTTATGGGCATGAGAACCTGGCATTCCTCGTGCTTGCGTCCACCTTCTACGGAATTTCAAATCTCTCCTCTAAAGCAAAGGGTAAGAATGTGGGAAGAAAAATATCCTGGTTAATAACAAGACCAAGCAGAATCCTATTCACTATTTTCATTCTTGGAAGTGGCTGGACTTGCTAAAGTTTTCCAAAAGAATCAGTCAAAATTAGATGTCATGTACGGAATATTTCATTCTGGACAGGTGAAGCTTTGCAAGTAATAATTAACTCAAAAATTGGGTCTTCTAAGAGGAAATGTCCAGCCACCATTGTAACAGGCAACACTACTAGATTTAGTGTGACTAACCCTTGGTATTGATTCTTGTCTGGTTCTTGAAAGGTAGCTTGTCTGTCTCTTGCACTTTAATTCAGTCATTTAGAGTAAACGAGTACGCCGTTTGCCGGGACCACTGCCTGCCTGCCTGATTTTTCATTCTATGCACACCTTCCCTCGTGTTGCCCCAAAGACCATTAAATCATGGAATAAAGTTCCTGCAAATGGAGACTGTCTTTTTATATCCTAATGCTATCCCTTTGTTGTAGCGAAGCCAAATTTTTAAGTAACACATTGTATGATTTCCAAGGTTTCTGATGAGAAGTGCTTGCAAAGATATATTTACTGTCTCTCAGCCATGTTCTCCTGCTACCCAAATAGGGCATTTTAGCCATGGTGCTAATGCTACCAATGCTGAGGGTCACACAGTACTACGGCTTCACTTTATAAAGAAAAAGAAAGCTGTAGTGGCTGTTTCCATTTGCTTTGCAAGTCAAAGGGTATGGAGAAGTAATTTGGAATGAATCAGGAGGAGGATATTTAAGTTTTGTAACCTCATTGTGCTGCATCCTAAGCCATTCACTGCCTGGGCATGTCCCTGTTCTGATACTGTGTTTTAGGAGTTGTCAGTCAAAGGGTATTTTAGGGCAGTGATAGGAAAGGTTTTAAGTTGTTCTTGATTGCCCTTTTCTCCAGCTCTGAAGGCAGGGACCTAAATCCCCTTCTGAATATTGTGGATTATGCTGCAATAAGGGCCTCTTAGTGTAGGGACGGAGATGGAAGAAGGCTTTATTTCCCGCCTCTCTCCATGGAGGAAATTCAGTCAAGGTGTTATTTTGCTGTCTGTGGGAAACAGGAGACCTCCTGTATTGCTCACAAAGCGTGGTGGTGGCGGGGGAGAGCATTTGCACAGTGATTGCTCTGCTTTGAGAGGAACAAACGGTTGAGCACAACCTGCACACAGTGAATACCTGCATTCAGGACCCAGGTTGTGCCTCCGCAGTGACTACGGGTTTCAGTGTTGTCCTAGGAGTTCTTTTCTCCTGCTCCAGTCCTTCAGTCCAGTGTATTTGTTTTCCTCTTCTCCCAGACTCTCTGCTCATTTCTGGCGCTGGGCTGGGAGCCAGCGGAGCTGCCCCTGGGGAAGGTGGAGCTAGGCCCAGCGCTGCTCCCACCCTTCCTTCCTCTGCTGCCTGCCTCTGGAAGCAGCTTTTCCAGCACACGGGGATGAAGGAATTAGGAGGCACATGGTGTGGCAGGTGCTACCTGCAGCTGGGCTGGGCTGGGCTGAGCTTAGTGATGCAATGCCTGGGTCTTGAATATTTATCTAGAGTATGTGGCCAAACAACCTTGGGAGTGTTGGTGTCTCATTAGTGTAAAACTAACACAGTCGTGAGGCCACATTGCCATTCCTGCCCCAGTAAAGCAGAGTACTTAGAAACCTAAATCTTCCTGAAAAGTAAACTAAATGTTCATAAGGTTAGGTAACATTGGCCCTTTGTCACAGCACAATTTATTAATGACAATAGAGTTCACAAGACCGTTCAGGTCCCAACTTTCCTTACTGGTTTAACAGGTCTTTTTGCTCCATCCGTGTCAGCCACAGACAAACCACATCTCCACCTTTCCTTGATGAAGATTTTTTTTAAGGTTTTGATGTCTACAGCAACCTGTCATCACAGCCTTGTGCATCAGGAAGGAAAACTGGTGACTAGCCTTGTGAAACAAAGCAAGGGCTAGAACAGGCAAAGCAGTCTGACAAGTGAAGTAGTCATTTACAGCGTCCTCGCTAAACCTAAATTATATTGCTAACAACTCTAGCCATCTGGTGGGCTAAGATTCTGTACCATCATCGTTCAGAGAACTACTCAGATATTACTAAGATGACATCCAGCATCAAACGCTGTTGGCTTTTCCTAGTCCCAGAAGACACCCAGAGGACGTCAGAAAATACGTTTGCATAGGTAGTTGCTAAACTATGATGGATGTAGTTTAGTTAGAGGGACCAAGTAAAGAATTTCCCAGACGGAAGAAAACTTTATACTGGCATACAAAGGTAAGTAGTGCATGCACTGCCCTAATCCTTCCTGTCCAGAGTCAAAAAGAAGAGGTGCAGCAGAAGTGTAAATGGGCTTCAGCTAAGCTGTGAAGCTCTTAAACCCGATTATGAAGTATATTGAGCTGACTTGAACGATACCATTCTGGGAATAGCACTGTAACATCTTGACAATCAAATCAGCTCGTCAAAACAAGGTCATCTGATTCTTTTTATTAACATAAAGTATTTTGTTTGATAAGGAGCAAGGAACAAAATGAGCCAAAAGCAATGTTGAGCATTACATCTCATATTGCCCACAGTTTATAAATGACATTCTCAGAAAATGTCTGTGAGCTTCATGCAGTGTGCAGGTCCGGGATACGGCACTGGAGTGGCTCAAGGGAGGAATATTGTATGAGCAAAATCGTGTATCCCTGGAAACATCTTGCCTCTAAAAGTCTACAGCTTCTTGCTCTGTGTTTCTTGTCTCTCTTAAATATACAGCAATTGGGTTCGATTTTCCAGTTCTCTTATAACGCCCAAAATGCATGTGAAGCTAAATACTTCAAATAATTGTAGAACTGCTGATATGAAATGACAACAAATATACACTTTTCTCTTTCCAGTTCTAGCGAATGCTGCAGATTTATGCTATACGCATCTCACTTTTTTAAGTGTATATTCCTGTGCTTGCCTCCTTGAGTGCATTTGAGTATATTAATATTTGAGTATTTCTCCAAGTTAAGAACATGTGAGGAATTTCAACAGGAAACTAACATCTTGGGTATAGAACAATGGGAATAACAAGAAGGCACAATTTTTTTTCCCTGTATTATGTGGCTAGTGACAGGTTTCTTCGTTGTTTACCTACACCAAAGTCCAAAGGGACCATTAGCATTGCTTATGTGATTTTCACAGGCCTCAGAGCCTTATTTCATGCATCAAGCACCTAACTTCTGATTAGTTACAGAACATTTTGAAAGACTCACAGGCTAGGTTTCATTTTACCCAGCTTCAGACTTCTATGATGAAGGTTTCTTCTGTACCAGCAAGGGTTTCTTTAGAATCTGAACAGAGAAATGGCACCTGTAAGTCCAATCACAAGAAGGAAGGGATGGGTCAGCAAAGAAAGTTACAACTCAGGAGTCAAGAAGATCATGACCAAAGTCAAAACTGCTGAAAATGGCATTCATTTAGTCTTCGTAAAAAACAGTAAAACAATTAAGAAAAGTTTCTTCTGGAAAATAGAAGCACAAATAAATGTGTTAAGTAATCTAGATATAGCCTCACAAATTATTTGAGATTACCTGACCTACAGTCGAGCACAACAGTTCTGAACTGTTGGCAAAATATGCTACTTTCCATTACCAAATTTGAAGCAAAATTCAGAGAGTTTAATGCAATCAAATTAGAGAGAGGCAATATCCATCCCTGAATTCGGAAAGAATAACTAAAGGTGAGTAACTAGATTGGGAATGGGCTAAAGCATAGCGCAGATTTACTGACAGCAAAATGCGCTAGCCTGGCCTAGCACTTCTCTCACCTGAATGAGCTGATTTTCAACACAAAGCAAGTGAAATAGCCCAAATTTTGCATGAAGTTCAGTAAAGACTATCCTTATTGTAAATGAGTATATGTTTTTTCTTTTCTTTTTTTTTTTTTGTCAGTTAGCATGATGGATGAGAAAATGACCGATAAGGAAAAGCAAGCATCCAGGAGAGGAGGAAGTAATCAATAAGGAGAAATAGAAGATTCCTTCAGGGCTTGGATGAGTGGCTAAAATATCTTAGCATTTGGCACGAAAAGTAGGAGCGTGCTGATGAACGCTTTTGATCATAACAGCTGGGAGGCAGAATCAGAGCAGAGCAACAGGATGACCTTACATCGTGACATAATAGGGAAGTAATGAAATTTTAAAAGTCCAAATTGCAAGGTTGCTAAGTAGCAAAAAATCCTGCTGTAAGCTGGAAATCATCAGCTGGAAACAAAGGAGGAGGAAAAAGGGCCTTTGTGTACGAATGAGTTGCAGGGTAGATGGCATGTGATGTAGCTGCGGAAAGGCTAAAAACGGGTCTTTGGTTGGATCAGACGTGGTACCTCCAGTGGAGACACAAAAAGCCTTAATTACCTTGTATGAAACAACGGCAAGTTCTCGTCTGAAAAGATGTGCACAGTGACGGTGGCCCCTCCTTGCTGAAGATGAATAATCCCTGGGGCAAAAGGGAGAGGGTGATCAGTAGATAGGGAATGAAACAGTGCTCATCACATGGGCTGATCAAAGTGACTGAAGGCTGGACTTGATCCAAGCGGATCTTTCTAGTTGTCTCAGTTTAATCAGTCTCCTCTTGTGGTAAAATGAAAACAGGGGTGAAAATGCACCGAGTTCTCACCTCTTCCAAATAGACATACAGTGGGAATGAAAAATGGGACATAATTAATGTTTAAGTATTGCTGTCATTATCTATTCAGTATAGTCCTTTACTCTGAAAAAAATGGCTAAAAAAACCCAGAACACTCTACAAAATGCTTTTTCTTTTTTTTCAGTAACAAGTAGTAAGTGATGAAGAAAGTTTCTTGATATCTTTATGTAGCACTGTTCTTATGTAGCACTATTTTCAACTTTACTACTTAAAAATCTAATCTGTAAAACTTGGATGAGGCTGTACACATATGTATTACAGTATGTAAGCATGCACAGAGATTTTAAACATGATGTATACAGTAGACACAAGATATATAATAATTAGCATTTATTTAGGTAAACTTGACTGTGAGTGTTGTCTAAGGAGAGAATCTATAAATGTCTATTTACTTGTGTGGCATCATTTTAGACACGCTGTATAATTTATGCAGCTCTGCATCAAATAGGGAAGCCTGCAGGAAATCCAGGTATAGAGCACACAGGGTCGTGGTCAGAGGACCAAAGCAGAAGAAAGGTAGTCATGCTAATAGAAAAGTTCACTTAACATGAAAGGTGTGCTGGAAAAGGGCAGGAGCTGCAGGACACGGATGCGGGGCTGTGCTCGATAGAAACGTCCCTGAAATCCAGCTCTTTCATGAGGCTGCTGCTTGTGTTTGAAAGGCCTCTTGTGAACAGCTGGATAGATTACAAAATGAAACAGGAGCATGAGGAAATGAAAAGAAAGTACTTGTTTTTGTACGCTGAGGCTGACAGGGAGCACTAGCTTTTCTCCTCCGCATGGTGTTGCTGCAGTTCTCAGGGACTCAGCAGCATATTTTGGGTGTTTTTTTCCCCAGAGTTTGGATACAAAACCAAAAGCTGCATTATATAGTTGTACATAATAACAGAAACAACTGTCATTTTTAAAAATAATTTATTTCTTGCTCTTTTAAGTAGAAAATTATGCTAAATTGCTGTTGCAATTATTTTATGCCTTTGTATGTGAGTAATAACTTCTCCTTGGCTATCTGGAGATCTTTATGGTAAAGACATTTTGTTTACAAGAAGCAACAAAAGTATTGATGTTACTTCCAGGAATAATGATAAAATTGTTCCATTAGAAGGATCTTATGTGCTGCTAATTACTTTTGTATTTAGAATCGGAAATGACAATCTGAAATCAGAATATTTCATTAGTGATAATGAACTTAATTTCTGACAAGTAATGTATTCCCAAGGAAATTACTGATGTTAGAATTATAGCGAATAGCATGTGGATTAAGACATTTGAATAACTAAAAACAGAGAATTAAAAAAATATGATCAGTGTAACAATGTGAATGAGATTTTCCATATAACCCCAAATTTTACAAGGTGAAAAGAGATTCAGAGACTTGGCATAATCTGAAAGCTTTTTTAAATAAAAAAAGAGAAAAAAAGGCCTTGAAGCAAAAGCAAATCTGAGAAAATCTAAGACACAGTGTCTGCACCTTCGGGGCCATTATCTTTAAATGAACATGAGTGAATAATGCATTACCTCTTTTGGTAACTGATATTAAGTTGAATGGAGACCCCTCCCAAAAAAGAAGATGGGTCTCCAGGAAATGGCTCAGTGAGAAGAACTTTTCTCAACGGAGCCTATAGCCGTATGTTTTCCAGAAAGTCCTTTGGAGGTATCACATCGTAGCAGGAAGCTTCTCTCAGGCTCCCTGTTTTCGCTAGTCTATGCTACTTCAGATGTAAGACAATGAGCAAACAGGCTCCGGGACAACTTCCCCTCAACACTGTGAATTCACTATGTAAAAATCTTGTTAACAGCCACGTCAAGCTTGATGTCCAGCTCGACGATGGAACCACGCACTGTGGGGAACCTTTTACTGCTTGTATGTCTTGCTCTCCCATCCTACCCTACCACTTCTTCTCCTACTCGGTATTTGCCCCGTTTCTCTCCCGTTTCGTGGAGTTCAGACTGACATCCTTACAGACGACCTTTTGGGACACCTTTCCCATGTCTCAGGAGGCGCGTGCCATAACTCACCGTGCTTCCAGCCAACCATGGTTTTGCAGTGGTAGCGCACAGATTGTGCGCTGCAACCCCGCTCAGTTGAGCAAGGAAGGGTTCCTGCCGGCCTCAGCAGTGAGTATTACCTAACCCCTCTTCTTTCCCTCACGAAGACAACTGTACAAATTATGTGAAATTTGTTATGTGAAATTACACTGAAATCGTCACACGCGGACATCTTTTTCCTCCTGCCTGTATTCCGAAAGCTCAGCCTACTGTGTTTCCACAGCCTTGTTGGTGATGGCTTGTGCTGAACGTGCCTGGGCCAGAGTGAGGCGAAGCAGGCCTGTGTGGAAAGCTGAAGAATAAACACTTTCCTCCTGATCACTGAGGAAAATATACCTTGACTGCTAGGAAAATACCTAAGGATAAGCAGCAGAGAGCAAGTCTGAGTATCATTAAGCGCAATAATAAAACTCTCAGCAAATCCAAAGAGAAGGGTTTCCTTTCTGTCTTCATTCAAGATACAAAGTGGGAGAAGAATACTCTTAATGCAGCTGCTTTGGTTTGAAATAGCCCAGGCACGCTAATCTAGGTGGGCTACAAAAGCCATCTGGTTAAGGGGATGCATGGAGAGAGGTAAAACTGCTATTCCCACAGTAACAGGGAGTGGAAAGGACCCCTTGAGAGCAGGCCTGGCAAAAAGAGTCCCATTTCTATGCAAGTGCTGCTTTGTCAGTGCTTGTGTTGCTGCTGTGGTGAGGGGCACTTGTGGAGGGCAGGATGCCGCTCAGCTGGGTCTTGGCCAAATATTGTCATTGCCATCCTGCCACGGGGCACTATAACTGACCAGCGAGCATCCTTGGGAAGACAGAGATGGGCAGGATAGCAGAGAGCAACCGTGGGAAGAGCAGACGCTCCGGCCATGCCGAGGTTTCTGAAGCGACCGAGCAGGCAGGCTGTGTGGGAGCTGCACACTCCCCAATCTCCCCATCACTAGTACTGCAAAAAAGCAACCCCCCCCCCCCAGCTTCTCCTCAACTTTCTATTTGAAATCAAACAAAAGATTGAAAGGCTGGAATCACTCCTTCACCTCCCAAATTACCCTTTTTCATTCAGACATCTATTTTTTTCTGAGGTAGCTGACAGTCAGCTTGGAAATAGAGCTGTGTCTTGAGTGGGAATCAGTCTTTTGGAGTGACTGGTGCAGAAACACACAAGCTGAATCAGTTATTCCCTGTCACTGCTTCCTGAATGCTACCAGCATTTTCTAGTTGTAGAGAAAGTAGTTTCTCTAGTAGAAAAAGACTTTTCTAAATCAGGAAATAAACTGCAAATCAAATGACCTGTCAGATTCAGGAGAAGATGCATGTGTGTAGAGATAGCTAAGAAGCAATCAGTGCAGAAGGGAAAGAAAAGAGAAGGCACTACTATAATCTTGCAGCAATGCTCTATGTGCTATAGAGTACTCGAGACTTAATTACGCTTCACTTGTACAAAAGTTCTATCCCCATATAATCATATAAACCATTTAATTTCTCCTAAAAAAGTTTGGCCCCTTCACAGCTAGTGGCATTTCTGATGAAACACACTGTTTTCATCCAGAGGTATGAGCTGCTTTTGCAAAGCAACAAATGACATGCAGTTGTGAGACGATTATCTGACTGTGCCTACTCTCCCCGTCCTCAGACAGACCTCCTTCCTTCTCCGTCCTGTCCGTGTATCAGCTCTTTAATGAATGCTTGTTTAAAAAGTAGCTTGTAGATCATTTTATTGCCATTTAGCAAGGTAGCAAGGCACCACGTGACTGGGTAACTGCACAGTGCATGGGCAGCCATCGCTAGATTAGTCTGCAATCTTCTGCTTTGCAGCAATATTCTGCTCAGTGCGGGACATCCGTCTCCTATGGGATAAATCCCACACCCTTGCCCCTTAAATGCGGACAGGATCTACTGCAGAGGCGTCGGAATCTTGTGCTAAATCTTCCTTCTCTAACTATAAAGGAGTGCTGTCACTCAGGCATGCAATTTTGGTATTCTCCTTCTGTGAACCATGTTCTAGTAAGTGCCTTTCCCTCCCACAGTCACATCAAGCGAATACAGAGATGCTGCAAAAAAAGGAGTAAAAACATCAGCTCTCCTGCTGCAGGAGACTACATCCTACAGTGCCTTTCACAAAGGCTCCTGCTTAAGCATGACTTATTCTTTTGCCCCATAAGTGACAAGGAGGTTGCTCCACAACCTGATTGCTTTGATATCTTTTTGGTCTGCTTACACGGTTATACGCAATCAAGGACACGATGATCTATATATCCTGTGGCCAATTCATTCTCAAGTGTGTCCTGTGCAAATCTTATCATTCGCTGATTTCCCCCAGCTCAGGATCCTTCTGCCATCCTTTATTCCAGCTGTAAGCTTGTTAGGGGCCAGGCTATTGCTGCATTTGTCTAAAGTACTAGGTGTACCTAAGGAATTGAATGAATTGTGCACTACTATAGTCCAAAAACGGGCTTTGAGAGGTCAGTGAAACAAAGTAAAACAAACACATGGCACGATTTGTAAATGAAAACAAAGCAATTTTAGGAACTATATCTTTGGAAAAGCATTGGTGATTATATATTTGCATAAGAAATACCTCAATGGGAGCAAAAAAAAAAAATGGTGCATCAAATATGGGGGATAAAGTAGTAAATCGATGCAGGAAGATTTTTGGAAAGGAGGAAGTGTTATGTAAATGAAATAGAGGAATAGTTTGATATAGCTAATCGGAAAGGTGTTCAATGCTACTTTTCCTACGGAAGATGAGAGCGAGGACATGGAGACAAATAAAGGAATCTCATGAAATAATGGGTACTTGAGGGTCTTTGGAACTTTGCTCACTCAGAATTATGACGTTTGATGAATTAAAATTAACAAAGAATTGGAGGAAAAGAAAAAAAAGCTGTTCCAATAACTAACTGAAGCCAGAAACCTGTGAAGCTGCAAATGAATCTTTATGCTTTAGCATGTGCAGCAGTACAATGATGGCTAATTAACCTAATTAGGTTTTCTTGTTAGTATATGAACTCTGGTTGTATAGAGAATAAAGCGAAATGCATTATAAGCAGCACTTAACGATCATCTTTATTTTTGATAGGAGACTCTGTACTAACAATTCCCAGCCTTCCAAATACAAACTCATTTTCATGAAAATGTTCAGGAAAACCTGACCTGTTCTCAGGACTTCACAAGCAGCAGCGATAGGCAACGTTTTGCATGCCATGAAATTGGCAGAATAATGATTAGTAATTAACAATCCATCCAATATTTTTAGTGGGGTAGATAAATCTTCCTTAGATGCTTTGTAGATGAGTCTTTCATGGCAAAACCTCTTCATATTGTTTTGGAAATAGGAAAAAAGCAAAAAAAGGCAGAATTATGTCTTGAAAAGAGATTAGTCTCTTTGAGTCTGACAATCCTGAAGCAGCAGTTGCTTCTGTCATCTACGTGTCTGAGGGAAAAGGAGTCTCTGCGGCTTCCTGCTCACAGAGGACACTGGACAATGGCCTCATCCGTGCAGTACCTTCTCATTGACTTTTCCAGGACACAGACAAATCGCTATTGAACTAAATATACCTGCCGAAAGATTCTTGTCCCGTTGATCCAGATGTCAGCCACAATCTTTTTCTCTGTGAGCTGAAACAACTGTCTGTATTAAAAGTTATGTGATTCTGGACTCTGGGAGTTTCTTCTTTAGCATTTGTCCAATAATGAGGAATACATATACTAAAGTATTGGACTTCCAAAAGCAGAGACGCTAAAAGGAAAATAGACTTTTGCACAGAGTACATCTCTTCAGTGATACCACTATTGGTCTTGGCAATCAGAAAAGTGGTAGTAATGAGTTTGTGTATTTATTAACCTGGTTTCCTAATTTTTCTAGGATGCTGCACAGGTATGTCTAGTTTCAGGTCCCTTCTCAATGACTTCCAAGACTGTCGTTCCATTTCAGCCAAATTTATCAGAACAATGACAGAGTCAGAGACACTGCATTTCCACAAATTTCACAAATACGAGCTATGGAAAGACACAGAAACTTCATTAATCTTTTATTGAAAGAAAGAAACTGCAGCTGGAGTTCACATCATACTACGTGCCAGAGAATCCAAGCAGAAAAGAGGTACTAGGGCTGCCTCGTGGACTGCTGGTGCTTTGTGTTTCACAGCTGTCTTTCAACTCGGCATCCTGAAGGGTAAGTAGCAAGGGAAAATCCACCTCCTCAGTCACGAGTCTGATCCTAAGGAGATTCCCTAAGGAGATAAATTGTTCAGTAACAATTAAAAAAAAAGGCTGACTTTTTAAAAAATTTATCTTATTTCTTCCTCCCTGAAAATCCACGGACAATGTGAGTTCATCATGAAGCCTTCATGTAATTCAACTAACCGAAAGACAGCATTGGAAACCAAGTTCCTCTAGTTCTGGAACTACTTCTTAAAACTTTTGTCTGAGCGATACTTTCTCTACCGTTGTTAGCAAGTTCAATTTTAATAAAACTATCAATCATGGCTCTTCCTCTCTCCCACCACTATTTTATAAGAGGAGCAATTTGTAGGTGCCATCCAACAGAAATGTTCCTGTCTTGCTTTCTTGTACAATTTTCTCATGAAAAAGAAAAGAAAAACCCTAACCATAACCTGACAGCAAAACGCATTGCTGTAATTTAGGGAGACGATTCAGCAAAACTGATGAGGTGCCATTACCACAAGAGCATGGGCTGTTTTTTGAATAATTACTACTACTTATATAAGCACTACAGTGTATGCATTATCTCTGCGTGCTAGAAGCAGCCGCGGGGCCTGCTGGGGTGGTGTGCATGCATAATATATCTCAGCATCCATGCACACCCTTTAGGTAATGAATAGAGACCAGTCTAAGGTCACAGAGCAGCTGCTCTATTTGTTATCTGAAGAGTGAGGAATAAAAATAAAACAGGATGTGAATTAATAAGCTCTTAATTTTATTATAATTTCCCATTGTTGTTGATCAACAGCAGCTGTGTGGCTAGTTGTGAGACACCCAGTTCCGGAAGGGATCAGCTCCAACTGCAGTGAGCATATGGGAGCCTGAAAAGAGGCAGATATGGTACAGAAAGAAAAATCACATTCCCATCCACTTCTACGACGGAAATTTGTGGTTTTTTGCTTAGCTGTGTACAGTATCACTACCTGTTCTTGAGCAATGCCAGTGCATTAAATGTATGTGTACATTTCATTCTCTACACCACCCAGTACATGCTGATGCCTCCAGGGATGGACAGCCCCAAGGGTAAAATGTACTAATACAACCTTAAATCCATCAGGCTAGAATCTGTGGGCAAGTGTGTGTGTATGTGCTGGTAATGTGCTGGTGATATAAATCTTGCTACAGTTAAAATCCAAAATATCTGGTTACTCTTGCCTGTACAGTCCCTACTATCCAAAACAAAGCCCAAACATTGTCAGAGTTTGTGCTGCTGACATCACTTGTTCAAGTTCTTCACACTGATATTAGTGCAAAATGCAGCTATTTGATTCTGCTCATGGAAGCAAGAGAAATGTATGGCCATCTTACAGAGAAGGTGACCACAGAAGGCTGGAATACAACTTTTTGCTGTGTCAGATCAGAGTGGGTTGACAGCAGACACTGCTTGGGACAAAGTAAGCTAAGACCTCTGAAACATAATGAATATGGGTCTGGTCTAAGGCACTGTAAAATCAACAATTTCCACTGACCTTAATGGGCTTTTAATACAGAGCAATTACTTTAAATGCCACTAGTCAGACCAAACTGATGCAATATGGTAGGGCTTTCTTTTCCCTTAGTGACCTCTTTGCCATACCCAAGAAAAGTGACTATCTCTTAAGTAGTTTAGAAAATCTAACATGTTTTTTCTTCACTCCATTTGATTCCACTTGATTCTGTTGCTCTTTGAAAAGACTTCACCTCTCCAATGCCATACCCAGCAGCATACTGTCTCCCTGGGAAATCTCTGCAAAAGGAAAACGTCCTCTTATCTCTATTTATTTGCTGGCTGTAGATTAAAGTAGAAATAAAAAGACAGTTAAAAGCTATAAGGAACAGTCTCTGTGTTTCTCTACAGTAGCTAAACTTTTCAGCTCCATGAGACAGAAACCAGTAAGGGAGATTATGTTAGGAAAATAGCCTTAGTGTGCTAACTAGCGGGCTAGGTGCACATGCTTCTGCTCTGCACATTGAGAGGGGTAGCTGGGATGGATAATGCATTTGGAGAAACCAGAGCCGAGATGTTCACAGCAGCCGTCTGACCCATGCCAAACTGTTCTGCTTTCCAAGGAAGCTGCGGCATCCACGTGCACCAAGTGTGGTGACGCTGTCACCCGGGCGCCTTCCCATCCTCCTGTGCAGCCGCCTGAGGACACCCCTGGAGCTGGGTGCTGCAGCTGCGCTGCGGATCTTCACCACAGCAGCCACCCGGGATGCCTCTCAAGGGCCTTTGGGAAAAAAATGCTCGGGAATAAACTTACATGTGAGGCTGGGCAGCCTGATTCACTTTCAGGGATCGAGAACTGGTGTCTGCAGAAACTGCAACATGGAAACAGCAAGTGTGGAGGACTAACGACAGCTATGGTCATTGCCTATTTGTCCAGTCAGTACATAAACCAATATCCAATGTGGGTGGGCAATCACTTGGAACGGGGTTTTATGACATTTCACTAAAACCTTCATCAGACAGGTTGGAATAACTTGGTCCAGCTATTTGGGTCAAAGGCATCTGAAGACACTAAGCTCATTGAATGTAAATCAAGGTGTTACTGAAATCCATTTCCTTTGGTTACTTGAAAATTATTAAATGAGTTCCTTTTGTATGAGGCAGCAGGATTTGATGATAATAAATGATATTTCAAAATTGTAGAAAATAAGAGTATTTATGTGTTTATTTGGAATAAATGATGTGTAGTAAGATGCTTATTTTCCTATTGCCAGTAGAAATAAAAAAAAAAAAAAAACCAACCCAAACCACTATTTGTAGAGAAAATAACTGCTTGATTTCCTCCCACAGATTGTTTGGTTTGGGAAACCCGCATAATATGAGTCATTATGTATGGCTACACATCAATAAAATAAGAATATATCTGCTGTTTATGTAATTGAAGTTTCTGTACATATGGATTTCCTAGGTGGCTTCTAAATAACTTTGTAGAAATTATAATGTTTAAAAAGGATTACTGAACCAATTCATCTCTTTAAAATAAAGATAAATGATTGCTATAGAATTCTGGAGGTTAACTTTTAAAATTACTGGGAAAGTGATTAACTGCCTGGCAAACCTTAGGGAAAAGGGTGAGGCCAAGCAGGGAGCTGCTCCCACCCCCTCCAGAGTCACTACAAGACACAAATACAGTAGGGAAAGTCCACCTTGCCCCATGAATTTGATCTCCCATTGTATCTTGCTCGCTCTGGTTTGCTATTTCAGCTGTATCAGGCTTTCCTTACCCCATCTGTATGCATGCGGGTGGTTATAGGTGCTCCTGTTTGGGTAATACACACATTTGCGTGTGAGAGCGGAAGCAGAAAAACTATATGTACAGCATTTGCAGCACAAGGTTATTTCCGTGGTCATCGCTGGTGGGACAAGTTTCTCATGACAGCTTTCCAGCCATCTCTCAGCAATGGAGAGCTGAAGTGCACAACCTCAGGAGTGCTCTAGCCCTCTTCTAATCCCAGCCCTCCTCACCTAATGCATCCCTGTAAAAGCACTTCGTCTTTAAGAGCTTTAACCTCTCGGCAGGCCCGTGCTGTGGCTCATGGGACACTCTCACACTTACCTTATGCAAAGGTAGCAGTTGCTTGACAGCAGGGCAGCACGTCTTTGTCTCTTGATTCAGAAAGCCAGCTGAGTGATAATGCTTCACCAGGCAGAGCCGGAAGCACTTTATAAAGCATTTCAGGTGTGTAGTAGGACCATGCAGCATGATTTACCAACCAGGTGCTTTTAGGACGATGCTTAGTCCTCCCAGGAAAATATCATGCAGGGTGACCACTTAGAGCAGAGTGACTTGCTGTAGCTTGTGCCTCCATAGATGTGAGAGACCAGCCCACTGGAGGACCTGACATTTCAAGTGAGCAGAGGACAGCTCCAGCAATGCTATTTTATTTTATTTTATTTTATTTTATTTTATTTTATTTTATTTTATTTTATTTTATTTTATTTTATTTTATTTTATTTTAGTTTAGTTTAGTTTAGTTTAGTTTAGTTTAGTTTAGTTTAGTTTAGTTTAGTTTAGTTTCGTTTCGTTTCGTTTAGTTTAGTTTCGTTTAGTTTCGTTTAGTTTCGTTTAGTTTGTATGTATATGGAGATTCTACACTGGACTGTCTGTGGCATCGGGGCTGCAGCGTAACATTTATCTTTATAGGAATTTGTAGTCCTGTGCTCAGCAGCTCATACACATTGCAGACTGGAAAGAACTCTTCTTGTTTCATGGAAGAACCGTGCTGAGGTAACGGGCCCACTGCAAGGACAAGGATGCAGCGACGATGCTAATTCTGCTGCACAATGTCACTGTGTTTTGGAGACCAATCCCAATTTACACTGCTCAAAATCCTGGTGTCCTCTGTGTCAGCCCTGCTGTAGAATTCCTTGTATATAGTCCTGTATATCACGTGTTGTTTGCCTGCTCTTCAGCTCTGGTCAGGGGCACCGCAGCAGGGTGGCTCAGGGAGAAGTCAGGACATTGCTCATTGCTTTGCACCACAGCAGCGTTAATGCAGGCAGGCAAACCTATGTAAAGGCCAATCCTTCTGCTCATATTTCTGTCCTGAAGCTTTATTTGCAGAAGACTTATAGACAAAAAAAAGGCTCCCTCTTCATGCTCTATGTATTCAACTCCCTACATATGCAGCAGTGCTAAGAGTTAAGAAAACAGACAAGCATGCCACCTGAGGCGATACACTGCTAGTAAGGAAAACTGCAGCGTATGTTTGTGTTTGGGCTTTCAGCATATGTTTGTATTTGGACTTTCAAAGAGTGTATGAGCCACAATATTCTGATAAAACTTGGAACACTGGTGGACCCAAGGTTATTTAACCTTTCACTGTTTAAAACGATTTAGCAAACTGTATGCATAATGTAGTATTGAGTATAAATCAGAATACACACACTTGGAAAAGAAAACTGAGACGGTTCAAATCCAAAGGTAGTTTAATCCTGTCCTTCATGCAGACCTGCTATATGAACTAAAATCCCTAAACAGCAAAACTTCTCTATTTCTGGACGAGACATTAAACATTAATTTCTTCATCACTGTGCCAAGGAGTTAGCACATGTGCGGGGGGGGAAATGAAATTTCAGCACCGCAATCAGTAACGCAAGTTAGGGACATCTGAACCTTGCCATGTATTTTTGCGTGGGTGACGTGTCACTCTAGAGACCAGAGATCATTTCTAGCAGAAAATTTTCTTCTCTTCTTGTTTCCAGCTTAATTCAAAATTTAATTAGTTGCTGAAAGAACAAAGTAATATTCTTAAGGCAAGCTCTGCTTTGATGGATCTTCAGGAAGTAGAGAAAGGAGAAGTGAGAGGAGACCCTGTGGTGCTCTCCTCGTGCTCAGCGCGCTAAGGGAACAGCCAAGCTGCCCAGTCCCAAGACCTCCATGGGCAGGTGGCCAAGCGAGGTCCCTACATCTCCTCACAGCACTACCAGCGGTGCAGACAGAGCTCACCTTCAATCGAAGGCTTTTTTTTTTCCTTTTCTGGAACTTCATTTTTTTTTAAATTTTCCCAATACTATGCATACCTTTTAAATGACTAATGACTTAGACTCTTACTGTCTGCCAGCTCCATCAGGCCTGAGCTCTTCTGCACTAGGTGCTGTATGAGCCCTCAGAAGCAAACAGACTTGTGTCAGGACTGGTATAACAAACTAGCCATACTTATTTAACTATATATAGGTATCTGAATATAGCTATAGTAGCTGAGCTAAGTTAGCAGCAGTCAATCATTTAAGAATATTCCACAGTAATCACCTTTTGTTTACTCGCTTAGTGAGTTTCTAAAAGAAAGTTTTTTTGGTGATTCAATTATATGGATAGTCTACGTGTATATGGGTTTATTGTGCATTTATTTAAGAAAGAACTTGAGAAACCCAGAAAAATGTCTCTGCAGTCAGCGTGCCGAGATAAGAAATTACTGAGTTTTCTCCCCTTATTAATTACTGCTGCCATCTATTTTCTGCTGGTGACATCACAGTACAAAGAAAGACAGGAGCTTCTCTGTTACGAGGGATAAAACCAAACTGGGTTCCCATCTAGAGATGAGAGGAAGAAGGAAGGAGAAGTGGAATAACTCATCATGCTTTAACTATATTATTTACTGTGTATTGTCTCATATTACATTATCTTTGTCTTGAAATACACTTGTCTCTCCTTATTTTGATTTTTGTGTCTACATTCTTTTGCAAATTAAGAGCCGTGTTTCGTTTTCTCCTGTTTGGCAGTTCCTTGTTTGGAAAGGCTTTTGTCCTGCCCATGTTTGCCTTCTCATCTTCAGATGTGTGAGGCACTAAACGGTGAGTGCTGCCAAATATTGCAGCTCCTTCAGAAAAGCACGGGGCTTAAAGAAGAGAGAAAATAGAAAAGAAATACTTCAGCCAGCCTCAGCAGCTTCCTCAATTTGCTTTGAAGGCATCTTTATGTTGAAGAGTAATTTCTTGGGTTTGTTATGGATAGCAAATGCTAGTTACTTCAGCTGACACATCTGCACTTCAGGATATCAAGGTAAGTATCAGTTACAGGATGCTGCCAATGAGTCTTTATTTTCTATGCGCAATAAGTCTGTATCCGTCACAAATCACTTATTTAATCAATTCCAGTCTCACTGACTTTTGTGTCATTTTTGCTCAATCCTCTCAGCACAAGGTGGTCTTTTTGTTGCTTTCATATCATTCCCCCCCGCCATTCAGTTCGATTTGTTGATGTTCACACTGCCTGTCGCCATAGCAGGTGAAACCAGAGGTATCAGAAAGGTGCCCTAATGAGAAAAACACCCGCTCCCTGCAGTAAGGGGGAGCTTTTGATCTGCTGTGTTTTTCTGGCCCGCGGCAGTTCTGTGAACAGTAGGCTGGGGCTGCTCAATGAGAGGGCCCGTGCTTTATACTCGCGTTGCTCAGATCCAAAAGGATGTGTGCGGAGGGACAAGGGCCCCCAGCAATTTTGGAGGGTGGTATCTCACCCCTAGATACCAGAACAGGGGGATTAACACTCTCTGTATGAAGGACTCCTGTTTCTGGGATGGTTTTAGCAGAGAAGTAGGAGAGATTGAAGCCTTGCAAGCCCATGCGGGGACACAGAGAGGCCCCGGGGCACACGTATTTCTGGTCATGTCACAGGAACGTGTGCTTACCTGGAGCTGCTTGCACTGACCCCACAGATGGTGGACGTGTATTACTGGTCCCTACTGTGAACCCCAGCTGGACACTCCTACCTGGACAAACTGGAAGAGGAGGGAAAAAAAAGGAAGCTGAAATACTGCGTGTTCTCTAAAGCTACCAAGATAAAAGGAGAGTATCAGTGAGGCAGGATGACTTTTGAATGCACATTACCACTAGAAATTGCTTGTTAAACAATTGGGAGCGAATGAAGTTGGCTCTCTAAAACTGCCTTCTGGCAGGTATTAGCTTGTGGGAAGTTATCCATGGCATATCCTCAGCAACAACTTCAATGGCCTGACAGATCAGGTGTGAACAAGAAGGCTTCAGGTGGCTGTTATTACGTGCAGTTTTTCTTTTTCCTTACCCTTTTTGTAGCTTTGTAAATTAATTGCACTACCCTTCTCTTCTGCAACAACAAATACAACTTTGTTGTCTCCTTAGAGGGGCTCTAGCAATAAAGGTGGTCAGAAGGTCAACTAACTCTGAGGGAACCTCTGCGTACTGGAAAACCAAATTCCTTCAAGCCTGGACTGCAGGGCTTGGGGAGCGCTGGCTGACCCTGACTTGCAGGAGACATGCTGGGCACTTCCTTCATGCCTGTTTGGGGACTGGTGAAAGGCAATATTTCAAACTTATATACACCGTGTTTCCTGGGAGTTCCCTCCAGATTAAAACCACGTACAAATGCTGCGACACAAATACTGTATGCTACTCTCAGGAGCTTGGTTTAGACGTAGTCTTTCTCAGTCACATTGAATTCAGCCTCTGAGCTCAAGTCTTTTCTCTGGTGAACTCACTAGGAGTTTGATGACTGCCTCACCGAGACCATACTTTTGCACTGTGCTCACCTCCACCACATATTTATCCAGGCAGATGGAAATGCTGACATTAAGCCAATGAGCAGAGGTGTATTAGCACAGGGAAGTCTTTTCGCAGGCAAGCAGTTTGCAGGCAAGTTCTCATTACACTAGGCAGGTGACTGATGGCTGTTCTTAGCTCTCTGAGTTATGCTGGAAGGTTTCAGCCCTGTTGCTATTCCTGTATTCTGCAGATATTGTAGAAAAGCAAATAATAGAAAAAAAAGCATTTACCATTTTTATTTTTTTTTTACATTAAGTGTAAGCAGTGAGCTTAGTGAGGAAAGTCAATGTGGCTGAGTGCAGATCAGAAGTGTCTGCACTCTCTGCTGGTTCTGCTGTAATAATTTTAATGACTGTTGCGCCCTGCTTATTTATTGAAGTGGCTCGTTAATGTCTACATGGTTTGTAGTAGAAAAGCACTAGTAAATAACAGACCACTATGGGGTTTGATATTGCTTGTATCAGAAACCGTATTTCTCTTTCCAGCAAAATATTTGTATCAATGCCAGTTTTCAATTAAAAGCCATAATTTTAAACATTGCAATTGCTGCATGTTAATAAGCATTTTTCACCATGCAGATTACGAGAAACATTTTGTGTTATCTGCCAAGTGAAATGACATGTTTTCTTTTAGTATGAAATTGCATTAACTGCTAAGAAACACTCGGAGTTGGTATCCCTCCTTTTGCCCCTCGTAATTTATATCCAGGTACCCTAAGGTGTTGATCTGGGGCCTTCCCATTACAGACATAATGAGGATTTTTTTCTCTGTGCCTACCTGGGACTCCACTGCTCCCCATGACACAGTTTTATGAGATCAAGGGCTCTTGGGATAGGATCCACAAACTGGTGCTATGATGACCATTTCCCAAGTACATGTGGTGTTCAGTTAGTTCTTTTTCTGTTTGTATGTGTCTGTATTGACAACTGAAGAGCCTGTGGTGTTAGAAAATGGAGTTTCTGAGGCCTCGCTCTGGATGAGATGGGGACCTTGCACAGAGCAAAGCAGGTTCCAGCAGCAACTTGTGCTCTGCTTGTTCTCCTGCCTGGAGGTCGTGCTGGCACCGGGAGCTCAACCGGACCGGCCAGGCCTCCCTGGGACCACTGCTGGGGAGGGAGGGGGCAGCCATCTGGGAATGGCTCTACCAGCGCCTCTGGGCCTTCAGCACTGCCCAGAAGACAGGGAGAGAGGCTCTTCACACCTCGCTTTCTTTTGGGTGAACTCCCCGCGTTTGGCTGTACTCCAGCAGGCTGTCCTGCCTGGAGGATTGCTGAAGCAGAGGTTGGATGAGGTGCAGGTAAACAGGAGCGTCTAAACGACTGAAGGCAGCATTAGCACCACATGGCTCGAAGACACCATCTCTGAAGCCCAGGTTAAAGTTCCTTAGACTTAGAAGGAGAGGATGGGGATACCACAGCAGTTTTCTAACATGTAAAAGACGCCTGAGAAAGGATAACATTTAGTGTTTTCCATGTCCAGCTGTTTCCCACACTTTATCAGGAGTAACTGGTTTAACTGCAGAAAAGAAGATTTAGCTTTTGAGGAAATATTTTCAAATTCAAAGAAGACGGTGACCGAGATGAAGGCAGTGCTGGACTCGCCTTCATCTGAAAATTTTGAGAATCATCTAGGTACCGATCTGACAAGGCCCTCTCTCTGCCAGTGTAGGACAGGGACCCGGTGGCCTCTTTAAGTTCTCTTCTGCAGATAACTGCTTCTCTGGTTATTCTGAAGCAATATATCAGTTTCCCAAGAGCTGGCATTCCATGGTAATAGCAAAATATGGAAAATAAATAGAAGAGAGTGACACTCTGATGCAAAAATAAACAAACTCTTAACTAGAGGGGACATCAATAGAGCCTATGCAATCTTGAACAGCTTTGGCTTATTCTTTTGTAAGCAAAAAGGTTAATAAGCAATTTAAAATTTTGGCCTTTACATCGTATGAGAGGAAAGGTAAGGGATTGCGTGCACAGGACTCTGCATTTGCTGCAGGCCTTGGAGAATGCTTTAAGTTTATTTGATGCAACATCAAGTTCTGCAAATTTGAGTATGTCATTTTAGCTTTTGGAGAAGGTTGCTTTCTTGCTGACTTTCCATGGAGATGCTGAAAGGCTCTTAAGGGAATATCACATCCATTTCTATGCAGAGACCGTTGAACAATTTCATACCAATTATAAGGAGTGAGAGATTCTCATCAATATAAGTTGACATCTATGTCTAAAGAAAAATGTTCATCTTATATAGGCAGGGCACGATAATGAGATGGAGCTTTACAAATGCTAATATAATCCTCTACTTGAACATAAATTGTGGCCTGGTATTTACTAAATGGCATAGTCTTAAAATGAATTTCAAATGGGCGAAAATGTACAATTATTCTGTAAGGAAATTCTGTGCATTTGAATGTACAACATATATTTCTTACAATTACTAGCTCACAGAAGCCAGATTTGTTACTGCAGGCAAAAAGGAATTGCTATATCCAATACATAACTTTTTAATAAATATATGTTGAAATTCCTGCTTAAGTAGATTTGATGCTCTTGGTGTGTTTGTGAGACCAGGTATAACCTAGAGCTATACCAGAACGGAGGTAATTACATTTCTTTACTGCCAGTAAAAATTAACCACCCAAGGAGAAGAGAATTAAACATTATCAACTGCTTAGTGTCAAAGAAAGCTTGAAGGGATATTGTGAAATTAATTCCTGTCCTCCATCAGCATACTGTAAATGAAGTAGGTGTAATGGAACATGAGTTTAATGTACCTGAAGCAATAGCCAGTGTAGCAAGTAGAACACTTTCTGATAACTTCACTGGTATTTTTGTTCATTCTACCAAAAAAAAAAAATCTCTTGCTAACCAGAATAAGCATTTTCTAAAGAAAAAATAATAATAAAAAGAAGCCATATAGATGTGACTTCTGAACTATAATCACCCCTCCTTCCTCAAGAAAGCTGAGAACAAGAGGATTGTATTATTTGTGAAAATAATTACAACTGTGTAATGTAATGTGATGTTGTCAGTGGCAACACTGTTCAAAATTTATGAAAGGTAAAGTTTTATTAATGAGCCTTGAGATACATCAGGAACACTGAGGGACAGAATGACAAGAATGACACTGTAACAACAAAGGTAGTATTTGATTTTTTTTTCTAAAAATAAAATGTTCTTCATTTACTTTTTGCTTTTTGGTCAGTGGCTTTTTTATCTATATGTGTTTTGCTATTATTCTGCCATGAGAAAAATATATCAAACAGCAATCCTAATTCTCTTAGCCATAATAGCTTTGGCCTGGTATTACAGGGCTTCAACTTCTTGGAGGAAGTCTGGATTGCACTGTGACTTTAGAGCTCTGGGCTGAAGTCTTCTCATTTCCTCACAGTGCAAGCCACGGAAAGCATTCCATTGCCCTTCCGAAGCTCTCCATCTGCATTGGTCACTATGATGAGGGAAACCAACCTCTCCCATTCTTTATACATGACTTGTGCTTGGCCAAGACTCTTGCTTGGGAGGTTCATGATCTCTCCATGCTGAGATGGCATTTACTGTGGTGAACATCCTAACTTCAGTCAACTCCATTGAATACCTGAAGCTAAAGAAGTGGATTGACCTGGATATTAGATTTAATTTTTGAATATCTTAAAAAATGGAGCCATTATAATTGAAGTCTTTTGTTCCCTTAAAGTACTTCTGGAAGTGCTAGTAGTGGTGTAATATTTTTGAATAGGGACTATTATATACCCCTCTCCCAGGTAACAATTGATTGTTTGGGTATGTGTTCTTGTTCACAAGAGAAACTTGTTTCAAGAAATGAGAAAGAAACAAACATTTCAAAATGATCCAAATGAAACAGCTAAACTGAGGTAGTTCCTTTTGAGAAAGGGTGAGCCACAGCTTTTGAGAGTCTGACTTTGTCTCCTGATTTATGAGGACATACCTCCAAAGTTTGCATGGGATAAGAGAACAGTTCCTGACTCGGGTCCCTATTATGACCTTGCAAAGTAATGTCTACTGACTTTCATGCTTTGAATGCACTCAGCATTATAGTTTGCCTTGTTGCAAACAGCTTACTCTCTTCTGGCAAGCAGGGTTATTGGGGGACCATCTTGCTGAGCAGCTGTCACTACCATTCAGGTCCTCTGAGATTAAAATACTGTTATGACGAATGTACATGTTGAGCAGCTTTATAAAGAACATCAAATCACATTGATACAAATTAGTTAGATATTCAAAGACACCTATAAACCAGAATCCAAATTTACCTTAAAGAAAGGTGCATTAAAACAGTGCATCCAACGTAAGCATCTATTAGGAACAGAAACAGAAGACACCATGAGATCACAGAGTCACAGAACCAAAGAATGGTTGAGGTTGGATGGGACCTCTAGAAATCATCTGGTCCAACCCTGCTGCTCAAGAGGGATGCTTAGAGCATGTGGCACAGGATCGCATCCAAGCAGGTTTTGAAGATCTCCAAAGAAGGAGATTCTGAGACAGACCCCTGTCTCCACCTTGAATGTGGTGTGTAGCTCTGGCTTGCACGTCTCAAAAAGAATAGAGAGGTCTGGAGGAAAGGAGCAAGAGAAAGTTCATCAAGGCCGTGAGAGGCACAAAGTCACCACTGCCTGTGCAGTGGCTTAATGGGACTCCCTACCCCACAAGAGAGGTCACAGAGGTGCAACTCTTGCCTCATGGGCAGTGGGGACCATCTCCAGAAGAGCTTTATAACTCCTATTAAAATCTCTCTAAGTTTTATTTCCTTCCTGCACTAACTGCAGGCTAGGCATCACACAGTGGAGCAGGATGAGCACATGAAAATAGGACGTACACGCACATGTGTGACATTCCTGGAGCTTTCAGTGGCCATTCTCAGATGAGATGGGCAAGTGACTATTGAGCTGAGCATGAAAAGTAGCATATAGAAGACAGTTACAGTGTATTTACAATATTGTAGCTTTTCCCCACTCTGTTTTCCAATATATGGCAACAAAATACTCTTATAATTTTAGTATGTCTAATATTTGAACAGCATTGCTCCTTTAAATTGCTGTTGTGTTATATGCATGCATGCACACATGTATAGATATGCACACGTATAGACTTGCAAACCCACAAAATTACCGTAGCTTTTCCTCTTGAGACCCCCACCCCCTGTAAGGCATTAAAGTCACCACTACTCAGGTTGATATGACAGAAGCTTATAAAATATTAAATGGCACAGAGAAAGTGAATAGAGAATGGTTGCTCACTGTCTCATCTAATAGGAGATGCTGAGGGCAGCAAATAATATTAGCTGGTGCTATACTTGAAACAAACAAAATGGCTGACTCCTCTATGCTACAGCTAGTAAAATACTGGAAATATTTACTCTCAATGTTGTAGATGCTAAATTTTTAAGGATTCCAGAAGCAATTGGACAAATACAGGAAAGAAAAAGCCATTTGGGAATATTAAATATAAAAGTCCTACTATTAGTTCAGGAAGTTCTGAACTTAAATCACCAGAATCTGGAAGAATATTCTGGGAAAGTATGTCATTGCATCTGCCTAGGCCTTATCTTCTTCCCTGGGTATCTGTTTTTGAGCAACCTCAGAAAGGAAGATTTGGTCTGTGCTATAATGGACATACTTAGGCCTCAGCATGTTGCTTGCATGCAACAATTCCTCACTCCATTCTTTTATTTGGTTCTTCATCTCAAATATCTTGGAGACTTGAGTGGGAGATATTGCAGGGAAAGCTGAATGGCAATGTGAGTGGATGTCTAACTCTCAGAGTGTAAAAATGTTCTTTTCCCTCTGGTGATGCAGGCTGGTGGAGGGGTCTCCTTGGAAAATGGAGACACAAAACCTGACAGAACAATCATCATCTGCTCTTTTTGTGCCCTCTCAAATTAGGTTCTTCCAATGTCTAAATTCCCTCCCTCAAAACAAATAGCTGTAGACCCTCCCAACCTCTCTAAACTCCCAAAACTACAGGTGAAGCGGTTTAAAAGAATGGGTTACATATTTTATTTCTGAAAACTTTATGGTTGACATGGGGAGGGGGCATCAAAGTAGAAATGTCAGGAAAATAAAATGAAAAGTATGTATATATGTTTTTTTCAAGCTAGTGGTACCTCTTCGTGAAAAATCTATTGTCTACATAATTTGTGACCAATTTAATTTTCAAATATCAGACTAAATTGTCCATTATCGTTAGGCTTGTGTGTGCTTTGATCTCAGTGAATTGCCTGGTGTAACAGAGAGCAGGCTGAACTGATGGGAAAAAAAAACCCACCAAACCTCAACAACACCTTTTTATACTTACGTCTAGTGGAATAAAAATTGACATCCTGCACTTCAAACTTTTCGTTCTGATTTGAGATTGACGGAGAGACTTTCAGCGCCCAAATAATCAGCGGAGGTTAAAGAAAAAAGGAGCAATATCCAATGTCTTAGTCCTCTTAATGGTGTTTGAAAGGAAGCTAGAAGATGAAAGAATATTCTTCTTAGAAACTAAATTCCTTTTTGTTTGAATTTTCCATGATGGTTCTCAGTTGATATCAGCCCCCAGGCTGATATGAGGTTATATCGCTTCAGTTAAATGGATATAGCTGCAGTAGAAAGATGACTAAATTGTAAAGATCTGCTTCTGCTTTGCCATATGACCGCCCAATAAAGAACTTCTGCAGACTGAAGGGATATCTATCATAGTGTAATGTAATTTAGCTTGTTCCCTGTCCATTTGTGTTCCCAGGGAAAGCAAGCCACACACTGATGGCAGCATGACTATTCCAGACAGAGTCCACCAGGGCTCTGCAGAAGATGAAATAACATTTGTTTTGGCTCAAAGAGTGTATTGGTTATCCCTTGGTACTGTGCTGAGCGGCACACAGGCTCTCTAATAGAAATTGTTTGCAAACGGTAAGGTGACAATTTTAATTCTGCTTGCAGAAAAAATTGTCATTGCTCAATGGTTGCACTTGGTTAGCTGTAGGCCAGCAGGACATCTTTCTACAGACTTTAACCTGTCTTCCAAATGGCTGTCATATAGGCCAGGAAAGAGCAGTCAATCCATACTTGCTCTGTCCACCAGGATGCATGCTCAGGCATGTAAATCTCTGTTTGGTGCCTTTCTAGAACCATCGCCAGTGCCATTTTGAACTATTTTGATTTTCATCTGCTTTAAGAACTAGATGTAGACTTCAACTTTTGCTGGGGAGTATCAGAAAGCAAACAACAGAAAATCACACACAATATATGTTGTCATTTTTAGGGATATAAGCCTAGAGTTATACTAAATATGTTACTGCCTGGCTAGAAAATAGTTGGCAAAATTTTCATCTTTGACCAGCATTATATTTTTGCCTTCAAATACTGCTAGGCCTAAGGACAAACACTTCTTAGAAGTAGTCTGAGATACAGTAATTTCTGTAATTTCGTGACACATGATTGTGTGCTTCAAGCTGGGAATTATATGGGAATGTCCTGTTCCCAGCAGTCTGATTGGAAATGCAGTCTTCAAAACCTTGGAGTAGCTTAAAAACAATGGCCTATGAAAAACGGTGTTCATCCATATGACCACACGCAGCACAAGTACTATGCAGATTCAGGACTAAGTTTTGATGCCATCACTTGCTTTTTACCCAGAATTCTGAATGATTTGTGGTGACCTCATTAACCTTTCAGTCTCTTGAAGTTAACCCAGTGGATTTCTTGCCCTTGCTACTATCCCATTGGTCTGCTAAACCAACCCACTGAGTGCCTGCGTACGGTCTTCATGAAGGAATAATCCATTTTCAGCAGCAGCTCTTTCAATATCCCCCTGAAAGCACATTTTTAATGGAGAAGAAAATCGGAATATAGAAGAGCTGAGTGAGATTAAGTCAGATGCAGGTCTCCATATTTTTATTGATTGTATTCTTTCAGTCACCAGCAGTTGCACGACTTGCAAACAAGAAAACTTGCAGAGCTTAGAAGACAGCAGAACAGTTTTAGAAAATCAGAAATAAATTAGAAAACAGACTAAAATCAAACTTGCAAACTAAAGAACTACAATAACCATATAGCGCAATTTCCTCCTGTGAGATCACTTTCCAGAGCATGAGCCATTTCAGAGACAGAATTTAGTTGCCCAGGAAATAGTCAAAATGGCCTCTAAGCAGGCCCCTTTGTAATACGCTTTTCAGAGTGGGAGATAAAAGGTCCATAATAAGGAAGGATTGGCATATGCTTACGCACTGGTGAAAAAACACCTTATGTGGAGCCAGTCTAGATAATCACTCTACTAGTATTTATACCACAGAGGTCCAGCTAGTCCTCTCACAGGCAGTGACCTTATGGCTCTCACCAGCTCCCACCAGCTGAGGATCTAGCTCAGAAAGCACGAGAGAGCTGTGCAGTGAGCAAGCAGCCCGAGTGTATCTGACTGCATTGGCCGTGCACCATAAATCCTGCAAAGCAATCTTGACAGCCTACAAGTGATATTACCATAATTCACAGATAATTAATAACAAGGAATTATCAAAGTACTATATCTGTGTGCAACTTTCGATCTAACTGTTTTGTAATGGATCACTCTTTTTGTAGAGCGAACTATTAATGACCCTGGAATAGGGATGAATGTGTGACTGGGCTGTGCTGTTAAATATTAGATGTGTTAAGAAGAAACCATATCTTCAAGGCTATGGAAAACCCAGGGGATAATAAAGGCTCCCAAAGGTACAAGAATTATGTGATAACAGGGGCCCTGAAAGTGCACCACAGGATGGCAACAGAGGTCTGGGGTCTCAAAATATAAATCATAGGGGGTCAGCTGCTGGTCACTAAAGGAATGCAACTAACCTAGTGGGTCTGGGCTATAAACAGACTTTAGGAATAATAAAGGGAACAAAGAACATGTTCCCATACATAAAATGTACCAGGGACAACAAATTCAAGGAGGCTTTGCAGACCAGTGAGGCAAGAGTAAATAAGTAGTTTGTGTTAGCTAACATAAAAGAAAGCTCCCAGTATAAAGATCAGATTCCCCCTCAGCAAAAAGGACAAGATGCTGAAGATGCTTTGCAATCCCTATTTGCGGTGACGAAGACTCCGACACTGTTTTAGGATACAGTATGTTAGGTAAAGTTGAACAGATCACAAAGACAGGTGGATATTAGGGATTTTATGCAGTGTGAAGTCTACTATATTACTAACAAGGCCTTTCTTTAAGAATCATGTAATTTGGACAATAAATATGATTATAACTGGACTGGTAATAACTGTGAGCTTTAGAAACTTTGGATGACTTTAGAATTTTAGACATTTGGATGCACTACATCCATGTCTTCAGGTGCTCCAGCCCACATTTACTGTCTTAAAATTGATACTCCTTTTCTGATCTAGAAGATGCATCAAAATCTGGTGCTTATCAGTATCCATCAGCCTTTGCTTTGTGCTTTCCACAAAACAGCTGTTTTTAGCTGGCAGATATTTGCTTATGTGACATGGTGTCACCCTTGATGCTAGCACATTGGCTGTGGTGCCGGGAAGAAAAGCGCATCTTTCCCTATTGTGAGAGACTATGTGTTGCTGCTCCCTTCCCTCTATACGCTACCAGTAAAGTTGGAAATGAAAATATGTTTCCTGATGAATGGAAAGATGTTGGGCTGAATGATTTTTCTCACACTGTTGCTTTTTTTTTTTTACTTTTTCCATATTTATTATCATTCAGACTAGCTTCCAGTGGAACATCCAGTGCCTTTATTTTGTTTGAAGGCCACACCAGGCCCTGCAAGCTCATATACTCAGTGAAAAGTTGAAATTGTGGATTTTCCTTGTGAAGAGAAATAATCTGACCTCCCTGCTTATCAAGACATGGTTCTTTCTCTGCCCAAGCTGTGGTGACAGGTTAAAGGCACCTAAAAAAGAACTGGGAAATACCATCTCCCTGCTATTGACCTATTACTGCTCATTAACACTAAGTGAATATGTGGCAATTCAATCTTCAGACGAATTGTTGCTACAAGTACCCTGTTATTTGATGGCTGCAGATTAAAAGACTTCTCTCAGAGAGAAAATGCATTCAATTTGCTGTCACTTAGGCTAAATCCCAGGCCTTGTGGGACTTGCATGAGAGAGGCAAAGTGGATAATAAAGGCCAAATTTGCTAAATAATGAAAATGCCAGCACTACTTAAACGGGTGGATAGCATCAACAATAAGTTAATTGGCAGCAGCATATCAAAAGGATGGTAAAGACTTTCATCCTGAGCAGCATAAAATGAAGATAAATTTAGATGCAGGGTGGTGTTCATGGACTTTCTGTATCCCTTTGCTACATGTGTCTGCCTGCGCTGCCGAAGAGCAGCAGCTACAGAGCCTGGAGAACGTCTCCTGGTATTGGCATATTCGTAGTGCTTAGTGGGATGGATGTCAAAGGAGGTTGGGTTGCTCTGGCCTTTCATGCTAGCCAGTCCTCCATTATCCATTGAATATGGTGGAACTATTACTTTTAAGTGCAGTGGTCTCTGGGCTTGCCACTTAATTTCTTAGAATCATAATAATCAATTAAAAGATCCAGTGAAGAGCATAAAAGCTGTTCGGACAAGTGTATTTTCTTCTTTTTTGTGCTCAGAAGTATTTCTGAGGACACATTCAGAAAGCGTGTGAGAATTTAGTGCATCAGTGCAGACAGGAGGTTTAATAAGTCACCTTTTCTCCTTGCTCCTTGCTAGTGGAAAATGAAGGCTCTGTACATGTGGGAATATGGTATTTCATCCAAAAAAAAAAAAAAGACTATAAATCCAAATATATAGAGGTAGAGCTCACAATAAAGGTTGAGCAAGGGTTATAAGTGAATTTCCGTAGTAAATGGAAACATTGCAATGATCAATCTAGTTTTGAAGCAGGCTACTCACAACAGCTGTAGGAAACCTGCAGCTTGAGCCTTGTTGATTTTCCCAAAAAAGTTTTTTTATATCCCTGGGCTAAAACTGGGCACTCTATACAAGATAAGCAGATGTGGGTGACATATACCCTCAAGGATCCTCATGGGAAGCATGAGTTTGTAAAGAAAGGGGTAACTACTCTCACTGTTGGCTTGATGTGCTGCAGCTAGCTCCCTGGTACAGCCCCATGTTCATCTGTTTGTACACACAGAAAGATTGGTATTACTAGCTGTGTTCCTGGGTGCCTGCCAAAAGGGGTCCTGGCAGGAGAATGAGGGTCTGGTGCTGCAGGAACTAGGAGCATCTTGCAGGTTTTATGAAGCAGAACTCACTGCTCCTCTTCAGCAGGGAAGAGTGCAGGAGCTGAGTGACAGGAACAGCACTTCTCACTCAGGCAAAATCCCACCTGAGCCGTGGGGTGCCACAGTCACAGGCTACCTTACGTGTGGGAGCTGCTGCAAGTGCCAGGGGGCTCCCCCATGGGGAAGGCCTTTTTGCTCATGGCAAAGGACAACGTTTTCAACCTTGGAAGTTCTTTGAAGATGATTTTTTCTCTGTATCCTACGGCTATTATCCCTTAATGAATTTTCCATATTGCCACATGATAAAAGTTCTTTTTCATTATTTTTTTTCCCATTTATCTCATTTCATGTAAGATGTTCAAAGCCCTCACTTATCTCATTCTTGTTGTTGCACCAACAAAGATCTTCCCTGGATGGAGGGTCTTCCAGAGCCAACTCAGTCCAGAGCACAGGGAGAGCTGCGAACCAGGGCTCCTGCTGAGGCAGAGGGATGGACAGAGGTGGGCACTGTCGGAGTGGCAATATCTTGCTTTGCGGAGAAGCCTGCTTTCCCCTATTGCCCAGGTGCTCACCCTGACATCAACACCATCAAAAATTGGCGTATTTGTCCTGAAAAAAAATTGGTAGCGTGACGGTCTGCCGTGCACCGTTCCATTTCAAAAGGTGATTGCACATGCTCCCCGTATTAGGGATTTATCACACAGTTAAATGTATCATGCTGTTAAAGATGACAATGACACTTTATGAATTCACAATAGAAGAAAATCAAAATCTATAACTTGCTCTATGTAGAAAAAATATGAGCTGAAAATAATTGAGAATTTAGGGATTTTTCTCTTTTCAAGGGAAGTACATCTTGTGCATCTCTCTTCTCCTTTAATTCTCTATCTTATTTTTAATTATATTTTTGAGTTCCAGAAAAAAAAAGTTTATTATCTTGTATACAGTGTAACTGTTAAAAACACTGTACAAAGTCCAGTACCAGTTCTTCTAATGGAAAACTCAGTTTATTTTTCTTTGATATCATCAATACCATTTCTCATTGATTTTTCCATATGTCCACAAGAATAAATGTTGTTTTTAAGATGTCATATGATCATCACAAACACTAATCTCTTCAGCTCTTTCAAACTCACTTGCCTCACCAGCAATGATATTTCTTTTTATGCATTTCTGAAACACTGGTGCTTTTTTTTTGTGATGAAATATAAACTTTTCTCATCCTGCAAAATCTCTTTTTCTATGTGTATTAGACCAATCATATTATCAAGTTGCTCATCCACTACAGAGGGAAAAAAAAGGAAGAATACCTCTCTGATTTTTAGATTATTATACTTTGAGTTTTACGATACTTGGTGTTTCTTCATTTCTGTAGTGCTGTTTCTATCCACCGCTTATTCTTTCTTCAGCTCCCTCAGTGTGCCAAACTGAATCCTACCTCTTTCTTTTTCCTTTGTCTTTTGCTCCCACTCTTTTCTTTCATTCTCTAAAATCTTCTTCCTTACAATTGAGTTACTAAATGACTAGGATCCTCTTAACTTTCTCCTCTTACCATTGTCTACCATCCCGTTGACCTTAGCATTTCCATTCAGCTTCTCAGCTCCCCAGTGTAACTCACTCTTTTGTTGTCATTTCAAAACATATCTTTCTTTTGCCAGTCCCATTTTTTGGACTGTCTTCATCTAGTTATTTTTATTTTATGATTCTCTGCCATTCTGAGTGGCAGAGATCAGAAAAGACTTTTATTTATGCTTTTCCAGTATATTACTTTCACCTGTAACCCCCACATATTGACTATTATTATTTTTAATGGAAACACTATGTCCGTTTCTACCATCTATGAAGCTCTCACATCCAAGGTGATACAGAGGTGGCTGCTAAGTCCTCCATCCGAACATAATTGCAAAAGTTTTGGCTCAGATATTAGAATGCAGACAGTTTCTTCTAAAACACGGGGGTGACTTTGCAATGCTCTTGCGGACTGGAATTTTCATTCGCGGCTAGTAAAGCACCTAACAAAACAAGGTCCTTATCCATGACTGGGGTTTTATGCAAACTGCAAAGCAGATAAAGGAGTGATATCACTAACTACTTGCTGTAATTAAGCAGTAATTCCAGCCACTTACTGCTTTCTTTCACATTTAGACCCATCTAGGCTGTTCCCTATGCGCATGTGTTTTGGAAAATGCATGCTGCAAAACATAACAGCAAGAGCAATAAAATCCTCTATGTTTTAGCTGCAATAAGTGTTTATTGCTGTGGTCTGTCCACTGTGGTGATCTGGAGTTACTACTAGGACTGTATAAAAATTTAAATGCTTTTCATCATTGCCCCAGAAGGAATATCTTTTCCATATGTCAAGGTAGCTATCTTGTAAAAAAAAAAGTATACTTCCCGATGCTATAACCCTAGGCTCTTTGGCAAGAGTCATATATGGTCTGCAGAAAGGGAATTATGACATTTAATATATATCATGGTAATTTACTTTAATTACGTCTATTTGTAATTAAAAATAAAATGAAGTGGCATTTAGGCTCATGAGAGTTGCTGGAATGACATTTCTAGAAAATGGCTGCCCACTGAACAGAAATAGCTGTGTAACAATGACGGTTAGTATGGGAAATGTCCTGATACAGCAGCAAAACAACCAAAAATAAAATCCATACCGCTGCTTCGGAAGTCAGCCCTGGACCAGCCATGGAGTCTACAGCAGTGCGGTCTCTGGCGGTGGGAATGGGAACCACTGGGGTGCAGCGTGGTGAGGAGGAGATCTGGGGCAAACATGAAGTGTTTTACCTTTACTCCCACTTTATTGTGTGTAAACCCACATGCCTGACCTGGCTGAGATCTGAGGTGCCCTCCAGCTGGGAGGCCGGGACGTAAGGAGAGAGGAATGAGGAAAGTGCCCACTAGGTTCAGTATGTTTGAGCTTTCCAAAGCAGGAAGGAGAGTAACAGAGAGCAGAGTGGGCACAGAGTGCCTTGAGAAACAGCTGTAATGTCATGTGAGTTATGCAGTAGGTCTTCATGTGCTTGAGGGGCTTCGTTTACATTCCTATCTTGGATCAAATGGCCTTTACATAAGCAGAAGCCTCAATCCTTTTGGAAGCACTGCCCGTCTCGTACCCCGACAGCACACTTCAGGCTTCCATCTGCTATCCTTGACATCATCTGCCCAAAACTTCTGGGAAAAAGTGTGCCGGGAGTGATCACAGCAGCTTGTGAGGTGACCTCAGAAGCTGGGAAGTGGATGTCCAGCTGGGAAGAAGTGTCCCAGGGCTTGGGGTCATAACCTGCCACAAACTCTTCCATGCCCATGTCTTTATGGTTTATTTATTTTAATACATGCCAGTTTAATGGATGCTGGCAAATATGTGGACAAAAGAGTCATCGATGATTCTTGCATGTGATGATATGGATGTATCCTCTAGTTGAAGAAATCCTTTAAATGCTGGGTTCTGGAAGTGAGGTGGATCTGTCAGGAGAGAAGATGTTTTTACACTATTTGCTTAAGCATGCATTGGAACACTGCTCTTGGCCTAAAAAGACCTTTCCTCTAACATGTCTCGGTGTTTTTACATTCTTAAGAGACCTCTTAAAAGGCATATGTAGCACTGTGATGTATTCCACACTCCATGTTTCTAGCTCCCTGGAGTCTCAAGCACAGGGCACAAGATTTCCAGGAAATCACACTGTGGACAGCATGTGAAAATGTCATCCCGCTATGGGGCTACAAAATAGGTGGGAGAAGATCTCCTTGTGGACACTATAATGTCATGGGGCAGAATTGTGAAGAGACAACGCAGAGCATCTTGAGAGACGAGTCCTGAGATGCAAAAGGGGATGTGGAACGAGGCAGAACAGGTTTGGGAGCAGCCGTAGCGGATGCAGCTGACGTTAGGCAGCCAGCCACGGGTGACCCCTCCCAGAAGCCAGCTGCCTGTTTCTGGAGCTGGGAGCTGCAGAGGGCATCACGGCACTTTGCAGCCACGAGAGGAACAGCAGCGTTGTCAGTACTTCGGGGTATGGGAACACCGCTTAGTGGATGTGGATGCAGGGGTGCCCACAGTGCTCCATACAGCACAGGAAGGAGGGCAGCGAGTAAGCATACATGTGAGTCTTTTTGCTGTTTTGAGCCTGCCTTTCTCAAACGTCTGCAATACCAGTTCAGGAACAAGCAGAAAGGAGATTCTTTAATTTTGGAAAATGGTCTGAACTGGGATAATCCCTAGTCAAAGGAAAAACCTACTGCCTTCTCAGGCAGCTGGGTTCCTGCTGAAATAGGTCCAGTCCTAAATTCTTCACCCAGGGTAAATGCTACTTGACATGACGCAAAGCACAGAGCCTCATGCCATGTACTTTGTAAAATGGATGTTTTTTCTGAAGCATCAATTATGTCAAAGCCATTAACGATGGGCTCAAAGCCAATTACCTTTCATAGCCAACTACCAGTCGACTAATGTGAGGGTGGGATACAGTGTGTGCAAAATGGCTAATGGGAACAGCTAGCTAATTTTCTTATCTGGTGTATTTTATTAAACGAGAAAGGAAATGTGAACAGAAGCACCATCCTCTGCACTATTATCTAAGGTGTAAGCAGGAAATATGCTCTTAATTCATTCTAATTTAGAAAGAAGTCACTTTAAATTTGGGAGAAGGCAGCCTAATAGAATCTGCTGATGATTAGCTCACGTGGCTTACAGTTGTTTAATAATATTCTGTTTTCCTGATCTATAAACCATTTTAATTGCTGCCTAATGAAAGAACTTGAATTTTCCCTACCTCCTGCAATGAGGACGTGTTTTTACTCCATACATTTCAATTTCATGTCTCCCTCCCACTGAACACTTTGCTATATTTTGCTTTGAACTGTACTTGAATGGTCTAGAATATGATAAAAGTGATTAACAAGGGAAGTCACTGCATGGTCGTGACATCACATAAATTGCACTCATCAGTTATATAGGGCTCAACTGTGTTGTAGGTGTTCAGCCCTGAGTCAGAGGTGGAAGAAAAAGATAAAGACATGGCCGGGTATGTGCCTGGCCTGCACTTCTGTGGCTGCTGGGCTGGAGAAGAGGCACCCTCAAGGGATTGCTGCCGGCTCCAGACCTGTGTGAAGGGCCCTTCTTCAGGGGAAAAATATCAAAACCAAAGTATGGCCTGAAGGAGTGGCGTGTGCCAGACACCCCCTCTTCACCTTGGAGGAGTCAAGGCAGAGAAGAGTGCAGCTTTGCAGAGGGCCTGGACTGTCATTGCTTTTTCTCACCTGTCCAGTATCCCCATGAGGCAGACGTAACCTGGGTGCTGGAGGGGATGTCCTCTCCATACCCCCTCCTCCCAGGCTTGGTGCTGGGCCATGTCTCCTCCCAAGGAGTCCTGCTGCTGCCTGCCCCTCCTCTCCTGCTGCACAGCCTTGCTGCATGCTGGGGCCGCTGGCATCTCCCCATGGCTGCGTGAGCCGTGTGGGCTGCTCTGGGTCAGCCGTGCCCTGAGGAGAGCTGCCGGAGAAGAGCCACTCGCTCTCATTGATGCCCCAGCTGCTCCTCTTGCTTCTCCAAAAGCTACGTGCAGCTCCTTCCACTCTCTGACCCCCTGCCCTCGCATGGGTGTTTCCTCCACCCTAGTCACAGACCCACCTGCGGGCTTTTGAGAGGTGTTGCCCTGGGCGCTGTCCCCCCAGCCCAGCGCCCACTGCCTGCCGGGCCTCGGCCAGCCCAGCTCACCTCAGCTGCAGGTGAGCTCACGGGCAGACAACATGTCACCTCCGTGCTCCTGGAGCTCCTCCATCCCCTGTGCACCCACGCTGACCGGGACCCGGCCTTGTGTGGTGGCTCATAGAAGACGGCTCCTGAGAGAGCTCAGAGAGCACTGGGAGAGCTGCTGAGCCCCAAAAGTGAAGATGCAGACTAGATTCCTGCACCTCCACATGCCCCAACCTCCTGCTCTTTGCACTGCTCATACTCCCTTGGCTGGAGCCTCGGGAGCCATCAGAGCGAACAGCAAGATCCATAGGCTCACTGGGGACCACTTCGCACAGAGGCATGTGCATCTCCTTTCCACTCATCACAGGGATTTGCTTCGCTGGGGACCAGCAACCACCCTGGGCAGAGAAATGGTGCTATGGTCTCCAAAAGCTGCTCCTGTTTCCCTGCCTGAAGCTCTCCCGGCAACCGACTCTGGCAAATCTCTATTTACCAGGTTTGTCCTCAGAGCTTTGCCTCTCCATGGCCTGAGCGAGGAGTGACTCTGAGCCCACAGCAGCAAAGGACAGGGCCTCCCCGGTCAGGACTGTGGGGCTGACTCACAGGGTGACATTGCTCTGAGTGCTTGCGGTCCATGAGGTAGAAGCAGCAGATGAGATGCCCTCTACAGGCAGCTGGGCTGTGGTTCTCAGTGGGGATTAACCACCCAGGCTTCTGCTGGATGGACAGCACAGCAAGTGCATAGTGTGGAGAAGGCGGCTCAGGAGGGAGCTGATCAATGTGTCTGAATACCTGATGGGAGAGTGCAAAGAAGAGAAAGGCAGACTCTTCCCAGTGATGCCCAGTGCACAAGTGGCAATTATTTTTTTTCATTCTGGAGGTGGCTGAACACAGAAATAAGAATTCCAGACAGATTGCAGAGTCTCTATCCTTGGAAATATTCAAAACCTGACTGTACACGGGGCTCTAGTTGGTCTTGCTTTGAACAGGGGCATTGGACTATATGATCTCCAGAGGTCGCTGCCAGCCTCACCTGTTCTGCAACTCTGTGTCTCCCAAGAAAGCTTTAATGCCCTGAAAGTCCTAAATGTAGTAGCACTATGGGGCAGGCCTAGTGTGTCCTAGTGTGTTGTCCCGCTCTTGCTATCCCTGATCTTGTCTGCATTTTAGGACATCTCCTGGAAATGGTGGCTCCTGCTTGCAGAGAGGAGCATCCTAAGCAGCAGTGATTTGCAGAATAGTGTCTGGTATCCGAATGTTAAATTAAACCATATCTCACTGTCATGGACATCTGAATTAGCTCTCATTACTGAATTGTACATCTTTGTAATATGATTTGGGACACGTGGCCATTGGCTGCTATCTTTTATTGTTATTATAAGTAATAAAGGTATCTATTATCATCCTGCTCATTGTAGTGATGATCTTTCAGCTCAGTGATGCTAATGAAGGAGATTTTAATTATCTCAGATTTTAAGGCTATCACTGCCTTAAAATGTTACGCCTGAGAGGAGAAAGAAAACAAGAGATAGGGCATAAGCAGAGGAGAAATTATGGGCACTCAGAAAATTATTTTGACCATGATGTTCCCACCTCTCCTGTCAGTTATCCCAGCAGAAACAAAACCATCTCATTTTACTGTGGGAGTAGTGGGTGAGGAGATTAATAAGGGAGAAAATATAACTATCCTGTACGTTCAGTGGAGCTAGGCGCCTTCAGCAGAAACTCATTTTTACTCTGTGTGAGGCACTGGATAATCATTTGGAGGCTTTTCCCAGAAGAGGTGACCTCCCTGTGCTTCATAAGGTGGGTAAGGAGACAAAATCATTCCGGCACTGCAGGGGTGGTAGGAACCAGCAGCCTTTAATATTCAGCAGTGCTCCCTTGCTGACTGCTTGGCAGCCGATCCAAGGAAAGAGATCTCCATCCCCTCACACAGCTGCACTGCTCACCGCAGCACTGGAGCCTTCCCTGTATGCCCTCTTTGGGACCCCTACTGTGTAGGTAGTGCAACGGCGTGCTGGGAGTTAGTGTTTTATAAAAAATAAACAGGACATCATAACTTCTTATCGTTCCCCTAAACCTGTAGTACTTTTAATATATCATTCTGCGGAAGTACTTCGAGGCACTTCTGACATTAAACTCCCAGTCTTTGTAACAAAATACTTGAAATTATAAAATCCTGAGGAATCAAACATAAATTTGACATTTCCAAGAGAGAAGTGAGTGTCCAAAAGTCTATTTCTTTAGCAGCAGGACCTTGGAAAGGCTAAAGTTTAATGCAGTGTGGGGAAACAGATTTCAAACAGATTTCAGAAATCAACAGATTTTTCTTATGTGTTCACTTTTATCAGCTGATTATTTCCATATTTATGAATGACTACCATTTTTTAAGGCTTCTTGGCATTATTCTCTGTTTGTGAAATAGAAATGCAAATAGGTGATATAGATCTTCACACTGACAGTTGCTTAAAATGCCTCTTCAAGGACGTCTCTGTGCTGGGAGGCAGATGTGATTGCAGCATGCCCGTCTCTACCAGACTGTCACGGAAGGAGTGTGGAGGGGGAGTGAGTGACACAATGCACTTCACTCATGTGAAAGAAGCAGTAATAGGTTTTATTGATATGGAAAATGGTTTCATGAAATTCTATGGCGAGGTCGGTCACTTATTGTTTACTGCATGGAGGTTCGAGGTGATACAGGGAATTACCAAGGACATCCTCCCATTGAGTCACGAGGTTCAGATTGGACCCCCTTGCTTTCCAAACTCCTTCTGAGAGGAGTCTGGGTGCGGCTGGGTCCAATCCTAGTCCCAGATCTGGTCAACAGCTTATTACTGAGGGATTTTGTACACCGGTACAAAGTAAAGTTCACAAATTCAGAAAGAAAGCACACTACAGTCACTTACCATGAGTCTGCTGTGGGAAGCATCTCTTAACCCCGAGGAGTCTCCTTGAGAGGCCTCCCTGCCATGCAAGGAGAGCTCAACGGGCTCTCGGGCTGTCCCCGTGTTTATGGGAGAAGATGATCGACTCCTAGTCACTCTTTCAATTCAGAAATGACTGTTGGCTGGTGTAGGCACAGTTGGCCTTATCTCCCCATCAGTATGCGGCCATCAGGACTCTCATTGATGGCCAATGTCTGAGTGGGGGAAGAAATCAGGGAGGCAGCTACCGGGATCATTGATGGTTAACACTAGAATAAGGCTACGTGTGAAAAGTCAGGTTGAGCTGGGGAAGGAGCACACTCGTCACACTGACACCAACTGATAGATCCTGACTTCTTCTCTGCAGAGGCAGCCCTGGCTTTTTACTGACCTCCATGCCGGGGTTTCTGTCCTGCAAAAACAGAAAAATGGCGTGCTGATCCTGGCTGGGATCATACACAGACTCAGGTCCATCTATTTAAACATCCCATACATTGGTGGGAGCACTCTTCTCTTTCTTGACCAGTGTATTGAGAAAAATGTTTTAGTATTCAAACAACAGCTCTGAGAAAAATGAAAAGTGAAGTTAAAAATGACTTTATCAAGAGGGGAAATAAGATGGTGTTGAAAAATAAAATGAGAATAGTAGGTGTGACGTGAAGACCTCAAGAGTGGCTCCAGAAAGTTTATATGCACTTGAGCGCGTTCTTGCTCTAGAAGGTTTTAAACAAGAATATATGTATATGCATATTTATACAAAGAATAAAACACATTGCACTGACTTCCAATGGAAGACTAGCCTGTGTTTGTTTGCTTGTTTTTGTTGTAAATTAATCCTTTTACATGGATGAGAATGAAGTATATATAATATTTCATTCCTAAAATATTGATTTAATTAAGTTTGTTTTATTGTTCCATTCTATTACTATGAGGAGCCTGCCCACTATTTTATTGGATTATTCCTGCTGCAGTCATGTGTCCTGTTGCACTGATAAATGAATTGTTGGTTGCCATTTATCTTGTATTTTAGCTCTAAAATAACTGATTATTTTTCTTCTTAATCTGTTTTTTCAAATACAGTCAGTTTTTTTTTAAAATTAGGAATTGATTAGGTAAGCTCATACTTAGTTATGTTAGAAACATGGCCTGAAGAAAAATATGTTGGAAGTGACAAGTTAAAGGTCTCTTGGTTACCCTGCAAAAAGTCCTCCCTTCTTTGTGAAGCTCTGTGGTGGCTGGTGCTCTCCTCAGCACAGAGGCCCAGTGGTGTTAGCTGGAAACGGTGTCCTTGAGGTTGGGTATTTCTCTTAAGTCTGCAAAGACACCCAACAGCCTGGTGCTGAGCACAGAATGAAACCCAAACCTTTCCGCATGTCCGTGCATGGCTGAGGACCTGATTCACCTAAGTATGTAACAGAAAACGTCTTGATGTCAGAGCTGATAGCAGAATGTGGAAGTGCCCCAGAAAGAAGGAGCCAACTCCCTCCCCTTGCCAAACACTCTCCACTGGGCAAAAGCTCTTTCTGGAAACTGCACAGAGTCCTTGACCAAAGCATGGTCAAGCAGTTTAAAACACGTTAAAAATGCTCCGGTGCAAGTGATATTGCAAAAAGTCTTGGATGTGCTTGCATACACTCTGCCAAGTGAAAATGTAGTTTTGAAAGTGTGTACCATCTAGCTGCGGAGGACTCTGTGCTCTCCTGGCTAGGTCAATCCTCAAAACAAATAAATAGAGATGAATAAATCCTTTAAGTATGAAAAAAATAGCATTAATCATCTATAATTCTGATTCTGGAATGAGGTAGTAATAAAAATTCAATTATTTTTGTACTTAATCATATGGATTTCAATAAAAAATAAATAGTAAAGTTGATAAACAGTTTTCACCTGATTTATTGTTCTTCAGAATGATTGTATGTGTTCCTCTAATTATTTGGAGAGCAAGAAACCAAGATATATTTGGAAATGGAGGCTACTTGGCAGCATGACAGCAAAGAAAGGAATTCAGCTCTGCTAGAATTGGCTTCTTTTCCTCTGAACCCTTTGATCTTATGCTTTACCTTTCTGTTTTCTTCTTTGATCTTGAGCCTCGTGCAGACACAGATGAATGCACGTACATTCACAAAGTGCTTGTAGGAGCCCGGTGCTTCTCAGCCAAAGCAGGAGTGGACTCGCGTGTCCTCTCATGTTTCCTCAAAGATTTTCAGTGCTGAGGGACCCCAGGACTGGTGACTGCTCTGTTGACAGTGTGGTAGTGGGAATGGAAGATGATTGATGGGATGAAGAAGCAAATCTCAAACAAGTTTATCTTAAAGATATTTTCTTATAACTAAGGGATATTTCTGTTAAAGAAAAGGGCATATAATACAGTAGATACATGTTTATAATTGTAATAATACCCTGAAGTCTGCATCTGGCAACTACTGTCTTAATTAGATGTGTACATGTCTAGGGAAGATCATGCCTTCTGGAATTGGGATGCCACTAGGGGTAAAGGGAGTAAGGTTGGAGATCTCTAGCAGAGCAAAGCTTCTACAGGAAAAGCTATTTAAGATTCTCCCAGATTAGTCTTTGTTTCTGCGCTTGTTGCTGTCAAAAGCTAAAGTAACAGAGCCTGGTGGCTGGAGTGCAGCTGGGGCCAGGTGAGAGCGGATGGAGTGGCACCTTGCTGAAGCACCCTGCCGCTTGCAGGGTGGGCAAGGGAGAACTGGGGCTGCCAGCCCCCACGGGAGCCCTCCCTCCCTGCTGTCCCATAGGAGCGTGCTGCTGGACAGCTCCCACCCTCGGCCGGCTGTGCGGCAGCGCACGGCTTCCTGCTCAGCTGCCTTGTGGGGAATCCTGTCCTCCCTCGAATCGTTCTCTGCTTACGAAGACAAATGACTTGGGCTGGCAAGTGGAAAAAAAAAAGAGCTTGCTGACTGCCAAAATGTTTGCTTTCATTTTTTTTCCCAGGATTCTAGATAGGATCTTTAGACTGTTTCAAGTTTTAAAACTGGCCCTTACAGCCGCTGTCAAGTCCTGGAGAAAGGGTCATGCTTAGGAATGTGTCTTGGAATTTGAGTCTTGGGTCTGCTGAGGGCTTGGCAGCCAAAGAGGCTGATGTCAGCTATGAACATAACTTACTTTCCTACTCCCCTGTCTTTCCTAACTGCTTGGCTGTACTCAGGCTGAAATTTGCGTGCTGTCTTCAGTGCCAATGAGCTGCACTTCAGTGCAAAGCTTTGTGAAGCTTTGCTGTAGTCTGAACTACTGAGGTGACGGTGAGGATCAGCTAGAGCTGGAGCTCAACTTTGCATATAGCCCCACAGAGCTCAGCACTTTTGTGCAATGCGCTCTTCCATGTTTTCTGGGCATTTAAAAAAATCTTAGACAAAGAATTTGAAAATTGACATAGCACAATGTCAGTGCTGTCCCATTCCAAGCACTTTCTTATGCTTTTGATAAAATGCAGGTAATAAAGTAAATATCTAAATCTTGGGACAAATTCTATTTATCTAAAATAAATAACACTAAATGCATCAAATCACATTGAAAATGTGGGCCACGTTGAAAAAATCTACAGCTATATTGAATTAAGTAGTCTAAATCCTGTTTCCTGTTCTGTTCAAATGCCAATGCAAAACTTTTATTGATTTCACTAGCCTCAAAGCAAGTGAATTTAGGAGGTAGGTAAGGACAAGCTCATCCTTGAGAAAGAGCTTGTACACCCAGTGATCTAATTTGGAGGTAAGTGGGTGCTGATCTCTCTTTAATTCAAGGACATACTGAGGAGCCTGTGAAAGCTTTATGATTTTATCATCAGGCTCAGAGTTTTAAAAATTTCAGCCCAAATTTCTTGTTCTCTAGCCATTAAAATAATTATTTTAACACTTTCCTTTTGCTATTTATCTTGCCCTTAGTGATTCAGTGAGGACAGCTGGAAGAAGGAAGGTGGAGAAAGAGGCCAGGCACAATGGTCTGTACAAGATAACTGCATAAAGATGACTCTTGTTCCTGTGCTATCAGTACACACAAAGGGTTGAAAAGCGTTAGTGTCACAGCTATTTCAGTGCCATTAAAAAGTATATTGGAAAGATCTTTGTGTGTATGAAATCTAATACCTGCCTTGGCACTCTCTGATTAGAAATTAGAGATAAAAAGAGTTTAGTGAATTCACAAGCAGACCAGAAAAAAATATTCTTTCTTATTATACTGTATAGTTAATAGTACTTGAAGATATCATATTTTCACCTTTTAGCTTACTTTAAATTTCTATTAACTTCTATATACAATGTTTATTCTCTAAAAACAATCTAAATTTAGTGCTAGTCTACTGCATGTTTACCCAGTTTAACAGAATTAGACTTGTCTCAATTCACTCTTTTTCTGCCGTAGTTTGTAACTGCCTTAGGTATTCTTGATTGCAATGCCTTATAACACTTGTAAAATATCAAGAAATGTTACATCTTAATAAAAAATTTGTTCTGTAACTTCCAAAACTTGCATTGGCTAGAAATAGTGATTATGATTGCAGAAATATTTTTTTGTGTGTTAATAATAGAGATATAGCTATGTGGTGTATTGGACACATTCAGTACAATTTTACTCCTGTTCTTTGAAATGAATATTAATAGCAAAAATAGAAGAGATAATAATTAATTTGAATAATTGAATTGAGTTGAATAATTAATTTGAAATATTATACACAAATGCCAAAATAAGTGGAGGTTTTTTTTTTTTTTTTCTTTTTGGGTGATTTTTTTTCTTATTTTTGCATTACATGCAAAGGCAAAACCAAGTTATTTATTAACTTAAAACCCCTTCTTAAGCACTAACCACTAAAACCACTCAGTTGTGCTCCCCATGGTGCTGGTCTAGAGAACATCTGACTCAAGCAGAGTTGCTTGTGCTGTTGTGTGGCTCCTTTCTGACTCCTTTCAGAGGAAGTCAGGGGGTGTGTTGGCGGAGGGGAGGCACAGAAAGGGAATTGGTGCGCCTGGATCGCAGCCCAACATGCAATCACAATTTAGGAGGTAATATGCTGGGCTGCAGAAACTGAAAGTGGTCCTAGATGCATTTTTTTTTTTGAGATATTTTTGAAAAAGTTTTTAAAATAGATGTCTTGCAAAACTATACAAACTCAGGACCAGTTGTTCTTCAGTGCTAACTACAAGGATTATAAAGTTGCTGACACACCTTGCAGCACTTAGAACATTTCACAATGATGTTCAGGGTGAATATTTTGTTTCCTGTTTCCTATCCATCATCCTGAACTGATGGGAGTGCTGGCATCATTATCTCATAACTTGTGATAAATAGGAGAAAATGCGTTTCGTGGTTTTTCTTTCTTTAAAAGTCTTGATGGGTATCCAGGCTGATTTATTGTGGAAACCTGGAGCTTCTCAGGCTAGCTGGAGTTTAAATGAGGTTTCATTAACACTTAGTTACTTTTGCTAGATTCAACTCTGACTAATCACACTACAAGTATTATAGACAGTTTCAACCTTTTTAAGTAGAGACTTTCTGAAAGGGAGACATCATTTATTAGCATCATTTATTCCTAAAATGCATCATTTGTTACTAAAATGAAAAGGCATCCTTATAAAGCACAATGTTACATGCAAACTGTTATCTCATCCTCACAGTCTCCTTGGTCTGGCAGAATAGAAATGATAGATATAAAAGACATTAGGCAAAGTGATGAAGAATTTATTCCTTAGTCTTTTCAGAGTCTAAACCATTTAGTTTTCTTGCTCATTTTTAGATAACACGTATACATTGGTTATCTTCAATTTAATCACATTTTTATTATTTCCAAATGAGTGATTTCTTTAGGGTCATAATGACATCAAAAGTAGCTCTTCAAAATACTAGCATCAAGCAGCCTAACTTTGACAACAACTTGGCAGAAGCCTAGGCACATCAAAAGCTGGCAAAGTAACATAACACAAGGCCTTATGGTTCTTTATTCCAGTCACGGAACAAGGTAAGTCTTCTCCTGGCCTGCTAGGAAAGAACTCAATCAACTACACCTGCTGGACACTGTCTACTGGGACTCTCTCAGACTCATCATCCTCCTGCAGCCGTGACTGTCCAAGGAAACAGCTGGCATAAACCCTATGTCTACCCAACAGTGAGTGGTGTCCATTGGTCTTTCTTGCCCAAAGGGGATAAATGGTTTCCAGAGGTCTCACTGCTTTCATCATGTCTCTTGAACTGGACTGCAAGTATTCAGCTAAGCTGAGGATTTCAGAGCTTCAGCCTGAGTAATCTTTGCCCACTAGGGCTCAGGTCAGTATTACAATGTGGCCATTTGGGCCTTCATGCCACTCTCTCTGCACCATGGACTCTGGTCTCAGAGTCAGTGGAACCTAAAGAGTGATGCAGCCAGTCGGACTGCATGCAAGCTGTTTGCCTAAATGACTACGATGCAGGATCCTTTGTGGGACAGGATAAGAAGAAGACATCTTCGGTCTGATCACTAGTTGCAGAGGCCAGAAAACACCTATTTACTGTTTCCAGCAGAGTTGGATCAGGACCTCTGTGAGTGCCCACACTGTGCAGTGCAAGCAGGGCTATACTCAGCACTCTTCTTCCTAATACACATGAATCTAGCTAAGTGAGCTAGAGAACTCACTAAAGGAATTTTAGAAATTATTTCCTGTTGCACAAGTCTGTTTTCTTTACCTACATGTTTTTTTGCTTGCACAAACCAATTCCAGATTGGAGTTCATCACTATGAAAATTCCCAATGTCCTCAATAGCTACATTTTAAAATAGTTCTTCTTATTTTACTTGAATTATAAAGTCTCCAGAACCTCTTCCTGTCTAATCTGTAGTCTTTCATATGTACCTATGAAGGATAAATGCCTACTAAGGAAAATTAGGAATGCTCTATTACTTTCATTGATGGTGGCAGAGAAGAGAATATAAAGGACCTGAAGGATCTTTAAAGCACAAGATGGAAGATCTTTGCATAGTTATCTTTAAACCATATTTCTGCAGATACTCAGAGAAAGTGTATAAGCACCCCGGCTATTTCACAAGATATTTCCAAAGCTAAGAATACAGCATCTAAAGAATATTAAAAAGTCCATTTAATATTGATCTTGTTAAAAGACACAGGTATTTAAGAAGTCATTATTGTATGTACACTCTTACAGAGATAAATTTGGAGCCTACTGTGCTCCTTGCCAATTGAATAAATTATGTAGCAGCTATGTCAAAGGTTTGTGTCACATCAGCATTAATGAGTACATGGTGGGGTTTTTCACTAATTAATTCGTATTGTCAAATTATGATAAAGTACTTTCCAATATAAGTTGCAAGTCACAACTCCTGATGAGCAATCAGACAGTAATTAACAAGACATCTTAATGATTTTGTTGTAATTCCTCCACTGCAATTTCATTATAGAGCCTGGAATATCAGAATACACTAATTGAGAAAAGGAGTCAAATTTTGAAAAAAACAGGACTTTATAGCGCTATCTTAGCACAAAATTCTTAAATAAAAAATGGCAGGAAGTTTCATAAAAATATCTTACTCTTCAATCAATGACAATCCTCGTGCAGAGAAGAAATCAAAATAATAGATCTAGTAAATGTATTTGGAATGGCAAAATTTGGGATCAAAACCAGAAACTTTCATTTTTCTTTTTTTCTTTGCTTTAGTGTGTATTTCAGCACCAGTTTCCTTTACTTGCATTTACTTTACAAGCATTATTTACTGGATTTCTTTCATATGAATGTCAAATATTTTTTCTCTTTCTTTTCAGGATTTCTGGAGTGGAATGTCAAAGGCTTTCATCTCCTTTTTTTTTCTAGGAGGATATTCTTAGAGGAGGAAATGTGATTATTCAGAAGTTCAGCTTCAGAATTCTGCAGCGCTGCTGTCCTTTTAATTTCCTTATCCTATTCCCCGCTGCTAATGCTGTTTTACTGCAGATAACCTTTCCTCTTGTGTGTGCTGACTTTTCCTTTTAAGAAAATTTGCAGCTTATTTTCAAGGGAGGAACAAACGATTTGCTTCCTGTTAAGCTCGGGCACAGATCACAAAGAATTGATCTTCCCAAGCTACTGCTGACCTTGTATATCCAAACAACACAGTTCAGTAGCCATAGGGAGCTATTCCTAATGGCAGCACATAAATCAATGTGTTAGGTTTAAAGATCGACCAGATGTCAAAACATATATTAAGATATGAGCCCCCAAGGCTGCCTGCAATGGTGCATTTCAGCATTGGTGTGATATTTTATGGTATCTTATGGATAATAAAGAGACCCAGAGTAAGGCAGCATATTATCACAGATGCATCAAACACAAAACAACCAGGAATATCAGACTAATAAAAAATCGTAACAGTTGTCCTGCATCATTTACATTTTATTTGATGAGTGGTAGATGGAAGATGAAATTGAAAATAAACTTATTTTCATTTTAATTAAAACATACCCCTCGAACGAATTGCATGTACTGTGTCAAAGCAATGATATTATCTAAAACCAGGACCTTGTAAGAGATGCAAAGTCTTTAGAACCCTTTGACTGTGCTGTTATTAATGCAATATCAATCTTTAGTTGGACGCCTTCACACACAAGATTTGTTTTCCAAAGGAACAGAATCACCTGCTCAAGTTTCTTGTTAGTCAAGGAAGTCCTGAATGAATCTGCCCAATTTACAGTCACTCTTGGGATTCACAATATGCTTAAAATTTAGAAGAGGATCAGGGTTGGGAGAGGAAAGTGTGTTTTCCCAAACTGAGACATAAAAAGAGGGAACTGGAAAAAATATGAAGTTTGAGAATATTGACCAGGTTATGGCTGAATCTTGTCCAGTATGCTGAAGTATGGCTGTGAGCAAGCAGATGCAGTTTTACTCCAGGCCTTGTTCTAGGCCAGTGTCAGAGCCATGCTCTGGATTTGGGCTGCTATGGCTTTCAGTCCCCAAGACTGGGTGAGTGTCTCAGGTAGCATCATGTCCAGTCCTTCAGCTGCTCTCTTCAGTCTTGCTCTCGATTTTTGAGGCAATTACTGCTGTCTGATTTCTCCTCCAGGCAGAGCACTGGACGTCTCCTGTGTCCTGTAAAAGGGAGAAACTCACATGACTCTGAGGATCTTCCATGAATACTGGACGGCAAGTAAGTAAATGTTAAGTATGACCATATCTATGGCTTGGTATCTTTAAAATATGTGCAACAAGCTTGTGCCTACTTACCTCTGTTCATCGCTCTTGCATTACATTGTCTTGCATGAGCTGTAAATATTTCAAATGGAGAATGTTTAGGAGAAACCCCCCATGCTGTTCTCCATGAGTTTAGACTTCAGGAAGGCCTTTGACACAGTCTCCCACTGCCTTCTCCTGGAGAAGCTGGCAGCTCATGGCTTATACAGGTGGACTCTTCACTGGGTGAAAAACTGGCTGGATGACTGAGCCCAGAATGTGGTGGGGAATGGAGTTAAATCCATCTGAAGACCAGTCATGTGCAGTGTTCCCCAGGGCCAATGTTAGACCTGGGCTTCTTTAATATTTCTGTTGATGATCTGTATGAGGGGATTGAGGGTACCCTCAGCAAATTTGCAGATGACACCAAGTTGGGAGGAAGAGTTGCTCTGCCTGAAGGTAGGAAGTCTTTGCAGAGGGCTCTGGACAGGCTGGAATGATGGGTAGAGACCAACTGTATGAGGTTCCACAAGGCCAAGTGCTTGGTCCTGCACTTCAGTCACAATAGCCCCATGTAGCGCTGTGGGGTTGGGACAGTGACTGGAGAGGTGTGAATCAGAAAAAGATCTCGGGGTCCTGGTCAACAGGCAGCTGAATGTGAGCCAGCCAAGAAGGCCAACAGCCTCCAGGCTTGTGTCAGGAATGGCATAGCCAACAGAGCCAGAGAAGTGATCGTCCCCCCATACTCGAATTGCAAATGTATGTTAATAAAATCAAACTGGTGAGTTATTTTATAATTCTCCATGATATCTCCGTGATCTTTCCGCTAACATCCCTCTCCCTTCTCCTTCCTTCTCTCTGAAAGCTACTGCCTGTTCCAGAGTCTATTTCCCTCATGAAAAACAGTCTACTATTCTGTGGTGGTGAATACTGCTTATCTCCGAGATGTCAAAGGTTGTCTGCAATTTTCCAAGACGAGTTATATATAGCTGTGTATCATAGCATCAAAAATATTCTGAAAATTTCCATTCATCAACAAAGCATTTCAGATATTGCCTGTGCTGGCAGAGATTGCAAATATTTTATCAAGTCATTTCTTTTTCAGGCATGAGCAAGCCAATGAAATGAAAGGTAAATTGAGTTTGTTCAAAGCATTTGTCCAAACCAGGGAATTTAACACTCACAGACATTCAGCATAAGAGGTTTAGATCTTTGCTGCTTTGAGAAACCAGATAGATATTAAGCACAGCCATGCTTCACATCTTTTTGTTAGGCAAAACGTACAGGCTTTCATTAGCAGAAAGACCCAAGTAAAGACTTGGGAAAGAGGAGTCATTTACAAATAAGTTGCAGAGAAATTCAGATAGAGGGGAGAAAAAGTATAACAATAGCTAATGAGCAAGCATTACACTAAATAGGTTTGGTATGCTGAAAAGCAAACACATGCTCAAAACTATCTCAAAAGCTGAGCTTCACAAGTGTGCAAGCTCTGTACTTCCCTGCCAGAATTTCATGTAATTCCTATGCCAGAAAAACAAATGCACAGAGCTATTTCATCAGTTGACCTTTGCAAGTGTACAAGCTATGTGCTTTCCTGACAGAATTTCATGGGAAGGGGAGGCCACATGCTCCAAGGCGTAATGCTGTCTTAACCATAGGCTTCTAAAAAGAGTTGTTGTTTTTTTTAAACCCAATATTCAAGATCTGACTGTGGATTCCAAAAGAAATCTGCACATAAGAAAGCAGCTCTTAGACTTTTTCTAGGCACCTCAACTAAGTCAAAATTCAGACCTCATAAATCCCAAATGCCTCCTTTTGCTTCTTCTTCAGTCTACTCACCTTCTCATTTCCCAGTTGCCAACAACACATATTCTTTTCTCAAACTTTCTCTCTCATACTTTGAAGTGCTTCACTGATATTGGTTTAAGATATATTTAATCAGCTACCAACCTAGGCTGACTGCTATGCTGGCTGAAGGCTTTTGCTGCATTTGACCTCACATTGCTTTGTGATGCAGCCCAACTTCTTCAAAGGACTTTGGGATTCCCTGCCAGGAGAGGTTGGAAGCTCATCACAAGGAGGCAAAAAGCAGCTCCTGTAAGGCAGAGGAGTGTTGCTATAGGCGATTATAAATGAGTGTTTCAGCAGGGAGCACAGACACTCTTGAGGAAGTTTCAGTGAAGTTCTCAATCCATTTACCAAAGCTGCTGTTGTTCCTATTCCACAACTGAGGAAAGAATTACAAGTAGCTTATCTCTAGCTGTTTATCTGCTTTCAGGGCATTTTATAAATCTTAATATAACAGTTTTGTGGACTCTTAGTCTTTGCTGACTTTCATTTTACTAGATTTTCAATCAGGAAACCTACATACCTATTGTATTTCTTTGCTTGTTTATGCAGCATATCACTGAAACATATTTCTTGTGTATTTTGTCTTTGCCAGGATGCCAGCAGAAGAATATTATCAGTGTATTCTCCCAGTATGCTGATAATACTTCCTGCACCAATACCCTAGAAAGTAATTTTTCACTAGTGCATTAACTTTAGGTCAATGTAAGTTTATGACCATATTTTCTTAGCAGCAGATCTTTCATTATGCTTAAAAAGAAGGATGCCCCTGTGAACTGTTTGCAAGATTGAATGTCACCAGAGCTGGTCAGTGCATTCCTCTCATTCCTCTTGCGTGTTCTCTGCGTGAGTGTTATTTCCAATGTATCTAGCCTACAGACATCTAAGCAGCCCGCTTATCCCCAGCTTAGCTCGTTATGTGATATTGTGACAAAACACTTGATTTCTCCTTGGTAAAAAGCCCTTCTGAAATCTGTCATCTTTTAAAAATCTGTTCAGTCTATAATGCTTCGTTGCTTAGAAAAGTTGCTGGTTCTTTTTTTTCCGTGCCTGTTCTGCCTCTATAGATTGTTCAGTGAGTGGCTGTTGAGCTGGCCTGAATCGTTTCTGCAGCTTCTTTCACCTCTCCCGTTATAGTCACATTTTGTGTGAAATAATTAAATAGCAGTACAGATGAGAAGGAATAAGATGTAATTTCCTTGTGAACTCAAAGGATGAATTTGAGGAGCCAGAGAGAGCTACGGGAGACCTCTGTCATAGATGGTTAAAACGTACTGCAGCTAATCTGCAAGGGGGACCCTACACCCAGGCCGCTCGTTCAGACTATGACAGCCTCTTTCTCAATCAGATTATCTGATGTGCCTAGATAGCAATGTCTGAACCTCCGTGTAAGTTTATGGTGCCTTGCATTGGTTTGCACAGGCGTGGAGGATATTACACATACGGATATCACTATAACTTTAGGTGGCAAAAACAGTGTTCAGCACAGTGCAGGGCACTCCCCAATGTCCTGTGCATGGAACCCATTGAAATGCCTTTGTGCATTTAGAAATATACTGGGCAATGAGGCTTAGGGCTGGTTGCTGTATCTAAAAGCAAAGTTTCCTAAAACTGAAGTCTCACCAGCACTGCCTTTTGGCTATGTCTCAATCCTTGCTATGACCTTGCTGCCATAGATTTGTTTCTGAGGACTATTTCCTGACTGCCTGACCATAAGCACTTAACCACCAAATGGAACGGATTTCTATGCTGCCCTCCTTAAGACACTGAAGCCCACCTTCCTTCCAGCATCCAGCTAGACTGGTTGGATGTCAAGTGTACAGAATTATCTCTGAACAAACAACTCTTTGTATTTCCCTGTGTATGATACAGCTGCTTCTCTTGCTTGCTACCACTTTGACAGTTGAAAGAAGTAGTTCCTTTGTAGGTCTGTTGGTGCCTCCACCCTTTGTAAGCAGCACAGTCAGGTGGCTGGGAAGAACAACTGTGTTTTCCATTTTATTTCCACACTCTATCCTCCGTGTAAGCTGCTCTTACCCCCTAAGGAGGTCTGTCAGGCAAAGACTTCGCTGAGATAGGGGAATTATCCTGCTTATCAGCTGTCTTAGTGTGGCAGAAGAGCATGTCTTCTTTTTGTTGTTGCTGTTTTATCTGTGAAACAATCAACTTCTGACACTTTTGCTTTGGCTCTGCACACTCTTACTGCCAGTCAGGCACTTTCCAGAGTGCCCTTTTTAATAAACCTCGAATAAACCCCATTTTGCATTTGTCAGTTATTTTGGGAGGTTCTCCAAGGTCTGATAACCATTTTGCTGTGAAGTCCACCTATCTTTGCTGCAGTATTTTACACACTTTGCAGACAGAAAGCTTGATTGTATGTAAGAAACCTGACTAAGCAAATTGAAATTTAATGACAAACCCTGGTTACAGAATCCACCTTTTAATCTAGTTGCTTGAGAGGCTTCTCTGTGAAAATGCATGGAAATATCCCTGCCTATCTCGACTATCTCTACTCCTTTTCACTGGTTTGTGTGACGACAGGACTTCTACGTTGTGCCATAGCTCTCTTTCCATGTTCTGCCTATATCTTGTCTTGAAAACTAGCTTGAGACCTAGCTTGAGACCTTACTGAGACTGAGAAAACTGACAGATCTTCAGTCCAAACTGGAAGCTAGAATTTTTGCTCACTATGGGAAAACTGAGAGCTTTTCAGTCAAACTAGGAATGTGTTAAGAGCATAGGTAAACCAAATAATTTTGCAAATAGCATTTGTAATTTTGTAGCTTGCCAGACCTCTAAGAAGAAGCATTTTTAGTACAAAAATCATTGACTTTTAATGTAAGAACATGTTCTAATTTCCTTCTTGTTTTTGTAAGCATTTTGAAAAGACTGAAAAATTCTACCAATTTCTACTTGCATGATGCATAATGTAGACTACTGCCAATTTAATAAAGCCAGCAAGCTAAATGAGCTATACCACAGAGTCTTAATACGACTGTTGTGGTTTATTGATATACTTTAGTTACAATGAACTCCAATCAATTCCTGTAGTATAAAGTAATGAGTCAGGCCTATTTTGATCAAAATAACATTAATGTATGCTAGAAAAATGAATGCAAGCACATTACAACAATCCTATGTTTTTGAAATCAGAGCTATGTGGTGTTGTGCTGTGATATATTGTTAGCATGAAATAAAACAGAACTGCATTTAACATTGATTTCAGTGCTGGATTTGCCTTTTTGGACTGCGCAAAGTTTCGGTTGCTTCAGTGCTGTGTGTGGTTACTGCTATAAGTTCAAGCACTCTGGAGCTGTGCAGCTGGGATCCAAACAGAAATTAGTGAGGCAGGCAAGTATCTTGAAATGGTCTGATCTCTACAGATTGATCTGCCAGTAAAAGCAGCCACTTCAACCCATTCCAGTGCACTCTGGCCCATTCTTTACCCTTAGCATTTCAGTTTATACTGGCAAGCAGGATTTTCCTCATTAGTTGCTAAAGAATAATTGCATTTTTTTTAGCTTCACGTGTTTCTGATGAATTACTGTGGTACTGCTCCAAAAGTATAGAGAGGCATTTTATTTCTAGAAACTTACTGTAACTTTTAACAACCCAGTAGTACTTTGCATGCTTTGGTGCCCTCTTTGCCTTGCTGAAATAAGCAGAAATAAGCAGGGGCAATACAACAGTGGCAAATGATTTCTATTCTGCAAATACCAGCTAAAACAGGAAAATTAGCCTCAGGGAGAAATATTACAGATGTTGAAAGGCACAAGTTTTAAAAATGTTTTGGTCTCATAGTGGTAGCTTTCTCCTTGTCACTTTAAATTTTGCATGCTTTGAATGCTATATTTGAAGGTGAAGTTTAGAACAGAAAATTTTAAGATTGGGTAAATTCTTGCTATCTGCACATGATCAGGGCATGAGAGAATCTTGAATTTAGCCAAATGATGGTTGAGCCCATCTGGGAATGGAAAACTCTGATAATGAATAAGAAAATATGCTTCCTCCAAGACTTTTTTTTCATTCCAGATATTTTGGTGAGGGGGCAGTGAGCTTAGGGTAGGCTATTCATGTGGGATAGGGTTCTCTTTCCATCTTGCTAACTCCATTGTCAACCCATTTGACCTCATGGGGAAAGCCATACTCATTTTCATGATGAAGGCTTGGTCCTGCTTCTCTCCTTCATGTGCAGAACCTCTTTACCTAGCACAACCTTCTCACTGTCTTTCTGGGGTTGATGAGGTTCTGCTGACCCAACCTTTCTGTAGCTCTGCTCTGGCCCATTCTTGGGGAGGGGAAGCAGTGCTGCTGGGAGGAGGGCGAAGAAAGGGGAAATTAAATCTGTCCCAACACTTTCCCCCAGAGACAAGGTGTCGGTCTCACCAGCCTGACCTTAGGAGCAAATGCAGAGGCACAGCAGGGTGTCACAATACAAACCAGGCCTGTGCACTGCCGGATAACTATGTAATCATATCATATTGATTGATCACAGGTGTGTGTAGAACATACAATATAGGAACACTGTAATTCTGACACCTTGTATAAAGAGTGAGGGATATTGTTCAGACCAATCCCTCAGTTCTTATTTGTATTACAAACTATGTGGGATAATATTGGGCTTGCAAAGGAGGCAGCTGGATAGAAGAAAAACTAACTTGCGAGGTTCTTCTGATCTGGTTTCTTTTCTCTGAAAGGGGATTATGCAGAGACACAGCTGCCAGGGGTGGCAGTGGTTTGCTCACAGTTGTATAAATCAGGATGAGAGGTTCAGGACTTTGCATATCTGAATGAGAGAAGACAAGGCTGAGGAAACACATCTCAAGGTATGCTCATGTACAACATTTTGCCTTAGGCTCTGATTTACTGCAGGCTGTCACTGAAGGTTTTGATTAATTCTGGATGAGGGAAGCCTGGCTGTGTTGTGCACTATAGAAAGACTGAACATTATGAAGAGAAGAAAAAGGAATAAGCACAGGAAAAGCTCTGAAACTTAGGTGTGTGCTACCAGAAGTGGTGTGTGCATTTGCACGAGAACTACAAGATTGTGACAAAAAAATAGTTGCAGGCAATGAACACATATAGGACACCTTGTTTTGTTGCTCTTAGGTCCTGCATTGTTTTGGTGCTATGGGAATAGTACTCATGGGTTATATGATTTATTTAACCTATTACTACTCTAATTTCCCATTCCTCTGTGAGTATCCACTCCTTTGCCAAAGTGCAGACTGAAGAATAAAGAGACACAATGTATTTAAAGACAACTGAAAAATTTCCTGAAAGCAAAATACCTTCCTTGTAGCATTCATATTCACCAATTAGCACTGGTAAGCATCATTTGAGGAGGCACCAACCAGTTCAAATAATTGCAAGATTTGTTACAGTCTTGTTTCAACAGCAGTGACACAGTGACCACCAGTCAGTGCAAGTGATGTTGTTCCATATGGATCCTTATGGAGGTGTAAATGACAATCCTTGCTTACATCCAACCAAACATGTATGTCTATGGAACAGTTGGTGGTGGTTCAGGGAAATATGTAAGTCTTACTTCATCACTAGAAAACACCAGCTTGGTTCAGAGTTGCTGAGTCCAGGGTTAAGCTTTGTCACTTGTGTGTCTAGAGGTCTGCCACATGCTAAACTCAAAACTTAACATGCGAAGAGTTGGTCTGAAAATAATATAAATGCCTGGTTGTATTTATGCCACTTTAACTAGAGATTCATCCAGCATTGAACCTCACAAAATCTTTCATTATAGAGCTTATTGGTTATTATTATTATTATTATTATTATTATTATTATTATTATTATTATTTGGTTTCTAAGAAGTTGTCAAGTCTCTGGGACTTTTGGACTAAACTTTCTGAAATTCTCTGGCTCTCTTGCAGTTGGCCTAGGATTAGTGGAAGCCTTATTTCCTGTAACAAATCACAGGAAGTTTAATGTGTCTAGTGAGTTTTTCGCTTCCAATCTACGTATTGGTTCTCCTAGAAAACAGACTAATTTTTCTGTGAAACATAAATACACTTTATACAGTTGATCAGGAGACTTTATAGACTTTATCTCATGTGCTGTATATAAGTTATATCTAATATGTCATCTTTATATAATTATAAGTAGGATTTGGCATGAAATTGATTGTACAGGATGGTTTTCGCAGGTAATTCATTCTTCTGGTGGGAAATTCAAGAGATTGCTGGGACACTCCAAGGATTTGAAACATCTATATATGTTATATTTGCATTGTTTTTCTTATTCTCTTTCCCAAAATCTTAAGTCATGACTAAAATGCTAAAAGGCCATTGAGACAGTGTGGTGTGATGATTCAGAATCAGTAATGAAGTAACTTGTGCTCCCAAGCAAATGACAAAGATCAGCAACAGAGAGAAGCTGACACAGATAATAAAAATGGAGAGTGTTTGGAAAGCGCTAAAAACTTGATCAGCCACTGCCACAGCCATTCGTTTGCTGATTCCTTCAACTCTGTGGACACTCTAAGTTTCACCCTTATCTCAGTTATAAAGCTTCCTACTCTAATTGCTGGTGAACACAACACAATTACTGGTGCGGGATGTAATCAAATAGCTTTAAAATAAATTAATGAATTTCATTTGAAGACAAAGAAGCACACGCCTTCCATACACTTCTGCGTGCTCAGAGCAGGTTGTATGGAGTGAGTATGTTGTAGGAAACATCTGCTTATGTCTTATGCTCTTTCTCCATCCCTGTGCACTGAAGAGTCCTTTGAGGTTATTAGCCTGTATAAGATGATGGGGTTTACTACTCTCTCTTGGTTGGGTTCACATTTGACTGTTGCTTTCATTTCCCCACGAGAGAGTCTGCAAATTCGTAAGCTTCTTTCAGATCTTCATTTCTCTTTATGCTTCGAACAAGATCATTAAGTCTTGAGGAACGTATTTCTCAGATGGAAGATCTCTCTCTCGTGAGCTGCAGTATTTCACTCATATGGATATTCATTCTATTTTCGTATCTAATCACCATAGCTAAAGCAATATAATTTCAAAATTTTTCATTTTTATGTAATTCTCAATTTCATTTTTCATACTAAATTTTCCTCTATTTTCCAGCATGCTGCCTGTTGTGGCTGCTACAGGAAAAAAGCCATGGTACATATTCTATGTTCCACAACAAAAATGATTATGTTTACACTTGTAGAGTCTCATATCCTTAAGGTAAAGGTAATAATACTTTTATAAAGTAATTTTAGAGTTTGGGCAATGGTTTGTTTTAATTAAACTTACTTTCTCCTGATAAGAGCTTGATAAAACTGCTGGAGAGTTTCAAAGTAAGTCTGGGAGCAGCCTGTGGATGCAACGGTCAAGCAGTGGCCAGTTCAGTTCAAGACTAGGTAATGTTGTGCTGTGCCTCAATCAGTCTCAAAAGAAGTATGCAATAGGGTTTTAAGTAGGAATAGTTTTCAATAAGCAATAATCTGAGGCAAGCACCACCAGTAAGTGCAGTTCCAAAGAGTAAAATTTTGGAAGTTAGCAAGCGAGTGAGGGAAGGGGCAAAGGAACTCCAATGTGCATCATTCATTTACTTGGTCTACAGAAGCTCAATTTTAGGTAAGGAGAAAAATACTTGTTGGCATCCCAGTCATTTTCTTTTGGGATGTTTTGTGAAAGAATTGAGGAATATGTCCTCTCTCAGTTGCTTATCCGTGAGTTCAAGAAACGTACCATATAGCCTGATTAATTTGGCATTCATGATCAGTATTGGGTTATATTGGGGTATGTATATTGGAGTTTATTTGGACTAGTTGTGAGTGAAAGTACCTGGAGCCTGCCCTCTGGATCTGACCTTCAGTCATGTATTTCTGATTTGTTTTTTCATGTGTAGCACTGCAGGCGTGTTGGTGTCAGATACATTTGTGGCCCAACTTCATCTGTTGCATACAACTAGATGTTCTGGTTGTCTCAACCAACCACCATTAAAAAAATGATAGTTACTCAGTATGTGATTTAGAAAGGCAAATGTGTGCACAGGTTATGATCATTGACGCAATTCATCAGTAGGTGCAATTTTACGTGAAATCCAACCTATAGATTTTTAGGTCAACTTATATCCATCACTAGCATCTCATTTTGTTGATATCTCTGTATTCTATGTAGCAGAATTCTAACAGCATGGTTATGCCTAGGCATTTAATGATGTTTCTTATACAGCCTTTGGTGCTTTGTTTTTAGTATAAGCTCGAAGAATTTAGAAGCGTGAAATATGTTATTTAATCCTTAGTGAGTATAACTATGTTACCCATCTGAGGCTACTGGATAATACCCAAACCAAATTTCATAAAATGCCTCTTTAAATAAATCTCCAATTTAGTCTCCCCCTCTAAATATTATGTGTGCAGACATAGACTTAGAAAAACAAAGGAGTGAAAGGAAAGCAATTTCTTAATATAGGACCCTAATTTATTACTTACCAGCAAAACAAAACAAGGTGTAAAACCAAAATTAGACTAAACTTAAGCTTCTTGTTTTCCTATGGACTTTTGGCCCCAAAATATTAGTCTCACGTTAATAAAATCCAATCGGGTTTTCTGAACAGCTTCCTAATAATTTAACAAATCATTGTTACACATTGTTCACAAACCATAAATAAAAATAAATGAATTTGGTAGCAACTGTTAATGGGACAGACTGTAAATAACATCCTCCCGTGATGAGGCTGTGTATTTAAGTTGTGCACTGGATGACGGGTAATTAATTAGTGGGAAGCCAGATTAAATGCTGACGGCTGCCACGCTGAGTGGCACCGCCAGGCAGTCTAGAGAAACAGCCACCAGCCAAGTGCCCACGGCTGTGGATAGTGGTGGGAGTTTTTCCTCTCCTCTTTCTTGTGAATCTGTCCCTGATGTCCTACATCTCCCAGCAGGCCAGGAGGATTTTAAGGCACAGCATGGTACCAGGATGCTCCATGCACCCTGCCTTCCCCATCTTCTCCCCTCTGCTCCACACAGTTCCTCTCGGTGAGTGAGAGATTGCCAGGAAGGACATGGGCAGCCTCCCTCAGCTCCTTCCTTCCTTCCCAAGGCAAGAACAGAAAATATGTGCTGGTGGCAGCACGCCGTGTGGGCAGTTTGTAACAGAGCTTCAGACACTTCCCTCCGGTGCTTTAGTAAACCTCTCCACTTGATTGATTCCCTGCCTCCCTTTATTATTAGTGTCCGATCAGCTGCGTTGTGACTCCTGGGAGAGCACTCATATCCAAATCAATCTGAGTAAATTTAGAGCACAATATTTATGTGACACATTATCAGATACCTTACCATAATTTAAGTATGACACCCACCACTTTCTCTCTAACTACTGATTTTGTTAATCCATCTAGAAAGCAATCAAGGTAGTGTGACAAATAATGCCATGAGCCACTCTTCACTCACAGTTTCATTACTCAGTGAAGGTCTAGTGATTTTTTCTTGTCACATATATTCTAATCATTTGCAAGGAATGGAAGTTAAGAATTGATCATGATTATCAATTCATCTCTGTCAGAGATGCAAGCTTCATAGCATATGAAAACATTGCTTTCATTCACTGCTTGCAACAGCAGTGATAACACTAATTGGAAGAGAATTCTTCACTAATAATTTTCTGTCACCTCCAAAGTAAATATTGAAAAACATTTTTCTCTGCTTGGCCTTTGCTTTTGTGTTCTCAGCTTTGATCATGATAAGAGAACAAACACATATGTCATTAATATTTCACTAAGAAGGTCATTTCAAAATAAATCAGAAAGTGATTAAAATTAAGAGCTTCAGGTTGGCAGTGAAAGGACTCCTCCTGACAATAAACTGGATTTAACTTTAATGGCAATATATCCCATCGGAATAGGGCCTCCTCAGCAGGGAGGCTGAGGAGAGGAAATCCGGAGTGGCATTTGAATGTGTACATAAGGACTGGGACAAAAAGAGTCACCTTGAGGTGAGAAGACTTCCATGTAAGCCACTGAGGATCAAATGAAGGACAAAAATGGGATAGGAGGGCAATGGTTAGCAGGAGGCTTTCCTTTTTTTTTTTCTTTTCCTCCTAGCTAGTTCATGTTGCAGAACTGTCAATGCAGGAAGTCAAAAGAAGGAGTACAGTAAAGAACACTTACTTCTTGATGAGTGATTTGCCATGGACTTTTCACTGTTCAGGACAGCTCCATGTGTAGCAGACTCCAGCCTCCCGAAGGCCTGCAGTGTTATGTCTCTAGGAGCTGATGAGAGGCAGAACAGTTGTGGCTCTTTTCCTCTCTGACATATCTCCCTGTGGCTAGAATTGGGCGGTGTGACTGACTGCATGATTTCATCGTTTGCTTGTTCTTCTAACTGACTCGTGAGCCTTTTTTTTTAGTGAATGAAAATCAATCCTGTAACATCATGTGAGCTTGGATCCCTGCTCAGTTTGTGCAGTTTACAGTAAAACACTCTACCACGTACATTTTCCCTCTCAAAGCAGTAAGCACCTCCAATCAATATCTTCCTTTATAACATCTCAATTTCCTATGGATAAGAAGCATGCGAGCATTGCTTGCTGCTCTGAAAGCTCCTCCTTCCCAGGGGAGTTGTCTTCACCTTCTTTTCTTTCTTTAAGCCCAAAGACAGCATCCCCATCTTTGCATCGTCACTTGTTGCAGAGGACTGGTGTGTCTGAGCAAGCTCTCTGTTCCAAACCCAGACTAATGTCTGGTTTGTTTCCACACAGCATTTATTAGGAGGAATCAGCTTCCTATTACAAGATGTGAAGATTTTTACTCCTTACCTTGGTACATCAATGACTCTAGTTTCCCTAAGATTGGTGTGGCTAGTCATTGGTTTGTGCCGCAATATGAATATATTTGATTGACTCAAACTGAATATTCTCTGGGGTCATTGTAGCACTGCCTATTCATCCTCTGAAGCATTCCTTTGAGACAACACTACTACCTCTTTTTAACCCATTCAGTGTCCCCTCAGCTGTCGTCTCGTGACCTTCGTTAATCTTCTTTTGAATGCAGAGAATTGTTTTTTCTGGAGATGGTTGCTTCAGTGCATGCATGGTTCTTTGGGGACTAGAGCTCTGATCTCTGTATATGCCTATCTACCGTGAATTTCTTAAGTCACTCTAGCATATTTTTTCCTATCTGTAACATTGGAACAGCATTCACTACTCAGGTATCGTTGGCACAGTTAAATTCTAATAGGTATGTTGTGTCAAAATTTTGTGCTTTCTAGGCATTTTCTCTGGTGTTTGGGGCAAGATATTCAACCACAGTTCATCTTCTTACTGAGAGCTCCCCCTTTTTTCCTTCTGAGAGAAGCAAGATTACTGTAAGGCAGCTGAGATAGTTTTGTTTTCCTCTTAGTCCTCTAGCTAAAAGCATTTTACACATATTCTCCCTTTTCATGTGAAATTTAGTACTTCAGTTCTGCACTACAATTGCAGTTGGTCTAGTGGGGTAATTAACATAGCAAGTGCTTTAGTATCCCCTGTTGTCATGTACTTGAGTGTCTTCCTCTTTCGTTGGCAGTTGCTGCTTGTGGATATGGAGTGGAAAAGATGCTTCAGCTTTCTGCAGCTCTTCTCTGGCTTTCAGTGTCCCAGCTGTAAGAGCTGTTCCATCTGCCCACTCAATGTGCTGTCTGTTCTGTTCCTGCTCCCACAGTTTTCTCAGAAATCTCTGGGTGAAGGGGTCTGCCAGGGACCTGCCTCTTTCTGCCTCTGTGTTTCAGATGCTCAGCTGTGAATTACACATCTCTGCACAGCACTGCTTTGACTCCGTCCATGCCAAAACCTCTCAACTACAATTCTCTGCTTTGGGAAACTGAAACGTTTGGGCTGGTGAGGGACTGTGAGCCTTGTGCTTGGGATCTCAGGGTCTCCAGGCTTTCAGCTTGTCACCAATTTCTATGTGTTTCCACTGACAGATATGATATGCCATTAATAGAGAATCTGCCAATTCTTGCAATTCCTGAGTTTCAGGATATACCACTTCACAACAGTTGCTTGACTTACAAAGTTTCCTTGCAGAAGTCTAGGTAGACTTCCCAGACCAGAACACCCTAACACGATATCATTACCTCTAAATGTGAGGTGGTATGATTAGAGAATAATCATCATTACCTAAGAATAAGATGCCAGTGTACTGGAAAAATAATGAAGGTCAGAACCTGAGAGCAGTTGCTGGTTCTGCTTGCCAAACTTACTGCCTTCAAGATTTAGTAAAGGTCAAGATTAGAGAGCACTGATGCAATGAAGGCAGACAGTAGGGGAGATAAACATGGAAAAGAGTCGGAGGTTACAAATAAAGGCTCCGTTCTGTGAGCACACAGACTTGTATGTGCATGACACACACGTAGGTGCATACATCCAAGTTGGCTAGGTGAAGATTACCCAGATAATCAAATCACTGCCTTCTTCTCACTCTATCCAGAATGGCTAATTCTGGATTCTCATCTGCACAATTCTCATCAATCAGATATGAATCCTCCTGCATTTTTCCTTATCCAAGCTGTTTGGTTTTTTTTGGGTTTTTTTTTTTATATCTCTCTCCCTTCAGTACACTTATTTTCCTCTTTCTAATTCTAACTTATTCTTTATACCCCACTATACCTCATTCTATACCTCATTCTGGTCAAATCTATACCTCCCCTAAGAACATCATTTCATTTTCAGCAATCCCACTACAGGCTGATTTTTAATTATTCAGCTTACTTTCTTTGGGATGTGAATGTCCCAAAGGCTGATTTTTAATTATTCAGCTTATTTTCTTTGGGACGTGAATGTCTTTTTCATCTTTTTAATATCTAACCCCTACTTATTCCATTTTGCTGGCATTCAGTTCCCTAGTATGATTCTTGATGGTTTAGAAAAATCTTGCCCTTTGCAAAATGACTGCCTACAAAGCTCATCCAACTTTCCTTTTTATGCATGCTTGTTCCTGTCCCTTTCTATACTTTTACTTTGGGGAAACATAAACACAGAGCTGGCTTCAATTCCTAAACTCCAGCAAATGACATCCCCAAGCTATAATAGCTATAGCACTTGCATTAATCTTTCCTCTATTGACAGCGTGACATTCTCACAATGTCTTCAGTTACTGTGTGCAATCATGTCAACTTTTTCTTTAAAAAATTGTGTGCGTCCAAACTTAGTCATCCACCTTCAGGAGATGGGGCAAGAAACCACAAAACTAGCGTCGATAGTGTTGGGATATAGTGGAGTGCTGACCTTGTGGGAAATTACATGTCCTTGTTGAGATGCCTGTAGAGGAGAGACCATAAAGGAAGTCACAGAAACAGGGAATTTGAATGGCTTACTCAGGACAATTCTGAGTAAATGGAAATGCAGCTAAGAAACAAAACAAATCTGGAAAATAAATAGCAAAAATGCCATAAAAAATTTTATATAAAGATGAAGAACTTGTGCACCAAACATCCCTTAATATAATAGAAATAAGACCTGATTGTTAGGGTGCAGAGTGCCAAGGGGAACTTTGTCTTGAATTTTGAATTAGAACCATTCACACAATTGATGAAAAATGAATTATCACCATTATGTGCTGAGGCATTAAATAGTCTTACTCCTGTACAAATTTTCCTTGCAGATATCCAACTCAGAATAAAATAATGGGAAATGTCGACCAGAATCTCTTTGAGAAGAGACTCCTTCCACATATTTCAAGGAAAAAAAGTTGGATTATTATGCCTTTTCTGTGTTTTGTGGTGTCAAAGGAGTGTAAAAATGCCAGTACTGGTTGACACTAAGGATCTACTTAGGTATCTGTCCTCTTTTTGTTAGTGGGCAAAAGCACAAGAAGCACAAGACTAGGGCAGGCATGTGTCATGTTTCCCCAATATATCTTTCCAGACTCCAACCTTTATCAGCTCAGATAATGTCCTGAGTCTGATGTGGTTCATTTACTGAGTAACAATCAGTGGATTCCTCTTTGAAATTCTTGTCTGGGTATCTCTTGAACTCACATCATCTTCTTGAATATGAAACAATCTTTGATAAGATGCTTCTTGGGGTTTGTCATCTATTACACGATTCTGTTTATATTTATCTACGCTGATGTTGTGTGTCATTTTACTGCCCATTCACTATGACAGTCTGTCCTTCTGCAATGCAGTACTCATCTTTTTTACCTGGAATGAAACCTTATTACCTACTGGCCTCATTGCTTACTTCCTTGTCCGAATGCTTTATGGATATGTGGAACAGCACAGGTCACAACAGAGACCCAGCAGAAGTCCTATGGCAATCTTTTTCTGATGTGTGAACTGACTTTTTTTCCCTACTCTCTGTTTCTCTTCTTTTGACAAATATTTATTCAGACAGAAACCTTTCCTACCAGCTGCTTACCTTTCATATAAGCCTTTAACTAGACAGTTTGTGTGAAGAGTTTTGGGGACTTCAGTATGTAAGCCAGATCACCTTTAACCACAGGTGGGTTTATCCTTTCAAAGGTGTTCATCATGTTGATTTTTCCTCCCTTTACTGAGACCGTGCAGGTTCTTCCAGGAACCTTTAAAAAAAATGATGCAATACTAACTACTTTCCAGTCCTCAGAAATCAAGAAAATTTTAAGTGAGCGAGAGAGTGCCACTGCTGGCTGTAATTCAACTGTTTTACCTTCATGCTCTCTTCAGAGTGATTCATTGAAGCCTGGTCCTGGTGATTCTTTTTGGAGTGCTTCTGATTTTGTTGTTTTGGTTCATAGTACTTTCTACTGTTACCTCAGTTTCAAAAAGATCTTTTGCTAAATCTTTAGAAACAGATGCTGGCATGGGAATCACTACAGTTCCTTCTCATGTATTGAATTAATTTATCTTTTGTGCTGCAGTCTTACCCTGTCTGAGAGTTCTGCTAACAGCCTGAGCATCAGTTGGCCCTATGAGTTCTTTCTTTGGATGGGCTTGAGGGCAGGTTTAGTTTAAATTTCACTTCCTTCTGCTAGCTTACCCTCAAATTATATTTTTTTCCTTGCCTAGTTGTTTTTTCTTTTTTATATTTAATTTGACAGGTTTTGTGATCTTCTGTGTTTTGTTCACTTGAAGTGACCGTGCTATTTAGCAATGCGGACTGAATCTTCACACTTTCTGGGAAAAAGTCCCTTTTGAAGTGCCTGGTGGACTTGCTGAAATGGCATCTGATGCTTCAGTGGCAGTGCAACCCAATCTCAGTTCTCAGGAGGATGATTTTTTAACCCAAAAGCTCACAAGTGAATTAGAAGCAAAAAAAGGACTATGATAACTAGTAGAAAACATGAGTGGTTCAAGGTATGGGGTATTGGACACATGTATTTAAATGCTGTGAAGTAGCACAGTCTAGCAGCTCTAACTTTTCAGTAAAATTATGGCTGTACAACAATCTGTCGGTGCTTTTTCCTGACATTTTTCCAATCTTCCAGCTACCTTCAGGGTTAGGGATGATAGCTGGACTAGCAGTTCACCTAGCATTTTTTTTGCTTGCTGTCACATGGAGTTTTCCAGTGAGATGTCCAAACCAATGCTCACCATTTACAGCTTCTTACTGTGTGTCAAAGCATTTCTTTCAATTTTCTTGCTTTTATCCCTGCTTGAAATCATTTGTCACTGCTGAAAAATCGTTACTGCCACTGTTCACTCACTTCATTTTATTTGTCTTCCTCTGAAGTCCCTTAGGCTCCTCCAGTGCCCAGACACTCCTCTTTGAAACAAAAATAGGCCTACAGAATTGAAAAACAGCAAAGGATGAAAGACCCAGATCCTCTGAGGTACCTTGGTGTGTGATGGAGACTTTCGTGCAGCTTGCTCATTAGCAGGAATTCCCAAACCAAGGAAATCTGAACATATCTCCCATTCTCTGCCACTGATTCTGCTCCTCACAATTCTTCCTTTCTGCAGTACTCTCCAACACACTATCAACAGATGCGTCTAATAGAGACTGGTAGAGATGGAGGTTGATAGCAGGAATGAACTGCTCTTGCCCTGTCTGTCTAGTGTAAGGACGATCTTTCTGGACTCACCTCTCTTAGCTGTCCATCAGGCCAGCAACATCACGGTGCTCGCTTTCAGCAGCGCTCTCTGCAGCCTGGACAACGCTGATGTGTAGCTAGATACGTGCACTAGAGGTGTACTCTAGGTATGTGCCTGCATGGGAGCTTACCAGCACTTCCACCAGCACTGCAGAAAACATCCCAGCCAGCAGGACCACTCATCTCTTCAGCCTCTGCGCATGCATTTTCCAGCACATGACAGGGTGCTACGGGGGCCTGCATGGTCACCACGCAGAGGAAACTAAACTGTCACCAGGTGCGTGACTTGAACCCACAGAGAGTACTAATAAAGGGTAGAACCACTGTGGGCCCGTGGAGAGATTTCTCACAAAGGAGATGTTTCACTTCTGATCTCTCAGTCTTGCCCTCCAAGTAAGACCTCTCAAGTGATTTTGGAAGATGGAAATAGGTGAGAAACTTAACTATTTCATTGAGAAAAATGGGGAAGTTACAACAGAGGTGTTGGTTTTATGTTTTTTAAGTCTACCTTATAGATTAAGTCTACCATATAGATTATAAATTGTCTATGTGGTTCCTGTCATCCCTTTCCTTCTCTCCCTCTACTATACAGATTTTGACTTCCAACTTGTCCAACTTGTCCACACCTATATAAATGCACACCTATGTAAATGGGTCCAACTTGTAGACACCTATATAAATTCTGAACAGTTTTCTCCACATTAGCTGTGGACTCCCAAAAGCTCCTCTAGCTGATTTAGTAAAAGACAGGGCTGCTAGTACAAGTCTTGTCTGGGCTGTGTTAGATCATGGTGGCTAGAGCAAACACTACAGGTCTCTTGATGATGCCCTGGTCTGTGGTGGTCTGAGGAAGAGCAACATGCTAGAGTATTGCTGGGGAACAACAGGAGAGAATAAGCAAAAAAAAAAAAAAAGTGATAGCTACTGCAAAATGGTTATTCAAAGAATTGTGACTGGGGAGGGGATTGTTCCCTGGGGGGTATCCTCTGGTGCAGCAGCACTGAGATAGATGTGTCACAGCAGTGACATATTCATCCCCGTACAGATGTCATGGCAGCAGGCGTGTCAGTCACCCCAGAACACTCAGCAGCCACCACACCCCTTTCTCAAGCAGATTTCAGAAACAGGCAGGTGTTTCAAAGAACCCATTTTTACCCTTACAATGCCATCTATCTTGAGCGGCAGCCTCTCACTTTCCCCAGGAGAGTGTGAGCGCCTCTGTCTCCTCCTGCTGCTCCTGGTCTCCTGCCTGCCAGTCCTGGGTGAGCCTCTTGGGGAAGGCCATCAGAAAAGCTGCAGTTGGTTGAAAATGCAGTGAAGCAGGAGGAAAAGTGGTGTGAACAGAACAGAAGTCAATCCGGATATAGAGGTAGCTGGAATGCTAATGACAGTTGCAAAAGTTTAGCTGGGAGATAGGTTGAAACTAACCAAATATAATGAATTAAAGTCACAATATTATACATTGTCTTGCATATATTACTTTGTTTATTAGAGTTTTACAGAAAAAATAAAAGAAAAATGATTCAAATCTCCTAGGAGGTTTTTTTTTTCTTCCAATTGTAATATTCAAAATTACCGCAAACGAAAATTTCATTGAAATTCTGGGGAGTATTTTATTTTAAATGCCTGCCTGCTAAAGACGGCTGGGCATCTAAGAAAAACACATGACAATAGGGATTCTCAAAAGCTTCTTTAAGACTCAACATGCATTTAAAATGCAATAGTAACTGGAGTTTTAGCCTCACTTTTGGTTTTTTTTAGAAAATAAAATGAACATATTAACCTCTGGAATTCCAAGTATACTGGGAAGTAAATCTTATTTAACAGAACATTCTTGCTGATATATTTTTATATCCCTCACTTTAGAATGTTATATTTAACTAGAGCTATTTTGAACAACGCTGAGAAGGATAAGAGCTGTATCTTTTAGATTATCTTATATTTTGTGTTTCTCGTAGTCAGTGTCTATCAAGTGATTTAAGTCAGAAAAAGTGCCTGGAACATGGGAACATTAAGTTCCTGATTTCCAGTTATTTATCGAACAGAAGTGATAATCTTCGTTATTAGTGGAATAGATAATTCTTTGTATAGCTACAGATCTGCCAGAGGGAGGAGAACTGGAGTTTTATTTTTCCCCCCATAAACATTACCAATATATGCTTTCCATGTGCCCTGTCAGGATTACATGGGTTCTCATACTAGTCCATTAACCACAGATATCACCTAATTTCAAAAGGAATGAATCAATGGACAAAACTGACATTTTCATGGTCTCTCTGTTTCTAACATTCTGTTTGTGTGGATTTATTGTGGTGCTCTAGTTAGTGTAGTAATAGGTTTGTTTGGCAACCATTTCCTTCTGTATTTATAGAATTGATTTTCAGTCAAAAATGTGTCCATGCAGGCATCTCTCTAGGTTGTCAGAAAATGCAGGCTGACTTTTCCACTGGAACAATAACAGTGATGAATCAACCTTGTGCTTTATTGAGAGGAATGGCTTAAAGTACACTCAGTAGAAAACATGAGCACCGTTTCCTATTCCATAACAAACAGAAGCGGTAACAAAAATAACTTTGTTGTGAAATGAGTTATTCTGTTCTCCCTAGATGCATGCTAACAGTTGGAAATTTATCCTAAACCCAGCAAACTGGAAATAAGCTTTTTAAAAATGGGGCATGTTATTAGAAAGGAAAATTTCAGTACTGATTAAAGGAGAATCACACAGAGGGACACCTTTTCAGCTACAGAGTCTCCATCTATAAGGCTATTAAAATAATTGAAATCAGCAGTTGAATTTAGAAGGAAAAATTATTTTCTTTTCACCATTTTAAAATGAGAGACTACATTCTAGTACAACTCTGAATGAACAGAAAAGAGTATTCAAGCATTCATTCATAGCACTAAGGGAGCTGGAGCAAAAGGTATCCTACCAGATATTCTGATTCATTCTTTATTCTTTCTTGACAGAATGTGTGTTTGTGCAGTGCTCCCCATTTTTCCCATTCTTCACAGCGACATTCACATGTAAGTGTGTGCTGCTGGGGTGACAATATGGATTTCCTCTTAGAAAAAGAGACTGAAATGACTGACATGGTCCTCAGACTTAATCACAATTCTTTAAAATACTGAACAAATAATTGCTCAAATGGAAGAACGAGGTAATCAGAAAATGTCAACATACAACAAGCTACTCTCAATGCTGAGTTTAAAAATGGTGAAGCATGTGGGTTCTCATTCCTGCAACACCTTCTTCCAGAAATGCATTGAGACATTTTGGAAGCATTGCCACTTTTGGCGAAAGTAGTCAATCTGAGTGATGTTTCCTGTGCCCTATACTTGCTTGTGGCTCTTTGAGTGCATATTCTGCAAGTGAATGATACTCTTAATAATGGTATCTTGCTTGCAGAGCCTCAGAGGCACCGTGAGGTTTGCACTGAAAGAGGTTTGGTGAGAAATTTATTCTGCCAGACCACATCATGTGCTGTTTTCCTCTTTGGATTCTGCCTTCTGCATAATTTTTCCTGATGTTGTTTGATATAAATGTAAAGAAACAAAGTTTGTTATTAACACAGAGGTCTGGACTGAAAACCCTCTTACTGGTAAACTTCTAGTTTTATATCTTCTTTCTTCTGGATGTCTTAATAAATATCAAATGACCATCAGTCTGGGTACCAACTAGGGTCCTACTTCTATTTGGTCAGCAGATTTCATTGCTTTTAATCTCAATACCTGTAGGCTCAATGAATTGCTGGTTGCTTTTTATTTTTCTAAGTTTTATGTCCTTGACTGTTTTATATGAAGATTATGGGGAACTTCCACCACTGATATAAGTGAATGTATGTGCAGGTCTTTGAGGCTTACATTAGCCTGTGTTTTTAGTGCTATTGTGAGCCTATCCACTCCCCAGTGCTTTCCAAGCTCTCCAGAACTGACTATATGGTTTCTTCCTCCCAAACTGGCTGCATCTTTGACAGCTGCATGAACTCCTATGGCATTTGTACAGATACTCAGTGGGCCTGTTTTTCTTTTCTTTTTTTTTTTTTTTTCTGGTTTCCTACTTTTGCCAACATTTTGCCTTAGGACCTTCTGCTGTGGGATTTCCTGCCATGTGATACAAGTGCGCTTCTCAATGGCACTGTGGCTTTGACAGCACTCAAAGAAATTAATGGAGGAATAGAAACAGAGACTGTCGTGATCTACTTGCAAATGATTTGTGAATAGGGGAAGTAGTGAAATCATCATAAGAATTATCTACAATGAATCACTGAAATTATAATTTGAAGTCTAAGTTGGAAAATATATAGCAGATTTCACAAAGGCTTTTTTCCAGTATTCATCCTAGACAGCAGTTTACATGCACATACCTCTTTGCAGAGCAGCAAGTAGCTGCAGCCTGCAAATGCTACATTCTTAACTGAAACCTTCTTGCCTATTCCGCCTTACCTACCCCTGACTAGAAATGTAGAAGTTCATTCTAGTTATTCTAGTTATTCTGGGGCACAGGAGAAATCAAAAGGCCATGTGGAAGTGCAAAAAGGAGCAGTAGTGCCCCTGAGCTGAGACTATCTCTTTTTGAGTTGGATATGCACAACCCCAGGGTTGGGATCTGACAACAGTTTGTGCTGGAAAACCTCCGACCTTGTTGTTATTCCTGTTAAGAGGTGCACATATGCTGGAAATCATGGATGCCAAAGAGAGACCTTGAGAACCATCCTGATACCCTTGATACCAAGGACAGGTTCCATTTTGTCTTTTCTCTGCTTCTCAACGCTCCTTGTAAGGAACATAGTTAGATTTGTACTCCCGAGAAGTGACAATTCCCTGCAATTATTTCATTTTCCTGGCAGCTCTATTTGCCAACCTTGAGATTTCTCTTCTTTTTCTTTCTTTCTTTTTTTTTTTTCCCTATTTTAAGCAAAATTTGGAAATGATGTTTTTTGGCACCTTATCTTGTAACTGTGTTTCTTAGTTACGGCTTGATTTCAATTTCTAATGCTTGCTCTTGTGTCTAGTCTTGCTGCAGAAAAGATGTTCTCAGAGTCTTTTTTTTCTTTTTTTTTTCTTTGTTTTCAATCTATTTCATGGGGAACTGAACTTTTCTCATTCCTTTAAACTTTATAGACTGTGTAATAGTTCCTTCAAGCTAGATTGGCAGTGGGAATGCTGAATGATTAACGCTAGAGGAATATATGTCTTCCACACATAGTAGAGCAGTTTATCAGGAGAGACTTGTGTTGCCTCTATGTTTTGTGCATTTTTTAGGTTTGGACTAGTCTTATAGCTGTGAGCACCAGGAGGAAGGGTGGTCTGACCCTGACCCACAGCTGCTCTTGTCAGTGGCCGGTAGGCTCACTCAGGCAGGCAAAGGCCAGTGCTCATCAGTACTGGGACTGTGTTTTCCCAGGGTCAGTCCAGTGTCCCCTACAGGCAGTAGGGCTGCTTCAGCATTTCCTGGACCTGGCTGCAGGATCTTGGCCTGCAAAAGAAAGACCCACAGACTCCTAGCTAGGCAGAAAGCCCAATTTTCCTCTGTGTGGAAACCAGGTCAACTTGCTTTTGCACTTAAGAGGGGTCAGTATATCACTGGGAAGTGTTCCCAGCTCCCACAGTGCAGAGGGAGCCTGTGAATCTTTCCATTAAATTCAAGTGTTGTGAGTAGGCTGAAGAGATGCAAAATTTAGGCCTTTTTGTAGAAAACTCCATCTTTGACCTTTTTCTCTTGCTGCAAGTTCTCTCGTGGCTACTTTAATCTTCAAGCAATTGGAGAAAGCCACACTGCTAACTCAGGATTCCTTCCAGGACATTTGATAATAACCTTCTTCTATTCCTTTTCCTTTTCCCTTGTTTCACTTCCATACAATGTTTCTTACCTGCCCACACACCATGTCACCAGGTCAGAAAAGGCAGTCTCTTTGAGCTTGATGCTGCCATGAACTGTGGCTGTGGGACTCTCCGGAAGGAGTGCCCACCTGGAAGAGGGTATTCTCTCTTACTTAGAGCATATTTACTGAGTCTCTGCTGTATTAGATCTTGTTTGAAGTAGCCTTGCTTTCATTCAGTCTTCTTTGATAATATTTCTAAATTCTCTCTTCCAAAGTTTTTAAATGTTCTGGAGCGTGTTAAGTGCAGTGGCGATGTCTTCTGGCGTTGTAGTAAAGATCTTAGCAGCTTTTGATGTCTCTGTGATACTGAAGGATGAGCCAGAGGGACAAAAACCATGAATGAGGGCTGCAGCCAAGGGAGAATGGGACCTTGAGCCTTGCTTCTATTTTCTGCAAAGTTCTTTAGGATTTTACTCAAGCAACATGAAAAGCATGATCTCATCTGCCCTTTATCGGGTGCCATAAAATGTTATCCTCTCCCAACAATCTAGGGCTTAAAGTATGAAACAAAATTCCACATTTTGATTATTTTCTTCACTGTTATGACAGTTCATTAAATGTCAAGGACCTTAGGTGTTACATTACTCACTGTAATGAGCTGAAAGACACATGATGACTTAACAGTATGTGACTAGGTTGTCAATAAGTAGGGTATGATCGAAATGCCTTGGTAATGGAAGCTAGAGGAAAACTCAGATAAGCAGACATTAAGGTTGGCTTTTGGGCTAAATCATCCATTAATGCAAAGTGATGATACATTGTGGAAGCCTTTACTGTTTTACTATTGTGGCAGCCAAGGATCCAGCCTTGGGGATTGTTTGGGGAGAGGATGCTTTTGAGTTATTTCTTTTAAGTCACAGATAATACGAGATTACACAAAAAGCTTCCTCTTTCTTAAAATTAGATCATTTGGTTAAATAAAACCCACACATTTCCGTTTAGTAGAAAAAAAATAAGAAGGAACACTTCAACTGTTGATTGTATTTTCTATGATGCTACGTCGATCACTTCAGGTGACTTAGAGCACTTACTTAACTTGTTTCCCCAAGCCTATGCACTTGCCAAGACAGTTTTGACAGCTGCCTATCTATTCATATTGAGTTACAAGAGCATCTATTCTCTCTCTGTATCTCTCCATCACATTTTGGATTTGTCCATCTCAGCTTGCCATCCTTTTTCCCTTATAGTCACTGGAGAGAAGGAGGCACAGGAATGAGGTGATTCACTCAAGTCATGCTAGATGCTCTGCTCTAAGGGATGAGCACAGTGGATGTCTATATCACATAATGTGTAAGGCTGGTATGAGTAAAAGCCAACACAAGTTTTTCATTTGTACTTGCTAAATTATTGGTCATCTTGTATCCAGCAAGGACAAAAGCTATATAATGTCTTATCAGCTCATCTCCTTGGTACATGTGGTACTAAAGAACTGATACAGCTTAGCAGACAGAAAGCCTCAGGTCTAGAGTGTCAGGACTTTTTATTTGCAGAGAAATATTGCTTCTGTATTTCAAATCATAAGGGAAGCCAGACTGAAGTATTGGAACCGTCTAAGAAGGGAATTACATTTCCCTGGCTTTGGCTCTGCTAGACTGGCTCTGTCTTTAATAATTGCTTTGGCCAGACGTACGTACTTAAATATTGTTGTATCGAGGGAGGTACCGTCACTGGTATAACTCAAAAGATAGAAATGGACAGCTGAGATGCCACCAAGAACAATAACCTGAAAATGCAAGATGAAGATGGCCAGTACATACTTGCTTGCTTTGCCGTGAAGCAGGGAAAGACTGGTCACAGTCAATGCCATGGGGAAGGTTTTGGGAACTGTTCCTCATGGAGAACAGCCAGTTGACTACACTCTATCCAGGCCATGTGTTGGAAAGTGCTCCCTGCAATTGAGCCAGGAAGTGCGGTGGCTACTGCAGTGAGCGTAAGCAGTGGGAGCATGAGAGACAGCAAAAACTTAGCAGCCTCGGGTTTAGCAACAGGGGAAAGTAAGTGGCAAAACCTTCTTGTCTGTGAAGTGATGACTCTGGTTGTCACTCTTGGGAGAGCCAAATCTCTCTCTGTTAGCTGTGACTCCGCTCTCTTTCACGACAGCCAAGTTGTGACCTGGCCATTTCTCTGCTTAGCAGGGACAGTTCTGCGTAGCCTGGGGAAAAATACTGCCAGCAATTTGTGCCTTCAGCATTCAGGAGTCCATTCCTCAGATCTGGCAACTTCCATCCAAATGTCCACTCAGTACAGCATCACAGCATGGATATGATGACAAGGCAAGATTCTCCAATGTCCTTCCAAGAAGGGCTGAAATGTCACTTTTGCAAGGGCAAGAGGGATTTGTATGCTGCCTGAACACTGGCAATCATCAGAAAATATTCAGGCTGGCAATGGGACAGCTAGGAAATACCTAGGCTTCTGGAATGTCAGAACACAGGCATAACAGTGATGTATTGTGCAATGCATAGTGTTACAAGGATACTAACTCAATCTAACTGTAACACTAAAGCTCTCCCTTATGAGCACAAGGAAGATAGCACGACAAAGATAAAAAGAGTAATGAAAAAATGGGAACAGAACAAAGGAGCACTGCGACAGCATAAGAAGCGTGACGACCTGCCCAGGAAATAAGAGAGACAAAGAAAGGAGCAAGAGACCTCACTGATTTTATGACTGGATTGAGATGAGGACTCTTCCATGCGTCTCAGGATGGCTGGCATTATAATGTCTTAGTCCACATAAAGCTGGACCATAATTACCAAGGTGATTCTGTGTTCTGTAGCTCTTAGCCAAGTTAGACATCATTCGTAGTCCTGGAAAAAAAAGGTACATCTTGAGGAACAGGATTAGGATAAGAAGTCCTGCTTTTATGGCTGCTCTGTTTTCCCTCACATCTCCATTTCATTCCCCATCAATTTTTGTATTTTTTTTTTCCTCCAGACACCACAATATCACTCATTTCAAAAATAGTTCACACAATGAGGTCACTCAACCTTGGGGAAAGTTTTTTTCTGAATGAAGAAGTTACATGGACATTGAATATGGCTATCTAGGCTGTATTTGTTAGTCCTTTTACCTAATCCCATGAAAATATCTGTTTCAAATGAGTACTGATACCTCTCACGCCTTGTTCAAGTCCCTGTTTGAACCCTCCTCATCCGAGTGGAGCCAAGGCACTCATAAATATATCTCCAGGGCAAAGGGAGTCTTATTTCAACATGGTATCAAGGTAGTTCTGTGGTGTGACCAGTGGGAGGCCCTTAAGGACCATCAAGTTGTCACAACAACAGCATTTTAAGATAGTGATTAGTATTCCTAAAGTACTCCTTATCCTCAGATCTCAAAGTTCTTGAGAGAGTTAAAGGAACTTCTCTGGTGCTGATTTTACTGACTAAAGATGTAGATAAAGAGGAGAAATGACTTCCCAGTTGTTGTAAAGCAAGTTGTCGAGAAATGATTTGAGATTCTACCAAGTACAAATAATTCTTTAAAAATACATAAAAAAGAATGAATGAGAGGGGAATGGCTCTCAACATAACATCATGTTCATATACTTTTATCATTGCTTTTTAAACACTTGATTTCTCCTAATATTTGCTTAAGAAAATAAACTTCAACAGCAATTTATTTTATTTATCCTCATTCACATTGTTGCAGTGAAGAAAAATAAGTTGTGGTTAATCTTGTTCCTTCCTGGCTCCAGACAACCAAATATTCAGTAAAAGCATTTTGTCTTTTCCCTTTGAAGAACTGCTTCAAACCGTGGGCTATTCAGGTTCGAAACAGAGAAGCTCCTTGTCCAAGGCAGTCCTCACAGCAGATACGGTTTAACCTGAAAATGTCTCTGCAGCCTTTTCAGCCAATTTAACTGCTAGTAAAAAATGAAAAACCTGCTGAGAATTTTCCTCTTTTGTAGACGGGCCAAACTTTGTTCTCAGCTGCATCCAAAAAAACCTGACCATGTTGGTAGCGGTTGCCCAGAGAGCTAGAAATGGGAGAACTCCCAATAATGTGTTGGAAAGAGGGAACAGGGCAGAGCCTCACACTCCAGCCGTCTTTTGGCTGCTTTCACTGATGTTTCCCGGAGTCTTAGGGAAAAACTGAATTCAGACTGGGGTCGTCTGGGTAATTTTCTTCCTGCCCAGGCAGAAGGAGAAGCAGAGTCAGCTTTTGCATCATCTGTATGCTTTCCAGGTGCTATAAAGTGTTAGAAAGCAGAACATTCATGGCTTCCCAGATGGAATGTGCTACAGAAGAATTAAAAAAACAAAACAAAACATATTTCTTCTATAAAAAATTGACAAATAGGTTTTGAAAGCTGCAGCTTTACCATCTAGCATGATATTCTTTAGATAGAGAATCTAAACTTTTTAAACATCAATTTTAAGTAAACATCAATTTTAAGTATCAATTTAAAATACCGATACCAAGGCAAAGAGTTGCTTTTGTTAGCAGCCTGTAATGTATTTAATGCCTGGTAAACTCTCATTTCCCAGAGTATATCAGCTTCCAGTGAATGCCCAGTGGCCTTTTGAACCTCTTCTGCACTCAGGCAGCATGGTTTTAAGCATCTAGGTATGGTTGTGAGTAGCTAATTCCAGATATTGCCTTTAGAAAACACAACGGTTAAGGACTATTGTGAACAGCCCTGTGGGGAACATGACAAAAGTGGCAGGGTTAAAGGAAGTGAAGGCACTAATCAGCCAGAATAGTCCTCGAATGTGCAACAAGGTTTACACGTGCCGACCCTTAGGCAGGGAACAGCTTCAAGGAGAAGAGTGAATGTACACTGACAAGTTCTGCTCTAGGGCTGCCGAGGTGTAGAAGCACCCACCTAACAGGCAGCAATTTAGCAAGTCTGATTAGTGCTTGTAAGATGCCACAGAGATTAAAAAAAACAAGCACATGGCAGCTGACATATCTGAATGGGTTCTGTATGCAGGAGGTCCATGTAGATGGACTCTGCATGGTTGCTCTTCTTTTCATGCTAGGCATTCCCCGTGGGGCAGGTCTGTTTGAATAGTGTGAGGAGGGCTATGGGCTGTGAAGGTCAGAGCAGGAGTGAAAAGCAGGAAGATCAAGCTGAGAAAGTATCCTGACAAAGATTAAGAGTGAAGAGAAGGAAGCATCTCCCTTACTTTGAGGACTACCAGGGCTGATGGGAGAGGAGAAAGTCAAGGAGATAGGTGCAGCAGAGGCACTGTGCAAAAGAAGAGGGTTTATAATAAGGTTGCAGTTTATTCCAATATTGAACTAGATGAACAACAGGGCTTTTGGAAGAGACTTCAAGCAATCTAGTCCCTCCCTCTGTCCTAGACTGGATCAGCTGTGCTTATATCCTTCCTTATCTACGCTCACCTAAACTAATCTCAGGAAAAATCTCCAGTGATGGACAGACTATATCAAAGATGAATAGAGCAGAGGGATTATTTTTCATGTTTTGCATGATCTTCCTATTTCTATGATGTTGTCTGGCTTTTTCTTTGCCCCAGACAAACTTTTGCTCAACTTCTGTCTCGTGATCACTACTAGGTCTGACTTGGAAAAATTAGAGCCCAGCCAAGCGCTCTCTATCCTGTCTTTGTGACTACTTCTGCTTGTGCAGCAAGGTGGCTTGTCCCATTAAATATCACCACAATTTTTCAACGCTTTTTTTCCCCCAATTTGGCATGATAATTCAATTCAAATAGCTCACACATCCTCTTAGCTGTGCCTAAATTAGTGTGCACTGCAGAATTCATAAGGGCAAACTCTGTCATCAGCTAGGTAATTACAGATACTCCCACTGAGCACTGGTTGTCCTTTGACAAAGAATTGTTGATAGTGTCTTTCCGAATACTATTTTCAAAACAGTTTTTATCCACAAAATAAAAGTTTTTCCTAGTCTATGTATCCTTAGCTAGCATAAAAATCTTCACAAAATTTAAGATTTACAGCATCCAGTGCTTTCTTTCTGGTCTGCAAGGTTTTTTTACCCTCTCACAGGATATAATTAGATTGCTTTGATAGAATTTGTTCTTGACAAATCATATTTAGTTGCTGAATCATTATAAACTTGCTTGTGCATTAAAAAACAGTAACAATTGCTTTCGTACATGCCTGTAGATTAAAACTTCTTTACTTACGTTTTTGTTTTTAGATATTTTATTAAATGAGAAACTACAGGAGGTTTCTGTTTTCTATCATCCACAAGCAAATTTCAGGAGTCAAAGGAGGTGACACCCTTGGCCTTAGAATACCTCCTATTTGTCTTTATCTTTCGTACTCCCAATTTTGCTTTACTGCCTGTGCTTTTATGAACTTTCTGGGAGAAGTATAGAATTTGCAATCATTGCTTTAATAGAAATCTTAAAGAGATGCTCTAGCGCTTAGCTAGTTTACACCCGTTGGAGGGTCTCCTTCAAAAATCCCAGACCTCCAATGCTATGCTCTTGCAGCCTGGGTGATCTTGCTTCCCCTGGTTATCCCAAAGCATTTATAAAGACACAGATTGCTCAGAGGTTCTCGACTATGTTGCTTTGTCTGGATACACTCTTACCAGATAGATGTCCTTTGTTTCACCTAATTCCACTTGCTGCATGTCACAAACAAACTTAATGATCAAATTTAAAAAAAATCCATATTGCATAAGAATTAAGATCAACCTTCTGCTAAAAAGGTTGAAAAAGAGGCAAATAAGAAACTTTAGGAGAAAACCAGTAGTAGAAGAATGGAAATAATGGAAGTAATGGAAGAACTGTTTAATAACTTATTTTATTCTTTGGGAATACGTACTCTTGATCTATCCCAGACTTTTGAGCTGAGGTTAGGAGTTGGAGCCTCATCTCCAACTTCTCGATGCTACCTTTCTTCTCTATCTTCCTTTCCTTTTATTAATTTACGAATAAGATTTGAGGATGCAAGCACCTAAATCCTACCGTGAGTCTTCTGCAGTGAATAGAGGTAATTTCTTCCATAACTGCTAATTAATTGGCCATGTAAATGTTGTTAGTTGCTCTCGTTAGAGCTGGGAACCTTTGCTGCCCAGCAGGTATTATACCTTTGTTCTTAACCAGCATGCCAGTTTGCCCTTTCCCTATGTACATTTAAATCTGCTGTTATATAGAAGGCTTGTTGGACATACAAGTTTGTGATTTGGGGTGTTGGCAGATTTCTGTGGATGTGATCACTACACGCTCACACACGTTCTGCCTGGCAGAGCTGCCACTTTTCTCCCACCTCCTCCTGGACACGGAGGGGGATCCAGGACACTGCTTGCCACACACTTGGTGGAGGGAGCACCTGCAGTGCCTATGGCAGGGCACTGGTCATGAGCCTCTGCCAAGGAGCAAAGAGGCAGCCTTACAGAACTGGGCACCCTTTCTTACATGAGCAATGAGCTGGCACAGACAGGGAGCTTTATGCCAAGAAAACAAATTTCCTTTGGCTGGGAAAAAATAGTCTGCAAGAAAAATAAGTTGGAATGTTTCACTTAGCAGAAAGAAGTGTCAGGGACCTGTTGTAAGACCGATATAGACTGTGTTTTAAAGCCTGATGTTTCTAATCTCCCTTCTGCCTTTCCATAAAGAAATCCAGCCTCTTCTTTAAAAAGACTTTTGGTATATACTTTCTATAGAATGTTCAAATACCTATAGATGGGAAAAAATTCTAAAGGAAATGCTAAGTGTCTTATCTAACCCCCATTTCATTCCAATGAGATAATCTTTGATGTCTCTTTAAATCCTTGAAATATATTTCTTTGGGGAGGCTTTTCCTAGATCTCTTTAAACAGTATTTTATTTAATGACCTCCATATATATATGTGTATATATATATTTTATGTGATAACATGAGGGGTGATGTGCAATGAGGTCAGTTGTATAGGCAGTATAATTGTTACCTGACGATGCATAAGCAAATATCTCTCCAGTCTCAGCTGCAAGAAATGCTTTCCCCTGAGATCCTTAGGAAGAAATACTCTTGAATTGAAAAGAAAATGGGCTATTAGACTGTGTAGCTTCTAATCTGATAGAAAATTTTTATTCAAATGCTGGAGCTTAAAAATCATTTTTCAGAAAATAGTTAAATAAAAGACAGCTTAAGGCTCTAAGAATATCAGATAATATCCTGACAGCTCTCAGGCTATTTCCAGCTGCCTTGACATTCTGCAGGTTATATAACCAGGAGCTGGAGAGGTGATTAACATCAGCAATATGCCAAGTCAGTGAGAAGAGCTTTAGACATGTCAGAAGGAGGCCCCTGGGAAGCCTTCTCCATAAGTGCAAGAGGGGAGCTGAGAGACCCCTTTGAACTGAGCAAAAATATTCATTTTCTTCCTCATGTCTATAGTGCTCGTCAGAGCTGCTTTTCTTCAGCTCTGCAGGCAGGACACTTTAGAGGAACAGAAAGACACTTTAAAGGAGAAGAATAAAAGTGTCTTCAGTGTCTACTACAAAATCTGTTATTTCTGTAGGTGTGAGGAGAAGCAGAGAGTCAGAGAGAGGATGTTTGGAGCTTGTGTTACTGGAGAGACAGAGGAGACACAAGTGCAAAAGGGGAAATAACTGGATTTAACAGTGTTCAAAAATGGTGCTGTGACCAAAGAGCTCCTTGAATACTTTGTACTAGTTGTTTTATATTCATTCTTCAGTTTCTAAAGGTTTGTCTATACAGGGAAAAATTTAGATTTTTTCTAGCCCAGCAGATATACCAAGCAGAACTTGTACCTTTAAAATTCAGTTTTGCCCATCTATAAGCTGGTGGATCCACGACAGCGTGTAACAAGTTCAGTTTGGGAGATATAGTCCCCTCCGTCCCTTTTGAGGGTCAATTTTCTCTCAAAAACCTTCAAAGAGAGGCATTTAAAAAAGGCAGTGATATAAATTATTTCTTTATTGTGATTTGTTGGGCTTTTTTTTCCTTTCTTATTCTTTCTTGAATAGAAAAGCCATTTCCAATACTGGGATTATTTATTTTGTCTTTAATTTTGATGGGACCCTCAGTGAAAGGATCAATACAATAAAACGCAAGAAAATAATTTTTCTGATTTAGGATTAAGAGGTTTATCTTGGTTATTTCACTTACTTATTCTACAATACTAACATTTAACAAAGAAATTATCTGGTAACCAGAATGGAAGCATCCACTTTATTCTTTACACAAAATGGTGAAAGAAAATTCAATAACATTTTATGGATATTTTAGAACACACTAAAGATTTATTTATTGACAAAATTAGGAAAAATAAGAGAAAGTATAGAAAAATCTGCATCTCTGACTCCCATTTTTTATGAATCAGTAATTTTATGGTTGGGTGTCTCTAAGTTTTATTAAAATCTGTAGTCCTTCTGTACTTGTCAGTAGAATTCTTAAATCAATGATGATTTCATGTTAGGACTCTTTTCTGTTTTCTATGTTTTTATGTATGTATCCAAGATCATTACATATGTTTAAAATACATGCCATAGTCTAAGTAGACAAGCCACCCTAATAAAAACTTTGCAGAAAGAAAAGGAGAGATAAATGCTTTCTTTGTTAAATAGGGGTATTATTTCTCCACCTACTGGTTTTTATGCATTTATGCTATTAATTCTTTCTTCTCATTCTCTATTTTCAGACTTTGTTGTTGAAAATGTTTATTTGCATAGTTTCAGTTTTCTTCTGTTAAATTTTGTCTTGCCCCAGCTAGTAATTTTAAGACATCTGCAAATTCTTAAATCACTGAATCAAAATTCTGCTATAATTTAAATAATGGTCCCAACTGACTCAGAAACAAGTAATTGTTGCCTGCATACCATTACCTATATGGAAAAATATATATGTTTCAAAGGTCTCATATTTGGAAATTTTCTTAAAATGTATGTCCTGAGATCCTTTAAATGTCACATAGATGTTAACAAGTATTTTCAGCAGTGATTTAATGTGTACATCAGAAATCAAATATTCTCTAGGTAGGTTAAAGAAAGAAACAAATAGATTGAAATAAGTAATTGTGACAATTTAAACTTTTTTGTGCGCATAATAATTCATGTTCATTTCCTTTCCTGACTTTCTGTTTCTTTGTGTTGTTGGATTGCTTCAGGAAACTCCTGGTAGCTAGAGAGCTTGCCACAGGGGTTACAATCCTGAGCTGATCATGTTTATCCAATATTTAACTGCATAAACAATTTTCAATTTTAAAAGTGATATAATTATTTCACATTTATTAAAAAACCCCTTGAGATAATGGATGTAGGTTGTAGTGTTACATAATAACTTCGAAAATGTTTTTACAAATAGACTTGCCAATTTCTAGAGCTTCACATGTTGGATATATATCAATGAAGATGAGCAAATTTGATTACACCAGGTGTAATGATTATTTTTAAAATATATGCTCATATGCTCATGGAATTTATGTGATAAAATATTCCTGTTCAGTGGTAGGCGCAGGTATTTGTGAGGTGAAAATTAGAATGAAATTATTACAAAATTAGCCATATAATCCCCAAGAAGAGATTATACTGTTGTTTATCTAATGCAAAAGGTAATGTATTACGGCAGCCCTTCATTAAGGTAACTATCCTCATCATATTGCTATTTAAGATTTAATTTTAATTTAATTTGTGCCTTGATAAAAACAAGGGACAAGCCTCAATTTCCGAGGCATTTATTTTTATCAAGAAAAGTGTTGGTACTATCGAGGCTGTTTAACAATAAGTAATGCATGAAAATACCTGATTGGTATCAGCTGCTTTGCCTGAGTTTCTCATCACTTTATAGTTGTCTTTGGAGGGATTAAGCTTTATTGGGCTTTACTCTAACCTCATTTTCAGAATTTATCCCCAGTTGCCACTGATCTTTCCAAGATCAACTCCATAAAGTCCAGTGTGTGTCTGAGATACCCATTTTTGGACAGGCCACCAGCCCCACGACAGGTGCTAGCCATTTTTCCACAAAAACAAAACATCTGGGGGGAATCTGTTAAGGCTTCACTTTAAATGTCTACTAGGATCATGCATTAGCTGCTTCTAATGCCAACAATTCTGATCACAAAGCTCTACCCAAATATTTCAGTGGTACTTGGAGCAGAGCTCAAAAATACTGATCCCCGTAGCTGCCCCCAGCTGTGCGTGAAGGTCCCTGTTGTGCTCTGCTGCTGCTTCCAGGAGGGTTTTCTATGTTTCTGCAATGGATGGATGAGGTCCTCTTCCTTCCTGCCACCCCAGCTCATGGTGCTCCTTCCCTAAAAATGCTTTGTAGCACATAAAGTTTCTCAGATGCCCCACCATTTTCACAAAACATTAGTTATTACCTGCCAAAGCTGGAGATTGCTTCAGGAGATACTCTTGGTGGAGAGCCTCAAGAGCCCTGGTGCCAGGAAGAGAGGACTCTGCTGGCTCTTGGTGTGAGCACACAGGGAACTCCTCACCGGGAGCAGAGTCACTAGCTTTCCTCACCACTGTGGGCAATAGCAGCTTCCTCCAGCTGCAGAGGCATGATAATAGTCATGATAATTGACTACAATTAACCAACCTCTGTGGAAAGAGCAATTGCATCTAACTACCTATTTGTATGATAACAGGCTTCAGTTACAATGATATTGGACTTTCTAGGGCCTCAGTCATGTCACAAGATGAAAACCTGCACAGAAAATATTATGCTCAGAATGGTCCCTTTCCTGCTGTTTGGTTTTCAACCAGAGCCTGCACCACTCCTTCAGCCACTCAACAGTACCTGCTGCAGGAAGGCAAGCAGTTTTGTTTTCCTGAAGCTGAGTGTCTCCAGCAGCTCAGTAGCCTCATCTGGTTCTTTTGTTTAGGAAAGTGAGGATTAGCACTATCTCAGTGATTAAAAGGCACCTCAGCCACATCCTGTCACACTATTCCCTTGCTTCTCATGCTGGATCTGCTCTATGCACTACCCAGTATTGCAAATCTCCTATTCGTATTTGGCAAATATTTTCCCCAGAAGTTGATCATACCTAGCATATATCACATACATTTTCTATTACTAGGCCTGCAATTTACCTGCTTTGCCGTGGCACACGAGGTGACTTATGTCTCAGCAACATTATCATCCTTTCTGAGAAATGATGCTCTGTACTGCTTAGTGACAGGTCCTTTGATTAAATTTCTTGTGAACTTTAATACGTTATCATGCCTAGGGTCACACCAAACAGCAGCAAGTATATAAAGTTATAACAGATGTAAGCCTGGAAATGACACATCGGAGTCACCTCAAGCTCTGGGGGTGCGTGGACCCACTATCGCAGGTGGCTGCCTCATTCCTACTTCCTCAGCTCCAGCCCAAGGGCTGTAATTCACAACTTGGAGATGTATGGAGCTCTCACACTCAGTTTCTTATTCTGGTGAAAATAGTTTGTGTGTTGACCTAATAAAGAAGAACCTGCAGAGCTCTTGCTCTCTTTTTCTCTTCATAAGTTCTTTCCTCAAATGTGTTTTGTCTTCTCCCTGCCACTGTGACAGGTTCATCCTAGTCATAGCCGCCTGTGAAGACTTTCCTTAATCACTCTCTAGAAGAGTTATCACATCACCTTCAGTCTCCTTGAGAAAATATTTTTGAACACCTGCACCATATTGTTAAAGCTTGGCTTCCTTCCTTCCTTCCTTCCTTCCTTCCTTCCTTCCTTCCTTCCTTCCTTCCTTCCTTCCTTCCTTCCTTCCTTCCTTCCTTCCTTCCTTCCTTNTCCTTCCTTCCTTCCTTCCTTCCTTCCTTCCTTCCTTCCTTCCTTCCTTCCTCCCTTCCTTCCTCCCTTCCTTCCTCCCTTCCTTCCTCCCTTCCCTCTCTCCCTTCTTCCCTCCTCTCACCTTTTTTCTCCCCACAGAAGCAAACAATAGCCAGTACCACAATGACTATCTCAGTTTAGTACTGTTTTTACCAAACTGCAATAGTTCTAATTTGGTATCAAGCCATAATGGAGAAATGAAAATCAGAAAGAAAAGAAACACCAAATTAACTATAGTTTCAGTTTCTTGAATCTTAGAAAATATTTGCCTTCAATTCACATATGGTGCTCAGTAGAAGTTAAGTCATTTCTCATTCTGACCTACTCAGTCACCACTAAGCTGTACCACAAACTATTCTCTCAGGGAAACCTTTCCATAAGCATATTATGATACACAAGTGGCAATGATTTAATTCATGCCCTACAGAAAAGTCACTCATGGAACTGTTTTGGACTCAGAGCACCAAGCCAGGACTCTGGAACAGAATTGCAAAATTGTGTCTAGACCTCTCCAGGAGCTAACTGAGATTAGGTTTATACATGCGTAAGACTCCTTAAAAAATAGCCAAAGTGTTGCAAAATTTATTTTCTGGTATTATGTAAAATGAACTCAGAAAATCTAAACTTTTATAGGAAAATATGGAAATGCTGCCTGGTTTCCATGTGCCTTCCCAGAACAAAAGTTCATCAAGACTGAATAGATGAGGGCATTAGAAAAGTGATTTTTTCCAGGGATGGATTATTAGGTGTTGATCTTTAAAAAGAAAATAAATCTGAGACCAAAGGGGAAAGGCTTTCTTTAATGTGATAATTCCTTTGTTATATCTTTAATTCACAGACAGGGCTGGAACAGCCTTGACATGATTGCAGCACATTTTTAAAAAGTAATGTATGTATCCCTCATTTCTACGTTGTAGGTCACGTAGAGAAGCACAGGGCTTCACAGGAGGACAGTTTATGCTGCCTTGGAACATAAAACTTTTGTGTGTTGAGAAGGCAGGAGACCTCCCAGTCTGAGAGAAGGGAAAACTGACCCCAAACATGTTCCTCTGACATTATTCCTCTTATTTACATTTGAAATGAATGATGATCTCATGGGACGACACTTATATGGAGTTTAAGCATCACTGCATTTTAAGGATAGGTAAATTGTATTTTTTCTTCCTAGCAGCAAGAAAACATGAAGCGAGATGAATCACATAAACTCAGCTTTTCTGAAAACATGCTTCCAAACTCTAGATTTTCTCTCTGAGTGCCTGGACATTGTTTTATGAAAATGTGGTATTTATACTTGCCCTTGAAAGACATGTACAAACTGAGCAATGTTATGATAGAGCTTTTCTTTGAAGAAAATTATCCCATAAACAAGAAATTTTGTGTCAATTTTCTTGAAGTACAGAAAGCAGATGTTTCAAATATCTTCTTGCTGTTTTTTTTTTTTTTTATTGCTCTACTCCAGCATCTCAAATGTTTTCAGGTACATAACCAAACAAGTAGCAAAATGAGTAGGAAAAACAGAATCCTTCCACTTTTAAGTAATTTGTATTAAACTGAGAAAGAATGTGTTGCCTAAAATAAAAATTGCAAGCGAGAGGTCATGGCTCAAATACTTCATAGTGGGGATCATTTGACATCTTGTTCAACTCAGCTGTATGTAAGCACTAATGCCCTCTTTTCTGCCTTCATATTCCCTGTAGTGCAGTCAATAACCCGTGTCATTCTCCCATATGACTTTCTTTTTCACATCCATTTGATGCTCAAATGCACTATGCACCCCAGTTACAAAACTTTTCCTGAGAAATATCAACAGTAATTTCATGTTGTTTAGGCTCTAGTAGTTCAACAGATCTCTGATACAATCTAGCTACAAGCGTGGAGCAGAATGCTGCTCACGCCCCACAAGTGTCTGGCTTGAAGTACAAGAAATTCTAAACTGTTAAAATTTATTGCAAAATGAGTAGAAAATACATTTATGTTTAGATTTATTTATTATAAAAGAGATCTCAACTTGTTTGAAGTCTTAGAAAAAAAGTTAAAGGAACGATAGTAAGTAGTCAGGCATAGATGACACTCTTCACAGCACTAAGAATTCAGCTATAAATATTCTGAAGTATTAGTTGTGATGTGTATCTCTTTCTTAAAATAATCTTGCATTGTTACAAGGAGAACAGAAATGCCCAATGTGGTGTCAAGTTTAAACAATACGCTTGAATGAAAGGGACTGTGTAAAGAATCATAGCTCTGGTTATGAGCATGGTCCAGAAAACTGGACGAAATTATAATTAATAGGAATTAGTAGACTCACGGATAAATATGATGAAAAGTAAAAGAATTAAAATTTTCCAGATTCCCAAGTTTTCCAACAGAAATTTTAATCTCTTTAGGAATCAGTAAACTAACATGGTGTGGATTGGTTTCCAAAATGATTTTGACAAATTTCCTCACCAAAGACAAGTTCCCTAACCAAATGGTTATAAGAGAAAAGGTTCTGTCCTGGATGAAGAGCTTATTAAAAGCTGGAAATAAAGTTAATAAAAATTCAGTCTTTATAGTGGGTGAGTTATGAGGGGGTATGACAAAATTTTGTATTTTTGCATGATATGGAAAAAGAATGAACAGTAAGGTGACAAAGCATGTGGGTCAGAATTTATACAATAAAAAAAGGAAATGATCAAAGAGAGTCTAAGAGGATCTTTCATCACTGACAAGCTGGGTAAAAAAACAGTAAATAAAATTCAGAGTTGATAAATGCACAATAGGACATATGAAGAAAACCAAATTTAACTGTATTTACCAGTTATGACCTCAAAATTAGCTATTTTCTTTCAGGACAGAGATTCCTTCAGTCATTCTCCATACAAAATAGTTCAGCCTTTGCAGTGGTCAAACAAACAAACAAACAAACAAACCAACCAACCAACCAACCAAGATGTTATGGATTATTAGGAAAGGAATAGACAACAAACCAGAAAAAAAACTTATTATACTGTATATAAATCTGTGGTGTGTCTACATTTTAAATATTACACGCAATTTTGGTCCTAATTCTCTGTACATAGTGGAAATAAAAAAGCTACAGAAAGGAAATGAAGATGATCAACAGTCCATTTCAGTTTTGTTATGAAGAAATTACAAAGACTGGGACTCTCTAAACAGAAAAGAAATATCTTTTTTTGACATTTTTGAGGGAGAATAAGACAGTATTCCATAAAGTAATGGAATGGCCAAGACACAGAAGTGTTTAGAGAACAGGCACTTGTTGTTTCTTACACACAAATGCTAAAAGGTACCTCATGAGATCATCAAGTGGCAGGTATAATGCAAAGGAAATAAATAGAGTATTTTCTTCACAGCATGCATAGTTAAACCATGATTTACTACTAGATCTACAGATGCCAAAGTTATAAAGAGATCATCATACAAGGATCATCATACATAAAATACGGTAGTGACTAATAAAATCACACAGAAAGACATCAGATCAGGTCATCTCAAAATCACAGAGGAGAGGAGAAACAGCACTGTATATAACTACATAATCTTACCAAGTCATGCAATCTGATGGGTATTGAGAAATGATCTCTCTACAGACGCAGACTGTGCTGTGCCAGTAAGAACATGCAGCATCAGCCAGTTATCAGTGTGCTTGGCAAAGCGTGTCTGTCAGAATTCTTCCCTCTAGTGCAATAATCAATTGGCCACTCAGAGTCAATTCATTCAAAGGAAGGCCAGATTATCTGAACTGGCCTGGTAGACAAAGAGCATGTTGTAGAAAAGAATAGAAACAGGAATCTGCTAAGTAGATATTCAAGCCAAATGAAGTTCAGAGGGAATTCCAGAGCTAGAGTGACACTCACTTTGCCTCCCTGAATTACTAGTTCCAATGCAGTCACTCTGATGGTGGGAAAACTTTCAGAAGTAGGCATGTGCAAAGCCTAAGGGTCTTTCAGGTAGTATATTTACTCAAAGGGATGTCACAACATTATTCCTGAAGTGCCCCTTCCAAGAGGTTTCCTCTTGTCTACTTGTGTAAGAAGTTTACAGGAAACTTTCATGCCTTTGCAGGCAGAGTAAGGGACATGTAGGACAAAAAAACAATGATACTCCTGCAGAAAGAGGACCAGTGGAGGTGAGGGCACCTCTTTATGGCCCAGGTAGGAGGTGTGATCTCCCTGGAAGGACATGACAGCTGATGAGCAGCCAGGGCAGTACTGCACTTAGTGGGGCAGAGGTGCACATTTGCCTTGGAGCTCGTCCACAGGTAACTGTTAAGCAATATGGTTTTGACTGGACTGTCTCCCTTTGATTTAACCAAAATTCATTTAGTAAGACCAGGATCAAATTTAAAGAAGGATTTCAGGACCCTCTTATTTCTCAGGTGTCTCAGCAAGACATAATTAGTGAGCTGAGAAAGGAGGCAGGAGTTTGAAATAGATGAATGTTGTATGCAGGGCTTCTTTAAAACAGGCTAGAAGTGATGGAGGCCGGCTCTTGTAATGGAAAACTAATCCATGAAGTCTGAAGCAGAACAAAACAACCACAGAAGACACATAGCTGTCGACAGAGTTCCTTATTGTAACTAATGAGCACTTTTAAGAAGTGTGTTTGAGTACAAGAAGTTAAAAGCTGCTAGGTTATTCTGTGAATGTTATTTTAGATGATCAAGAAGTAAATGTTCAGTGTGCTGAAGGTCACTTAATTCTGATCTAATCTAATCTTAAATATTGTTATAGTATTTCTAATTTCTAAGTGTTCTCTGATGAGGCTTACTAGGGCCAAATACCAGGTGAAGGTCATTATTAGCAGTAGGGCATTATAATTAACTAGACTCCATAATTTGTGGGGCAAAAAATACTGAAGTAATTTCATTACATATTAACTGGACGTTTTTTCACCACTGCAGAATACCCGTCCTTGTGTCCAAGACAGCATTTCAGGTTCAAATAAGAGTGACGTGTGGTTATTTCACATACATTCTCTACAGCAGATAAAAAACAATTAGGTGTAGGTGATGATAGGAATCAGTAAATAACTTGAAAGAGTTGGTGCTCCAGAGAACAATTTATACCTTTTGCTGAGCCTGCCTGAAATATCCTGCTCTCTAACCGTTATTGCTTAAGTAAATGAAGACAAAGATTGAAAGTAGCAGATTTTCAGGTACATTTATTAAAATGTGGTGCTTCTGAAAAAAATGCCACTTAACTACTTGGTCTTAAAAAAAATGCTGTTTAAATAAAATATGCAATAGTCGTTGTACAGTGCCACGTAATTGCAGCAAGGTAATTTTAATTGGAAACATACCAGGTTGAAAATTCATACGATGTATATTTGGAACGAATCCAGTTTTCTACTTTTTTGCCTGCAGCTGTACCACATGAATTTTTTCTTCATTCTGAACATTAACTTCTCCATCTTTTGATCTATTCAAAAGAGCAAACAATTTGCTACAGTGAGAACTCATTTGTAACTGTCAAGAATATTTAGGCCAGTTGAGAATAGCATCACATTTCCTAATATACTTTCTATGCCTTTACTTATTGTGGTTCAGCATTTCTAGTTATATCCAGACACAAACGAGAAATGAGACTAGAATAGCCAGAAACGCTTGGTCTTTAGGTTGGTTTTAAAACATTTGAGACAATGAACATGGTTGCAGCTTCCTTGCATTACATTTAAAATAGTACCATAATATCAATATTGTTATTATTGGCCAGTATGTTATTTTAGTCTTAACTGACATAATTTACAAGAATACTTAGGTCAGCAGGAGAAGAGATTTCCTTTTTTTCTTAATTTTTAGAAATTAGTGAAGAATTTGAAGTATACTATTTGCTTACTTTCATAAAGAAATAGAGCTTATGCCAGGACACTTTTGCCTGTGTAATGTACTCCTATTCCTCAGAAACCCTGAAACTTGCTGATTGATTTAAGCAAAATTTCATTTTACCTGAAAATAAAGATTTCAACCTTCTTGAACCTTCTACCCAATTCCACTCTTGCGTTTGACATAAATTCTATTATCCATTTCCTCTCCTCCATTTAATCATTTCTGAGATTTCATGCTTCTCAGACTAGGTAGTATCTTGGAAAATATCACCAAGTTCTAAAAGGAAAAAAAGGCAGAAGATAGTTTAATTGCAAAGGTGACATCAAATAAATCGCAATATGGCATCATATTTTAAGAAATAGTGTTCTTAAAAGCCTAAAGCTCACTTTATTTGCCCAAATGACTCACTCATAGCCAAATATTTTACAATGGTTGTAACTATAAATAAGTGTAGACTCTGCTAATATTTTTTTCTATTGTGCTGTCTCCATGATGACTCTGCCTGACTAACTTGCCTGTTCTGAGAGCCACAGCAGGTTCATTTCTAAATGCTTTTGGTGGAATTCTAAGAGTGATAGTTGAATTGCCCTCTGCAAGTGCCTATGTTCCTAAGGAACTTAGTACCTACTTAGGCAACTTACGCAGGCAGTTCCATGTCCATGTGAGGAGGAACTTCTTTCCTGTGAGGGTGACAGAGCCCTGGCACAGGCTGCCCAGAGAGGCTGTGGAGTCTCCTTCTCTGGAGATCTTCCAAACCCGCCTGGATGCCACCCTGTGCCCCGTGCTCTAGGGGTCCCTGCGTGTGCAGGGGGGTTGGACTAGATGATCTCTAGAGGTCCCTTCCAACCTCAACCATTCTGTGATTCTGTGATTCTATGAACTTAGATGTCGGTCTCAACCTTGACATGTTGCCTTTAGTGACTGTGATGCTACGATGAAGCACAGGAAGAAGTCCTCCGGGGAGAAAGCAGGCGTGAGAGTGAGGTCACTTGGGGATGCGTAGGAGTGAAGAGTTTAATTCTGCAGAATCATTTCTTGGTTCCATTTCTGCCAGAGATTACTATGGGGCTTAGGAAACAGATCCAGGAGAAGAAAGAGAGGTTTGAGAGTATTTATTAAAAACACAAAGGAAAGGAAAAATGTTTGAATTGCTTTTCTAACCTCTTGTTGTTTCTGGTGAACTTCCCTCTGAGGTCAAAAGTGAGAGATGCACTAAAGAAAAAAAATCTCTCTTTTTTTTTTCCTCACTGGTCTTTCTCTTAGGGAACTTGCACAAATGAGAGGTTTGTTATGAAATTTGGCTGGCTTTTCATACAAAGGGCAAAGTTCTGACCCTCATGTGGCATTTTTATAGCAGAACCATCGAATTAGTGACAAAATTTAGAAATTAGCAGGGTATTTTTAGTATCCAGGATCGGAGCAATCTCCAGTATAGAGGATGAATTAATATATTGTGTACTTGAAATCTCTTCTGTATGTGTTGCCATTTTTGTCACACATAGAAGAAAAGTATCTCACCCAGTCAGTGATTTTCATACAGTTCACAAACTCTCTAGATTGCACGTTTGCAAACATGTCTGTCTTTACAGTTTTATTCATCTAAATACAGATGCCAAATTAATTTTGAACCCTCACTTGGGATTTAGATAAAAAAAAAGAAATCTGAATTGACAGAATAGGTAATTTGTGACGTATTGTGTTTACGTCTGAGAAAAGAATATCAATATGAAATTGCTGGGCCTGGTCAGGGCTTGAATGCTGATTTATACAAATAATGAATGCAGGTAGAAATACATCTATTGAACAGTTTGTGATCATGCCACAGGCTGATATTTTGCTTCAGAAATCACTCATTGAATTACTTGGCATAGCAACCAAGTGAGTAAAAATCAAATTATTTGTGGATTCAAAACAAAAAAAACCTCTACTCTTGTTACTCTTGTTAAGTGTGCGGTTTACTGTAAGTCATTCACTCAGTTCTAGCCCAAAGAGGAATTTTATGAGATAGTGATAGACAACAACATAATTTATGTGATAGCAACAGGAGTTAAATGAGATAGAATGAAAATTGCAATCATAAATGCTGGAGAATCCCTACTAACTGATAGTCTAAGTTTCAAAGTACTGAAAAGGGCTCATCCATTGCTTCTTAAATGTGTCCTTTTCAAACTGGATGTTTTACAAACAAAACTATCACTTTGTATTCACATCAACGTCATCATTTTTCTTCAAAATTCAACTGTTTGCGTGTTTTGATGGCTAGAATTTCACCAGTCTCTTGAAATTCAGATTTCCTGTGAGATTTTCATGTGGTTTCTCACAGTCTTTGTTTGCAGATTTGGTACCTTCAGCATGTGATGTAATCTGGACTCAATTCCCTCTTAGTTTAGTTTTACACCAATTTCAGAAAAATATATTTTGAGTTGCCTCTATGGGAAGGAGGCAAGTCTTGTTCTGCAGAGGGCCTTCTGGCATTTGTATGTAGAGAGCCATAGGCTGATGATGAACCTGAATAGGAGAAAAGCTTATGTTCAAATTGGTAAGATTTTTGTTTAGCATTTCATAGAAATAGAGATGTGATTCAATCCAATTTACCCAAATCACAAATATTTCCCTGGAAAATGGGATTTCTTTGGCTGAGTTTTCCTGAGGGTAGGTCCCGGAGAGACTCTTCTCAAAACAGATATCTCTCTGTTTTCTGAAAAAGGGAAATACCTTCAAGGCAGGTTTTACTCAATCTGCCCAGCTTTGATAGGAACGACGCCCATGGCAAACATTTCTCACAGTTATGTTCCCCAGGCTGGGAAGCCAGATGATCTGTTCACAGCCATGGTACTCATGGAGGAGCTGGTCCCAGGAGACGTGGGCTCATCACTCCCACCTTCATGGGCTCAGCACTGTCATCTCAGTCTCATCTGACCACTTACCTTCCCAGCCACCACAATGACACATTTTGTCTCTGTAGCATGTTCTCAGATACAATGCGTTGTTTCGATCTCTTCTCTTTTGCAGCAAGGCTATGTTACCTTCTTCGATATCAGATCCTGCAGTGAGACTAAACGCTTGCTTTATGATTCATAGGAGAGTAATCCAAGGCAATCATAACGCCTGCCTTACTCCAGGGCTTAATTTGTCCGGGTTACCTTATAAAAATACAAATGCTAGTTCCTTCTCTCTATTAGGATAATGGATAAGTAGTAGTTACTCTGCTTCTCTTTTCTTTCAGACACCAAAGACATGGCAAAGGAGGAAAATTTATCTACAGTATTTCTGGAAGAAACCACCTAAGTACAGCATTTGCAGGTTTCAGGACTATTTCTCCATGTTATTAAACTTTTGGTTTTTGAGGAGCTGGAATGAGAAGCAGAACAACTCCTGTCTTGTGAACAGGAGGCTTGTGAACTAAAGGCTGATCATACCCTTCTATTGCATGTAAAAATAAACCAAGCAAGAAAAAAACCAAAAGTACCTTTTTTCCCACAAGGGTGTGCCAAGGATCCTCAGTCTGGTGATAGAACTGTCAGTTAAAAGTTTTATCCAACAAATTCTTCCACTGTCACTGTTTCTCTTTCCTGAGATGGATGTTAGCCACTTTGAGTAGTTAGCTTTGTGTTCTGTGGTCTATAATCCTAAATTAGTTTTGGATTATATTCAGAAATCCATACCATAGCCCTTACTTTTGCTCATGTTCTAAGATTTTTTGTTATTAGTCTGATGGCATATTCATAAGGAGATATGCATAGAATTCATTGACTAGGCAATATTTTGGGGCTTGCCTCTCCCTTATACAGCAGTGACAGATTCTCCTCTCCTCACATCCATACTAGGAAGGGTGGCAAATATTGCATCAGCTGCATTTTCTATTACATGCCACTGTCCAGGCAGGATGTTCCAGTGTCCTGGAGAAAACATTCACAGACACTTAAGAGATAAAAGGCTCACATCTTTTCTTTGGTGTTTTTTCTTGCTTGCAACGATATGGAGAGCCTTTCTGTCTGCACTACTCTGTAAGAAGGATGGCAAAACTTTGAAGCACACTAAGTACTCGACTCAAGTTTTTGGGAACAGCTGAGGTGTTTATCTATCTGGGATGGTGTCCGTACGTATAGGGTCACATCTGTTGCAGTAAATGCTGAGTAGCTCAAATGAGTGTTGCAAAAGTGTCTTCCACTGGCTAGAAACATAGGCATAGGCAAATATCTTTGTTTGCTGGTCGAATCTCAAAGAAACTGTACCCTTACCTACTCATGGTGTCTTTTGTCCATAAATGTGCGATATTTGCTTTAATTGTGTTTAAAACTGTTTAGAACAGTAATTTATTCTAAGATTAATGCATACATGTTAGATTGAAAAAAAATATATTTTACAAATGCAGAGTACATTTTGATAATGAAGAATGTGTCACAAGGTAACATTTGATGAGACCAAAAATATTTTTCCTTTAAATTAATAAAGAGAATAGAGTGTTATTTGTAGTCAGATTTTATTTTTTGTGAACCAGATGTCCCAAGTATTGTCTTCCATTTTCATTAATCTGTTTGCCTAGAGCTGCTAACCCCTTGTCTTAGTCAAAAATCTGCCTTTAATTGTTCTGTGGTATTTATTTATAACAAACTATCTTTCAGTTGTCCAAGTAACTATCATCTCTCTTCTGTATTGCATTCTCTGTTTGGATTTGGATTTTATCAGTAATAATAAAACTTAGTAATAGCAATAATAATAATAATAATAAATCTTATTCTTGAAAAGACTGAAAAAATTATTTTAAAGAATAAGTTGTAAGATAGGTCATTGAGATGTACGTCTTTGACTTAAGCCATATAAGTTAATTCCTCTTTTAGAACAGTTTTATTCTACAAGAATCTCTATGAATGGGTTCATCTTTATGTACATAGGAGGAGGTGCTTAGATCTTCATTAATAAAGTGATTTGGGAAGATTTCCTTTGCTAATTACATGTTTCATCTACTAAGAAAATATGAGTATTATCTAACACATGCTTCATACAGCCAACCTTTTGGATAGCAGATCTCTTCCATGTTAATATTTACCTGATGAATTTGCCTTAGGATTCTGGTAGATCATTTTGAGGTCTATTAGTCAAATAAGACTAATAAGAAATGCTGAGAAATAGTTTCCAATGCAATTTTGTGTTTATTCATATAAAGGAAAGTTACTGAACTTATTGAGCGAGCATTTTGAATACTTCTAAATAATTATTAATCTCTACAATTTTTTTTGCTGGAAAGAAACATTATCTTTACAGCCCGATTTCACTGTTATTTTCCCCATTTTACGAAGGGGAAGCTTTGGCACAGAGGCCACATATTAATGAAAATAAGATCAGTTTCATAGAATCATAGAACCATTGTGTTTGGCAAAGACCTTCCAGATCATTGAGTCCAGCTATAAACTCTTCAACACCATGGCTGCTAAACCATCTCTCTGAATGCCTCATCTACTGTTTCCTGGTCTCTTGTGCCTTCATATCTCTTTCTTGAACTCCACGCTGGAGTCACCACCAGGGATGGTGACCACCCTGGGCACCCTATTCCAATGCTCCAACACTCCTTCTGTGTAGAAATTCTTCCTAATGTCTCACTTGAACCTTTCCTGGCACAATTTGAGGCCATTTCCTCTTGTTCTATCTGTAGGTATTTTCAAGAAGTGATCCACTGCTGCCTTACTATAACCTCCTTTCAGGCATCTGTAGAGAGCAATAAAGTCTCCCCTGAGCCTCCTCTTACTATTTAATGGATAAAAAGGACAGTGTGTATATTCTTAATGTTCATTTAACTTAGCGCAAATATTTCAACTTAATAACCCACATGCAGTTGTCAGTCTAAATACTTTCTCACTAAATATAAATTCTGGCATTCACATCAGAAGTTAATGGTTCTTCAAATGTGAAAATAAAGATAACAGTGAGTTTCCTTCTGTGACTATGACAGCAGCATTTGTTCACTAGAGGAAAGATTTAATTGGTTAATTAATATGAGCTATTAATCTCGTCTGAATACTTCTGGTGAAAATCTGTATCTGAAACCACACAGAAAAAGAGAAAGGCAAATCATGTACAGAACAGCACATACAAAGCATTCACACTGCACTATAATTCTGCATGCAGATGGGGTGAGAAAATTCAGAGCATACCCACAGCTTCATGGCAGGAGTGCTCTGTTGTAGCAGTATATTCTCATGATGGGCTTTAACAATGGAAACAAACAAAAAAGGAACTTACAAACCTTAAATTGGCAGATCGATTAGGACAGGATCTGTGTGAATTTATGACAGTTGTGGGGGAGGAGGAATTTTACAGGCTGCAAGTAGAGTTTTCTTCCTTTTCCTGAAATCTTCAGATCTTCCAAACCCACATGGATGCCACCCTGTTCCACGTGTTCTAGGGGTCTCTGCTAGAACAGTGGTGTTGGACTGGATGATCCCTAGAGGTCTCTTCCAACCTCAACCATTCTGTGATTCTGTGATTCTAAACAGCTTCGGGTTTGCTGGATGAAGCTGTGGACACCCCAGTGCATATAGCTGTGGGCCTAGAGTTCATGGCGTGAATGAGAGCAACAACACCTCCCCACTAGGCCAGACCAAGGGCCCAGCAGTCCCCAATGTACCTCCAGCAGTGGAAAAGGAGATGCCATCAGGGAGGATAGCAAGCTCAACCACTTTCTGTTATCCATTACCTTTATATTGTCCCTGCATCAAAACTACTGTACTAAGCACAATCAGGTGATACCTCCCTGCCTAGTCCTGCTTGTATCCGTTTACTGACCTCTTGTCCACAAATTTACCAAAGCCTTCCCTTGGCATACTGTCACTGTCCTCTTCCATAGCATTTGATGGCAACAAGTTCCCCTATGCTCTATGTCCCCTAGTTCTTGTACTGTGAGATTTGGTGAATTCAAAGCTCAGTTTATCTGCCATTATCAGGATTTTCTAAATACCAGGCACATCTCTCATTAGTCTCTTCTTCTCCAAACTGAGCCCCAGCCTTTTAAATCTCTCTGCATAAAGCAGCTGCCCCACAGACATGATTTTTGTACTTGCTTTCTTTGCACTTTCTCTAACTCCATTCCCTCCTTCTTGAGATATGAAGGCCAGAATTATACACAGCACTCACAGCTCAAGATGTGAGCCTGGTTTTATATAGTCGTAGAATTATGCCTTTTGAATTATTCTCGGTTCCTTCTCTGAAGTTGTTCAATATTTTGTTACCCTTTCGGCAGTCACTGTTCAGACAGTCAATCATCTTGCATCCTGTCCATGATGACTCCAGTATGTTTTTCTTGCTTGGTCGGAGTTCTGCATTATAGAGGTTTGTTTTAGATTATTTTAAATTATTTTTCCTTAAATATATTACTTTGTGTTTATATACCTTGAGCTCATCTGTCACTTTTGCTCATTCAGTTAGTTTAGAAGTAGAGTTACTTGTCATTAACATAGCTTTAGACAACTCTAAAGAGCTTAATATAATCTCCAAATTTGGGGATTTTAGCACGCATTTCCTCTTCAGGTCATTGACAAAGATACTTAACGAAGCCAATATCATCACCAGTCCCTGAAGGACTCACTGCCGATTTGTCTGTCCTGAAAAGACTTTGTTTCCTATTTTTAAAGACTTTCAATATGGAAACAGTCATTCTCAACATATTATTTTTCTAGGAATACCAAAAAACTTAAAAGAAAAAGTTCATACAGAATGAGTAATAACACCACCACCAGCTGTGTTAGGTAGCTTTTGATAATAGTGATGAAAAGCTAGAGACATTGGAAGGGGAAAGAGGAGATGGCTAAAGAGAGCTGTTCTGTCCATTATTCTGTTTCTTACTGTTTGTCCTGAAACATGAGACACTTGGCACTTGGTACTTTTCTGTATCGCTTTGGGTTGGCTCTCCATTTTCCTCTCTTCATGGAATTAAATAGCCCTGAGGCCTAGCACAATAATCATAAACTGTTGCAAGGTTAACATTAACTTTGTCCTAGTTAAGTATAGCAATATTTAGGAACATCACAGCATACATGGCATGCAAGTTCTCACATCACATCTGAGCATTGATTATGAGATGTTATTACAGTCACTTCATTTTTGGTTTATGTTTTAATGGTTTGCTTTTATCACTGACTTCCCTGTGGAGCATATAATATAAAAACTAATTAATAACCCTAAAAGGCCAAAAAAACCACCAAACATATGTGGAAGTGGTAGAGGAGTTCGTGGTAGGTCCCAAACTGAACAAGGGTGACTGCAGATAAGATAGAGTCATAAAATAAGTCTATTGCTATACTGATATGATTAACCACCATTTATTTTTAAAATAGAGAATCTATCTTGTTCTGATAACAAAAAACAACCACATGACCAAACAAAGAATCCCTCTATCTGGTTGATCCATCTGGTATATTTGCATGGCTCACAACTAATTGATTTTATTCTGGTAGTTTAGGCCATGTTTTATTCAACTGTCATCAGATGTCCCGATCAGTAAGAAATAAATAGTTCTTCTCTCTGGGTCATAACAAACCAGGGTTTTGTTAGACTGTCTTTGCGAATACAAAAGTCTTCCTGAGACTAGTGTCTATCACTTGTCTGCTGCTCCTTGCTGGGAGGCTTAATGCAGTAGGGGGAAATTCTCAGTATTCACACTAGGGGAAATTCTCTCCTTTTGTTCTGAACTTTGTGGTACCTGCCTTTATACTGAAACTTTAAGTCTAAAGTGTTAGACTTAAATAAAACATTTCTCTGTCTATTTTGTGATCTCCAAGAATTCTGCTAAGCTCCAAGTCTAACACTTTAGATGAAAATTGGGTGATTGCTTCCCAGTCAGTTTTTCCTGAAAAGTCTTTTGGCAGTATACTCTGAAAATTCAAGCAATTCTTAACAGATTCTCCTTACATACCCTAGTGCTATAACTGGTATTTGGGGAAGTATTTTGGGGAAGTGGGAATTTGCCTCTTTCTGCAGTAAGGTTTAAGTATGTTACACATGACATGGAAAATCAGAATTGGGGAGGTGGTAAAAAATAAGTCAGATAAAGAAAAGGTGGCTGGAGACAGTGCATCAGTTTCTCTTTCAGCAATACTGAGACAAATTCAATCTTGTTCAGATAAACAGGAGACAAAACAATGCAAATCCCATAGCTGTTGAACTAAGATTATTTTTCTTTTTAAAAGTGAGAAAAGATTTTATTTTACACTACCTGCGTTAAAATTAGCACCCAGAGAGTGACAAACACTGCTAAACTATACATAGATATTGTTAATTAGCTTTTTCTTAGAGTTACATCTATGATTATCATAATCTTTTCAATGAGGAGAAACACTTAGAACATATTGAAAAGGAAATTTTCATAGTATTGGAAAATTAGAATTAGATATGTTAGGTAGAAAAATATTATTACAGTCCAAAATAACTGCTAAAGTTACATTGCTCATGTACTGGGTAGAGTGAAGTCTCTATTTTGGTGGGAAATTTTAAGAAGGAAGAAATCTAAGAATTTTTATAATAATATAGGTTCCTTCATGCATCTTAGCTCTTTTATACATATTAATTATTATGAATAATTGTTTTAAGAGTGGTGTTAGGAAAGTGCTTGTTTAGAGACAGTCAATGAATCACATCTTCTCGCCGAGCAGAAACTTTACACATCTCGCCCCATGGCTGAGAAATTATAAACAAAATACATTACTCCTTGTCCAGAGGCTGGCATCTTTCCAGCTTTCACAGCTTGATTTTAGAACTGATTAGATGAGGTACAATTGCAAGATAACAGGTGGATAATGAGGAACAGGTAGGGTGTATGAACCTCATCCGGAAGCTGTGTGCTGCAGAATGACTGCATCAGTGGCCATCATACTCTAGCAGCTTCTTTGGTAGAACTGTCAAGAAAACACTTTAAAGAAGGAGCATTACAAAAGGCAATGGTGAATGAAGACAAGGAAAATATTTCAAAGGCCCACAGAAAGAGCAAATTTTCAGCTGAAAGATGAAAAAAAACTTAAGTAGGTGATCAAGATAGACATCTTTATGGGGCAAAGAAATGGGACTATAAAACAAGCGTGTAAGAAATACTTGGAGGTAAAAACCTTGCCTCCTATGCAGATAATGCAGTGTTTACCGGCATTAATTGATTATCATACCTTTAATCTTTTCCAGTGGAGACGGAAGTAGCAAATTTTAATCTTACTGACACAATACTTGTTATCTTAATTAATTTTTAAGCACCTCTAAAGAGTAATCCATGGGATCTGGGACCAGGGCTGGGAAGCAAGAGGTTAGTTACAGGTTGAATAGCAATGTTGCAGAAGAAAGGGCAGAATTCACCAAAACAAAAATGGGTGAAATTGTTCTTAGCAGAGAACACATAGAAGGAAAAAAAAAAAAAAAAAAAAAAAAAAAAAAAAAAAAAAAAAAAAAAAAAAAAAAACCCAAAAAAACCAACCCATTCTTCTGCAATAACACTCAAGCAAAAAGGCAATACAAAGAATATGGCAGGGAAAAGAACACAGTCATGTAAAAAAAAGGCAACTTTAAATTTGTGTTTTCTGGACGGGACAGAACAAACAGGAGATTACAAGGTGGCTTAGGACTAAAAGCAGGAACTCATCACCAAAAAAAAACAAATAAAAAAAAGGTAAGAGAATGGTCTCAACAGCAATAAAATGAGAAGCTAGGAGGATAAATAAAAGGAGATTTGAGTCATAAAAAACAAGTACAGACAAATGCTCAAGCAGAATGAGTAAGAGCATTGAAGGCACATAAAAAAGAAGGCAAGAGTATGATACATAAAAGCCTTGATGATATTGTAGGCTCAGAGGAATGATGCACTATTTTTGATCTCCATATTTCTGCTGCCGTGAAGTATGGAAACATTTCCCAGATGAGATGAAATTGCCAAATTCTTGTTCTACCAGATTCCCTCCTGAATTATTTGTTCTGATGGTGCCTGCAAAGGGAATGATTAAATAGTGATGCCATATTAAAAAAAAAGAAAGATGATTGAACCAAGCAATCTTGAGTCAAAGGAAAAAATACCTCATTAATCTGTAATTAGAAGTCCATCGTCTGTCTGGACTCCTGATTTCATTGTGACCAATCAGAAGGGGACCTCTGTAGAAAACAACACCTCTCGCAGTGACCTCCAGCCAGAACTTTACAAGCAAGCGTTAACAACTGTTAGTTTGTCTCAGAGCACTGAAATCTTAAACTATCTTAAAATCATGTATACTCTTTTTTAGCTCTCTTGTGGGGAAAGAAACAGCATAGTAACTGCAACAGCACATTAAAAGTTATTACAGAGGCTCTTCCTCTCTTCTCAGTCTTAACTGGAGGCTTGCCTCTAGGAAAAAAAAAAAGAAAAAAGGAAAAAGAAAAAAGAAAATAAACTTTTAAATTAGTAATTTTGGAAAATTTGCTGATATGTGAATATCCATTTTATATGGAATGTACAAGATATCTTGAAACAAAGCAGGAGCTGGAGTGCTGAGATGTTCTCTCCAGTCATGCAGAGTCGCAGGATAGAGATGCAAGACTGAACTAAGCCTTGGCCGCCTTAGATCTTCATTTTCATTCAGAAATCTGCATGTGTAGACTCAGGACATGATGTCTAGGATGGCAGTTTGTAGTGAGCTCTGTTTACTTTTATCCACTGACTAGACATACAGAGTTGTAAGGACACCAGGAAATTAAAACTGTAGCCTAGAACAGGACATTTAGTAAGATGGATGGCAAAGGATGAATTTGGTGGCAAACAGCACAGCCAGAATTCTGCTTTAGGGAACCTCAGTCACTTGTTATGGGCAGTCTGACAGAGAAAATTATATGCTTTACTACATGTCATGCTGATGATTACAAGTAATAGTAGGCCCTGAAAGTGACAATCTGTGCTTATATCTTATTTCCCACTAACATATGGCACTCTTGGAATTTGACTGTTGCTTTGATTGCTTTTGCCTTCCAAACACAATTAAAGATTTTTTTTTTTCACTAGTGAGAATCAAAATAATCTTATTAGTATTTGAATGGCAAAATTAAACACACTGAATCTCTCTATCTTTTCTCTTCGCTTAATGCTTTTCAAATGTCTTGCTCCTTCTCTATCATGGACTGGGGATATTCTACCCTCTTTGTACTCTTATATTTGCTGTTCCTAGCTGATTTCTTTTCTTTTTTTTCCATTCTATCCCAATTTCCCTCTTACTCTGTCCCTCTGGCCATCCAGATTCTCTTGCACATATGAAACTCATCATATAACTCTGTATCAAAGCTTCTGCCTCTGCTACCTCCACTGTCTTTTGTTTCAGGCTGGATTCTGGGAGCATGCTGTAAAACTGACATCTGCAAGTGAAACCACTAGCAGAAAAAGAGAAGTTGGCACTTGGTCAATTTGTGGGCTTTCATTATGAAAGAACTGCACTGATGTTTTCTTTTCATCAGAAAAGAATAGCAAAACTGTGCAACTGGAAAACACACTGAGAAAGACCAAAGCTTACCTGCTTCTATCCAAATAAATTTGCTTCTCCAAATACTGAAGTCAAGACACTAAGAGAGAAATAAAAAAATCAGATTTTGATATTTATGAAAGTTAAAAACTCTTGAGTCTAGATTGTTCTGATAATAATAAGTAAAAGGATAAGTGGCAAATTACATAGTGGTCCCCATTTGACTGGAATTGTTAAGATTTATTAGAATTATTTTTGATTATTTTTGTTAAGATGATAAAACTGATAGACTTTTCGTCTCAGGTATTTTTTTGATGTGGTCCTGTTTGTTCAGAAAGAGTGGGCAAATCCTATTTTCACAAAGACAACCAGCAGGCGATGGGAGCCAGTGTCTTTGTTCAGCTCTCAAGTGGTCTCCCTGCCAGTGCATCACAGAAAACAGGGCTTTTGTGTTCTCTTCTTGTCTCACTCAGAATTCAGCCCTGTCTCTCAACTGTTTAGTCTGTCCTTTTCAGAGATTTCTCCCGCTCCTTTCAGTCAAATTGTCTCACCTGCCACCAGACTACTCCTTCTTCTCAGCATTAGAAAGCATCTGAGCCAGCATTAGAAAACTAGGAACTCATCTGAGCCGTGTCACTCGCTGCTCAGGTTTGCATGCAGGTAACCTCAGGGCCTGCTGCAACTGCCCATTATTTCCATTACTATTGACTCCTACATCAATTTTGTATCCCATATTTTGCCTCAAGGAAAGGAAACCTCAACACCGTTTTGCAGATGCTGAGCCATCAGCACAGAGCATATGAATGGGAGCTAGGGCACTTTTTACACAGCCGTGCTCAGAAAGGTGGATGCCTTGGGGACAGATGGACCTCCTGCGTGTGGCACCCAGCTATCGGTGTGCTCTCAGTAAGTCGGGGTGTTTGTCCTGATCCCCAGTCAAATAATCAGTTTTGTTGTGAGGGAGCTCTACAGTCCCTATAAGTATATTTATATCTTAGAGATGGCAGATAGGAAAATAGGAACATGACACCTGTGTAATGCTACTAAAGTTAGCATTACAAGCTAGTAATACCACGGAGGACTTGAGACTGCTCTGTGTGCAGCCCATGGACTTTGTTGCACCACTTTTTGTAAGCTGTTAACTGGGCATGTGCATTTAATGCTGTCACCTGTCTCAGCGGTATCCTTTCTCAACTAGCTGCAAAAACACATTAAAAATCAATCTAAAAAGCTCAATTCGATATTCATTAGTGTATTTAAGAACATTTCTGACTGAAGCTTATTTCAGCACTATACTCGCTTAGGAACTCACAGTGCTGAAAGACTTTGCAACAGGTCTTGGTGAGCTCTGCTTGGTTTTGTTGTTCATGGTTGTTTTTTACAAGAACAATATAAAATTACTTTAGTAGTCCTAAAAAGATCACCATTTTACAGACAAACAAACAAACCCAGACTCTCAAACTTAATCCAAGGTCAGAAAATGTGTAGCCAGTGTGGAAAAAGAGGTTTCCAGTATATGTAGAGATAATCATAGTGATATAGGGCTAAATGAAAATAATTTTTTCTGGAGGGGTATGTCTAGAGTGCTTCAGAAATCCCTGTGTCTGACCATGTTCATTTTCAGCCTGGAAGTAACAATTCTCATAGTTGCTGAGTCAGCTACTTCACTATGTACCAGCGTGATACGATGTACCCGCAGCAACGTATCAAAGGTATAGGCTACCTAACTTGTATCAGAGTTATCTACAAGTTGTTTCTGCAGAAACATAAACCAGAGAGTATTTACAAGATACAATTAGGAAAAAATCAGCAAGACAATGCGGACCCCTGTTTGTGTTATTAAGTGCAGTAATCTGTCACACAAACATAACGAGGCCAGGCAGACCATCTAAAATCTAGCTTTAAGCCATTTGGTACTTAAACACTTACACTCTGATTTCTGCTTCCCATCCACGCAAAGAGGACAAGCCAGGGGGAAAGATGAGACTGTTGACGGGAAACAGAAAAGCTCTTTCCTACGAGCACCTTCACAGGGGACCCCACTGAAGGATGTTTCCAGGCTATTGGTAAGATGGCCTGTGCTGGAATAATACTAAAGAATACCACTGCAAGCCACCCTTTGACACTTCAGCTTAGTGTCTGGACAATAGTTAGTCTTTTTTGACATTGCCAGGTGGCACTTCAGGCTAACATTTCCTCTGAGAGCAGTTATATTAAAAAAGACAGAATGTCACCACGCTCAGTAGAGATGTGAGATCACTTTGGATAAAATTCAGGTGCAGGTATCTGGAGCCAGATGATATGATAAATTTAGGCCAGGCCCAGAGATAATGAGCTCCTCTGCTCACTTTTGTACCAGGGCCAGGCTGTGGAAGAAGCCAACTGCCCTACCAAGGGTGCCAGGCAAGATTGGTATTTACTCAGTATTCGCTTATTTCAAACTCCAGGACTCTTCCCTGGAAAACAGCAATGATGGATGCACGGTTTTTACCACTTCCATGCATATGCCTCAAAATGTTTTGATGACTTTCAATCCGTCCTCAAGCCAGCTCCCTACTGTTATCTCAGTTTTGCCTTATATTTGAAAGAGTGATCATGAGTTTTAAATACAATAAAGCTAAAGACTGTTATGTGTGGTGAAGGTAGGGATACCTCTGTAATCAATTTCCTTCATAGACAAGACGGCTTCTTTCTGCTTGGGAAATCTGTGATGGTGCACAGTAGAAGGGAACTCTTTCCTCTTGAGTGCCACTCGCTGGCCTTGTTGTGTCTCTTGCACCACAACCAGAAGGCCTGAGTGGCCTCTGCTTTTACTCAGGTGCTAGGAGAAGGAGCAGAAACTCAGTGTGACTCTTTACCAGCGCAGCTTGACACTGACTGGCCTTTGCTGACTCTTTTCTCTCATGTCTTGACTCTCAACATCTTCCTCTACTGGATTAAATCCTTGTCGCACTGACAGAAGAGTCCAGCTCTGCCTATGGTTTGTTTGTTTTTTTTTTTTTCTCCCCTAGTTGTCTTCCTTCCCATTGGCAGAGCTGAATAATCCATATCTTGTGTTATGGAAATGAATACGAGAAAATACCCAGTGCCATGGTGCAGGCTTCCAAGAGACCCATGTGGATAATGTTTAAACACCTAATATTTAGGAAAGATTTCGTGTAACCATAAGGGAAGTTGTTCCTCCCCATGCCACAACTCTTGCTGAGCTATGATCTACATCGTAGGAAAGCAATTGCTTCTTTTTTTTAGGGTGCCTTTGTCTGACTTCTCATCTGCCTTGATATCTCGCCTTCTTGGAAAAGAAGACAAATACCTTCTTTTGGAGAGATTTCCCTTAGCATTTTTGTCCATTTCAGACTGTGGTTGCTGCTCACTTTTTGCATACTGATCTACTTACTCCTTTCCACAATGCACCTGGAAAGTTACTTGTGGCATTTCAACATACAAGCCTAGCCATTGCTGCGCATTTCTGAGAACTTGATTATAACTCAATTTGTCTCAAATAATTTTTTGTTTGTTTGTTTGTCTTTGTCCAACAAAATGATATAGCTCTACCTGTAACTTTTTCTTATGGTCTTATGCAAATGCGATTTATAAAGAATGCCTTATATTATTTTCTCCTACACACATATCTACACTAACCATTACCTTCAAACTCAAATGACTTAGATTTCAAAGATGTGTCAGCTCTCTCAGAGACAAATCCAGTTTTAACTTTACTTCCATCCAAAGCTTATTTCCTTTCCCTTTTTGCAATCCTGGCACTATTCCTTGGGGAACAGTGATTTCACGTTTGTAGAGCTAAGCTGTCAGAGGGGCCATTCACAGGCGCAGAGGCAGCTTTTCAACATGTGTTTGAAGTTACATTTTTTTTTCTTTCTATGGAAATATGAAAGAAATGGTGTATTTCATTAGTCTTTTATATAGAAAAAAACACATATAAATATTTATGGTGTATTATTGGGCGACATACTCTGATTTTTTTTTTCATGGGCAAAGATGTTCCTCTCTGTAACGACAGAAAATCAATGAGTGCTTAATACCTATTTTGATAGGGTTATTTTGTGTTGTAAAGCAAAACAGAACCTTGCAGGTATGCAGACATTACCAAGCTTTTTTCCAGATACAGTGTCCGGGTACTTCTGGACGGTAGAGGGTAGAAGCTGTGGAAGTGTGCACCTTGATGTGAGATACCTATCAGAGCATTCAAACCATTTCTGTTATGGGTCTGACATCCCATACAAGATATTGTGCTTTCTATCATAAATTCCAACTAGTCTGTTGAAAGTGGGCCCATAGAACCCTAACCTACACAAACTGTAGTTAGAGTCATGAGTGATGTAATCACCAAGACCTTCTATAAACCAATTTCAAATTGATGTACAGTGTTTGCAGTTGTACAAGTGCCTTAAGCAACACTTGCATGGGATGAAACCTCCTGGTAAATTATCTGAAGTTTTGCTTCAAGCCGAAGTGGTAAAAGAGGCTGAAGATGTCAGTAGCAGGAAGAATGGAATTCCACAGAAGAATGGAAAAAGGGTTTAATTTTATTTTGGGAATCTTTTGAATTATGAAGGATTCTCTTGGTTTAGAATTAGCCCTCTGCTACCACTGGTAACCATGTTAGGGCATCTCATTGCTTTTACACTGGTGAGGTTTCTTGACCTCAGAGCTCATCCTGGAGAGTTTTTCTGAGTCTCATTGTCTCTATGACTAAAATCACCTCTTAAACTCTAAACTAAGTTTGTTTCCTTGTGATTTAGAACCAAGTATTCTTGAGTAGACATGATAAACCATCGTCTTCTGTATCTTTGTTCCACCTCTGTGATATATTTAGGCAGAGTTATCACACACTTACAGTCTTCTGTATTTTCTTTTGTATATCATTGTAGATTTTCTTTTTTTTTTTTTAATATTGGTGATTTAAACTGTATATAATATTCTAGACAGAGTCTTGTGGGAGCTTTCTGTAGTACCTGGTTTGGAAATCATTTGTTTGACTTATTTTAGAATGGTACTTGTGAGGGTTTTGTTTGTTTGTTTTGTTTTTCCTCAGCTTATTTACAAGCTCTTGTAAATAATAGATACACTCAGATTTTTTTTCTGTCTTTTTCCAGTCATGACTTTTGAAATGTACTACGTCAAGTACATGGTATAGCTTGTATATAGCTTGTATAGCCATGCCTTGTACTTGGCATAGCTGAATTTCAGCTCCTTTCTGTGACTGCAGCTCTCAGGGTCATCCAGATCTCCTGTATGGTCTCCCAGATCTTCTCATATTATGATGGTCCCCAACAATGTGTGACCAGTAAACTTCGTTGGACTTCCTTGGCACTGGTGGGTCAACTCAGTTGTGAAAATACAAGGTAGGAGAAATCACAGGAAATTTTCTATGTTTGAAGACTGCCCTAGTAATCACGCAATATGCCAAAATATACCAATATGCAAAATTTTCTTACCAAAGGAAGTTATCATATAATATCACATAATATTGTATATATCATATAACGTGGCAAAAGCCACCTTTGATAGCACTTGTTGCATTTTATTTTGTTTTCCATTTGCATAAGTGATTTTAATTTTTTTAAGAAATTTAAGTTTCTCCGTGAAGCTTTGCGTACCATTGAAGCTGCACTATTTGTCACTGTTGCCCAGTGATCAGTCTCCTTTAGTCTGTTTTTCTCCCTTTTATTGAAGGGCTGCCTTTTTTGCTGTTCTTTATCAAACTACTCCTTATGAGGCAGATTCAGTAGAAAATACTTAATCTTATATGTTCTTTTTCTTCTTCTATATCAGCATTTTGCAGTGAAAAAATCAGGCTTTCTTATTTCAGTCCATGTGCTTTTCTTCTAGACATTTTGGGTAATTATCATAGCCTTTAATTTCTCAGAAAAGTTCTTTTCAAAGTCAGAATCCTTAATTACCACATTTTATTTTGTTTATCCTTCAATTGAATTTAACTTGAATTATCTAGGTTCACAGAATCCCAAAATCACAGAATATTTTTTATAGTCAGCAGTAATTAAAATCAGCTAAGATAACATTATCTCTTCCTAATGGCAAAACAGGCATAGGAGTTACATACTGGGAGTGGTTGGCAAGCATGGAACATGTCAGTAAGTCTGTTTGCGGATGATGATGTCGAAGTGAGAGATGTGATTAGCTAGAAGCAGGGTAAAATTGGAGAAAAACAAGCCAAGGAGAGAATTTCATGAATAAAAAGAGACTCAGAGAGAAAGATTCACAGAGACCCATTGTCTGGTCACATTATTGCTGTGGGGAATAAATGACAACAAATGCTCTATAGCATGCGTGTGAGAATAAATTGAGCCATCCTAGATGACTAATGATTCCCAGTGATAAGACAGAAAAGTTCCTGATAACAAATAGGGACAACATGCATTCCCTATCAAATACATAAGGGAAAAAAATCTGGTGCAATTCTAGTTTGTGAATGTAATTATATATCGCAAGTTGCATACTTGTTTCTCCCAGAGTAAATCCCAGGGTAAACAGTATTTGTTAGTGAGGAGTGGCAGATTCTCAGCTGCCTTAAAAATGAGGAGTATGAATTGTTCTTTAAGTCATCATCTTGAGGAGCTTAAAAGAAAATGTGTCCTGATTGCATTACTGCACAGTTCTGCATTTGAACTCAGCAGCTATGCTACAGCTCTGTCCTTTTTTCGTTTTGGGGTTGAATTTTGCAGTCTTACTCTTGCTATTTATTTGAGACTGAGGGCTGAATACAGCGGAATTCAGAATGACCATACGTACTGTTTGGTTATTCCATCCTAAAAATTTTGTGTGTGATAGACTGCTCACAGCTAATTAATAAGTAGAATCATTGAATCACAGAATGGTTGAGGTTGGAAGGAACCTCTAGAGATCATCCAGTCCAACCCCCCTGCTCCAGCAGGGACCCCTAGAGCACGGGGCACAGGGTGGCATCCAGGCGGGTTTGGAAGGTCTCCAGAGAAGGAGACTCCACAGCCTCTCTGGGCAGCCTGTGCCAGGGCTCTGTCACCATCACAGGAAAGAAGTTCTTCCTCACATGGACATGGAACTGCCTGTGTTTCAACTTGCACCCATTACCCCTTGTCCTGTAACTGGCCACCACTGAGAAGAGTTTGGCCTGTTCTCCCTACATTCACCTCTCTGGTATTTATACATATTAATCAGTACTAGAAATCATAATAGTACTCTATTACGTTCTCGATAGATCAAGGAAAATCACTATGGGTCTTGAACTATCATGGTCAGGAATACAAGCATTTCAAGAGATGGTAAAAAAAAAAACCCAAAAAACTATCGCCTCTCTTTTAGGAGGCCTTTTCAGATTAGTGAGAAAATGCCCACTGTACCTTTCCATGGGATAGTCTATTCAGGTTTATGACAGTGTGAGGAAGTGTTCTTGCTCCCCAGTAAGTTAGCTTACATATTAAAGAAACCAAAAGCAATCCTTTTTTATATTTTTATGGTTTACTTATTAAAAAAAGTTAGGAGAATCTAAGTCATGAATTTGCAGTTATGAACTTAAAGATATGTTCCTTCAGACAGCGAGTTTCTTGCTTTCACCTTTCTATTGACTTGCCTTAATGTTGTCACATTCACATTGGTTTACTAGTGAACGCAAGGTAGATCCATCCAAACATTTTTTGACAGGCTGGGACAGATTTTAAGTGAGGTGGTCCTCCTTCTGTGGGTACAAACAGTGAAATCTGCATGAATGCTGAGAGCCAAACTGTGCATTCTGAGAGAACTGCGTGGACATCACTCAACTAATAACGAAAATCATATGCTTACATTTATGGTTCACTTGGGGATATATAAAACTGTATTGGGCAAAGAAGTAAATGATATATGCCCATCAGGGGCTTCAGAGGCAAGAACAAAGCAAAGATCATGGAGGACCTGCATTAGTCAGCCACAGAAGCTAGCTAAATCTATATATAATCCTGACAATGTAACTTCTCTGATTTTACATATTCTTTTAATAACAGCAACTTTGTACTGCTACTGATTGCCATTATTACATCTTTGTTGCTTCTGTCATTTTCGTGTTCAGAATTCTTTTGATTCCTTACATTCTTTATAAGGTAATAGAAAAGGTAAAATTGAAGGCATAATTAGATCTATAATTAGATGTATTTCATGTTGGTTCGTATTTTATGTCTAATAGACAAGAGAGGAAATGGAGCTAAAACAAAAATTGGGTCCCCAAAGGGGGAAAAAACATAAGAGTTGAGGAAAAAAAAAAATCTCTGGGGTTCTAGGGCAGGCTAGCCTTCCTTTAGGTGAGGAGATTGAAATGGAAACAGAAATAATATTTTCCTTTTAGTGGAGTTTGACAGTTCTAGAATTTTGCCTCTGCTTTCAGTGTTTGTTTCATGGTGTCCATACTTCTCAGATTTCCACCCTTAGCATTTACACCAGGACAAAGGTGGAGGCACCTGAAGAAAAATTACTCCTGCAGGATTAGATTGCCTTCCTCCAGTAAGTGAGTGTTAATTAGAAATGTAAGCAATATCCTTTATAGATTTAAATGGAGTTTAGTACCTGAAAGAAGGATAATTCTTTCAAGAACCCTTTGAAAGTTCTTTGTCTTTGTACAGAATCCCCACAGGTCATTACATTTTTTGATATTTTTCCTGCTTCATTATGATTTAATCATAGTTCAAACATACATCTGATTTTCAACACAGTATTTGCTTGCCAATAATCAGGGCTGAGATCTTTGCATAGGGAAGTGGGGTATCGTTAAAAATGTTATTAATCTTAAAACAAAGAAGATAAGCAACAAAGTACCAGATACCAGAACGGGAGGGAGAACAGGCCCTCCCATTTGCACTTTAAGACTTGTATCCTTGCATGGCCTGGTTATGAGCTGCAAATATCATGAAACATCAGTGGCAAAGTGTTTCTTTTGCCCTTGGAGAGAACTCGCCAAAAGAAAAACAAATTGTGCTGTGGTTCTTGTTTGAGTAGCTGCAGAAGGCAGAAGAAATACAGCTATATAATTCATCAGGAAGCTATATGCTCAGTGTAGCTGAGATGGGGGATGGCAAAGCCATTCTGTAAACTGCTTTCCACACTGTCTTGTCCTTGGCCAGGCAGGCTGGTAGGTTCTTGTTTGCTGAGCTCTACTTCATAGATCAGGAAAAGAGAGCAGAAGCCGTACATTTCTTGTAGCCTCCTCAGTTATTCCAGTAAGACAGCACAGCAGTTTTCCAGCAGCACAGCAGTTTTCCAGCAGCTTTGCTCTGGTTTAGGAGCCAGCAAAGAAGCTCGAGGCTTCACCCGCTACTTTTCTCACAAGAATAAAAAAAGCATACATTGATAAAGAAAAATATGGCTTTAGTTGCCTTTGCTTTCATGGAGGGACTTATCAGTAAATGTGGGCCACTCACTGCTTGCATATAAAAACTTGCTCCAGATAACCTCTGTTCTAAACCTTCTCAATTTCTACTAAACCATTTAGTAAGCACACTTTTATCTCTTCTACAGAGCAAAATCATGCTGTCAATATTTTTCCCTCTCCAAAGTCATTTCAATGTTATCTACATCTGTCCAAGGTCAACAGCCTAAAGGTAGTGCTCGCTCTTGCAGATGGATTCCATGTGCAACAGGTATTTACCAGTTTAGCTGATTCTCAAACTAAGGATAAATGTCTTCTGTCAAACTCCTTGTGAATTCAGGTGTAGCAGGTCATTTTTCATGTCACTTGTTATGTGCTGTTTTCTGGAATTGCCCCAAATATTTTTTTCTCTAATTCTTATACCTTGTTCATCACGGAAAAAAATACATCTTTAAATGGCTAATTGCTTTATCTCTTCTCTTGCATGGATCTATAACACACCAACAGTATTAGACATAATCATATAGTGACAATGGCAAGATCACAGTTTGAGCAGCCGGAGCTTTCCCAAAAGCCTAGCACGAAACAAGCAGCCTAAGACCTGATTTTTAATTGAATTTTATTTTATTCATATTCACTAAGAAGATACTAAAATATCAAAGACTTGAGCAAACCCCTTGAAGTTAAGGTAATGTCCAAAGAGCATTTTGTACTTGGGATAGTCCAGCAATGCACACATGGGAAATTTCTGCTGGCTGTTGTGACTTGGCTGTCACTAAGTGACTAATGATCAATGATCTGAAGCAGCAGGAAAGACAAGTTCCACTCAAACCGGACAGCTTCTGTGTCTGCTGGCTGACCCCACCGCTACAGAAGTACTTTGGTCTTCTGATTTATTCGTGGTTTAATTTTCATGTTATTAAACCTCTACCCTAAAACTGCAGGATTCCTTCTAACCTCTGTTTTACTACTAATTTTTTTCAATCTTGGACACCACAATCAATTATCCTTTGATGTGATGGTACTTTTAAATATATATTCTGACATAATTTTATAGCCTTAATTTTTTTGTCATTTCTTTTCTTAATGGATTTTTTTGCACTGCTAAGATTCTGTTTAATTAACAATACAATGACTATCTCAGCTGATATTACCTGTTATGTGCAGATTTTTTTCATTTCCTTCATCAACTACTTTCCTCTGTTTTTCACTTTAATTTCAGGTTTAAAGTTGTTTTCACTGCATTGGCTCAGAGACAAAAAGAGAGAATCATTTAATCTATTTCAGAGGTAGGGGAGAACCAGAGGTAAAGAGCAAAAGTTCTGGCATACTTGATTTTTGAGAATTTTCCACGTGTCAATCCATAAACCTGATGGAGGCTGAATGCAATGCTTAGATGATTTTGATTATCTCTAAAAATTCACTTAAAATAATTCTCCATGCAAGAGGAGGGATTTTGAAGAAGTGACAGAGTTTCATATAAAGGTTGTTTGGCTGGAAATAAACAAAGCAGGAGGAATATATAGATATGTTAAGCTCTATGTGAAGCTAATGGGATATTGGAATATAGAATATGGGAATATGAGATAAGAGATGTGAGCTTAACAGAAGCTCTGATTTCTGCTATTGAAGAATGATAGTCTGAGACTGAAACGTGGATACAGGGGCTATCTGAGGATCATAGATATGCTTTTACAGAAGGAAACTGGAAGAGCTTAGCTCTTGTTTAATCTAAAACTACAAAGACTGAGCTAAGAACACTGCCTCTGAAAATGTTGCAGGAGTAAATATAAGAGAGAGAAGTGATCTTAGTTAATGAAGAAGGCAAAGGGAACAAATGAGATATTAGTACATTTGGGCTGTAATTGAGATGTTTTCAGACTGTCAGAATAGGCAGACTGGGGTAACTACCCAGAGGAGAAGGCGTGGCGTAAAAAATACCCACATGACTTAAAGCGAGAGTTCAAAGAGTTTATACAAGTGTTGTTTGCACAAAGGAAAACAACGTCTGCACAAGATATCGGGACCCTAGCACGACTCCCACATCAGGATGCTCCAGCCAGGATGCTGGACTCCCACATCAGGATGCTGGTGAGCAGCAGAGAGGGCATGTGTGTGGCAAGTTCCTACAACCAGAGAAACAACTGAACCCATCTGAAACCTAGCTATGATTTAGTGGCTGAGAGGGGGCCTCAGGGGACGTTCTCTTGTGGTGGCTTTGTGAATATTGCTAATTTGGTCATTAATGGTGGGTGAGGCATGTAAGTTTGGAATGACCTGAACTATACTTTTGGCATATTAAATATGTGCCAAAAGCAAATCAACCAATTCTGTTTAGATATTCTGAAGACTGAATTTTGACATGATGCCATTTCTACCACATAAAAGCTGTACAATATATAAATTACAAAAGAGATAATTTAGTGGAAATGTTCTTGGATATGATTTAAATTATATATCACTCTGAATTGTTTATTTAGCAAGCTTGGGGACATCTTATTTTTCTTGCTTTCAGACTTTTCACTTACCTGAAAAATAATGCCAAAATACAGTTTATTAAGGAAATGATGCAAATTAAATTTTAATGAAAAGCTTTGGCAAAAGACGTAGTTTAGTCTAAATAAGCACTCCTCTACTATGACACAGCTACATTTACAAGATTTTGCAGAAAGGGAGATTAAAATAATTCATTTGACCATCTTAATTCCTGGTATTTCTAGGAAAAACTCAATCCCTGCCAAAAGCTCTAATATACCATAAGGCAAGGACTGGCAGGGAGGAAAGCAACCTTGTACCTAGAGCCCTGTCCCTTGTAGATCTGGGTTCATTCTAGAGCTGGCAGATTTTCTGTCACTTCAGGCTGGTTGCTTGGACTCGATCTCCTTGTGACGGCCACACTTCGTACTTCTGCACCTCACTGTGCACCTCACTTCCCAGGACAGGAAGAGAAACTGGTGGCAGCAAAGTCCTGCTGTCCAACTTGCACCTACAATATGGGGTTTCTACAAATGTGGTGGAGCTGGTCAAAACCTTTTCCCACTCCTGATGGGCACATGTAAACAGGCTGAGCGCGCCAGTGCTCTCTGGGCACTCGCTCTGTTTGGATCTTGATGTCTTGGCTCTTGACTTCTGCAACAGAGGCAGCAGCACTAGATGAAAAGGTGGATGAAGAAGAAAAACTTTCTGCAGCTAACAAATATTTTCTCTAGCCCTTTTTTTTTTCTGGCTTGAAAAGTGAGGCTTAATTTTTTCATCTTTCCTACAGGACCTTCATTTTTCCTGCTTTGGATTATTCAGGATGGTAAACTCTTTGGGGCAGGGATTTTTCTGACTGGCAGCAGCGCTGAAACATCTCAGCAAAAAGAAGATTAAATGTGGTAATTTGTTAACAGAAAATAGGAAATAATGTTTAGTACCATACAGGTTATGAGGTCAAAATATAGCCTGAATAGCCTGAATTGGAATATGTTCTTTTATTCTTTAGGTTGCATGTTGCATCATGGATGGTGTTTTGAATTTTATTCTGGAACAAATGACCAGGCTTGCATGTATTGTTAGCCTAAAATTCAATTTCTCAGCTAGTTGTTGCTTATTCTAAATAAAATGTACCCAGTCTTACAGCTTCTCTGAAATCTCATCTCATGAAAAAGAACAAATTAGAGAATTGTGTAGCGGTGTGTGGGTGTAGTGGAGGATGCAGGGAAGGGAACAAATTTCTGTTTACTTCATATCCCTGAATTGTCTAATAACTGCTTTCCTTTCTCCCTCCCTCTTCTCCCATGATGACAGCACAATCAGCTCTTGTCTCTTGCTATAAATTGCTGAGGTGCCGGATCAACATATGGTTATAGAATCTGATAGCATTAACGATCAAAATTAAAGGAAGCGTTAAAATGTGTCAGAAAGGAGTGATAGCTTTTCTGCTTGGTTCGGCCTTTCCTCAGCCATATACAGCCAGGACGAGGCTCCTGAACAATTTGGGGAGGGCTTTTCCACACTCTCCTTGACTCCTATTCCCTGCGCAAGGTGCCAATGGCCTCTCGGGCTAACATCTTTAACTAAATCAACTGAGAAGCAAAGCAAAACAAAACAACCCCCACTCAGTCCTGAATTATGCTAAAGCCAGAGGTCAGATGTAAATGTAAATTGAAATAGTCTGTTGGATCTGGTCAGGTGTGTGCTGTTCAATGTTATGCTGCCACAGCGCTTCCAAGTTTCTGATTAATCAGATGAGATGGCACAGTTATTCTCATTTTATAGATGGAAAATTGGAGAAGGAAGGCTGAGAGCTCCGATGATGGCCATGACCTGAGTCCAGTTGCAGCATGCACAAACCTGCGCCTCCTGTTAGCTTGCTCTTAGAGAGCACTCTTGGGGTTCACTGTGTCTGCAGAGAGGCTTCCCCTGCTTCTTGTAACAGTGCAAGAAAGAGGCAGAGACCTCTGAAGATTTACCCGGGGATGTGCATGCTCTTTGGGATGGACACCTCTAGGACTGGATGCAGGCATCACCCTGAGGCCAGGGACAGCCCTTGTGGCTCAGAGACTGCAATACACCAGGCTGGGAGCCAGTGTTTAAAAGAGGTATAAAACAGAGTCTGCAATGTTTATGTTTAGTCATAATCAGCCAGCAGCTAGGCAAGTATACTAGTAAAAACCCTTGTGAGAAAAAGGAACGGTTTACACATATTAAAATTGTGATGTGAAACTGCTGAGAAGAGGTTGCTTGAAGGTGCATACATGAAAAAGCCACTGCTTCTGAGAGTTTTCAGGTGTTCTACTAATCTGTTTGAAATAAATGCATATTTTTGTTTTTCTAGGCCATTGCCTATTGATGACATTCATTCCTATATATAATTGACGAATTGATGAACTGATGAACTGATGAAATGATTTCTTTGCAAGAAATTTATTTTCTCTAAATCTTCTCCCAACAGTTTCTTTAATAAATCCCAGAGCGTCTGTTTACCTATTAACACTTACAAAGTAATAATAACAAAAAACTTAATGTCACATCAAATGTGTTTTCTTTTCTTTCACCCTGCTTCGTTCTCCCTAAAAGTCAATATACCTCACAAAAGTTATTTGTTTGGTTGCAAACTTAGTCTGTTCAACACTTATTGAAGTAAAGGATTGAGCAGTGGATCTGTCTTGAGGTGAGCAAAGACAACTAGCAAACTTTGCCCCATAATCCTTTTACTGAAGCACCTCTTGGTATGTTATTTCATTCTTCAGTCATGTCAAGTAAAAGTTTCTTATCAGTTCTCACAGTAATTCTGCTTATTACATTACTAAGAAAACCACACACAATTGAGGAACTAATTACGTAAATCTGTGGGGGCAATTTCCCAACTAACTGGTGCACTTAGGAGCCCTACAACACTTATGGAAAATTACTTGCTACAGAAATCCACATTATTGATACTGATATTTGCTTTTAGTAAATGATGCTTTTATCATGGAATAAGTGAAAGTCAAAACTGTCCCTCCTCTGCTTGCCACAAGTCAATGCCAGGTGTCATGTCAAAAGATCTAGTAGTCTTACGCTTGAATTATAAAGGTAAAGCCGTAGCTCAGGGCTTGCTTTTATTTATTATCATTTTCTGGCTCCTCTTCAACCACAAAGACTGACCCGCTTTACATGCTGTTCTCCTGATAAACAATCCCTCATTGTGTAAGAGATTTTAGCTCAATGGGTGAGTGCCCAGTTGGAATAGCATCCTGTTGGAATAACATCCTATTGTGACAACGAGCACCTTCTCCAACAGTCAACACCAGCTGAGCGTGCCAATTTGTATGCCCTTAACACTGCAGATGGAGCTGCCTGACAGATATTTATGGAGGAAGAGAGAGAAAGTGGCAGGTGCTCCAAGCTGTGTCCTTTGCTGCCAAGGAGGCTTTCTCACCTGCCTGCAACTGGGTTCACAGCTTCCCAGAGGAGCTCAGCTGTTTTTCAGGCTCATTCGGAACAGCAGTAAGCTCATTAAGATTTGACTACTTGAGAAAAATTTGAGAAGTTACACATATCTTATATGGGTAACAGACCTTCCTTGCTTGTCCCAATTAACTTGTGCATAATTCCAATTTTAAGTTAATCTATCTCTGCTAAATTTAGAGAGACTGCATTAGCATGAGGCTGGGGTGCATATACACCCTCTCTTTTATTCAGAGAGAGAGATCCTCTTTTTTGAGTGTTATTCTGCATATGCTAATACAGTGCATGTTGAATAAAAGCATCATTTGATCTGGTGCAGATTGTTAAAAATGCTACTGGCAAAGCAATTCCGTGCACTTACCAGAGCACCCCAAGTGCTGAAGTCAGTCTTGTGGCCTGGCCTCCTGGGACCACATATGCATGACTGGGACCCTTTTATTGACCATTAATTTCATTGTGACTTGGCAAGGAACTCAGAAATCTTAGAAGCTGATTTCTGGATATATTACGTAGGACTGTGATGCAACAGGCTCAGCCCTGCCTGCCAGTGTTGATCCATGTGGTCAGCAAAGACGGGTGTTTGGTCCCATCTAAAAGTGCTGTCCTGCTCAGGTGCTTCATTCCTTGCCTTGTAAAGGGGCCAGGATCTTGAATGTGTCTTGCCTGTAAAGTGGATAGTAAGCAGATGTGTCATGGAGAAAGGAAAGGGATGCTCTGGGTTCTTAGTCTCAATCATTTGAATAGTTTGAACAATTTGTGTTAATATTTAGACTTAATGCAGCTTGCCTCTAGAGTAAGACCAGATAAAGAAATGGAATGCCATATGAACCCCCTCACTACCTGGGGAAAGAAACAGGCACTTACAGGCTAGGATTCACCTGAGCTCTTCTTTAGGTGGAGGTGAATCACACTGTCAGGATGCCTTTTTCTCTTCATGGACCAATGCCAGGAGCCCAGGGTGACAGTTTGAATGCAGGTATGTGTAATGTAAATACCTACCTCCAGAGAGATGAATCTCACCATTAATGCCAGTTTCTAGTACCAGGTGAAGTGGAAGTAGCTTAAAAGATAGAAATGTCCTATGATTTGCAAGACGAGAGCTTCCCTCTTTGTGAATCTTTGATAATTTTGTTATGTCACATTCAATGAGAGGAGCAGGGAGACACTCATACTGAGAGATGCACTGAGATCACAGCTGAGAAGGAAAGAGCATATGCAGAAATGTACTGACCTTTTCATTGTTTAGAGCAAAATAAACCAAAACAGGGAACAGCAAACAAGCAACAAAGAAACTGTGATTAATCAGGAATTAGCCAGCTCTGATTCCGGCAGTGACCCATCAGGAATCTGCCATTCAGAGCTGAATCATTCTCCAAAGTCAGACGCAGCGACACTCATCACCAGATTGATACTGAGCACAGCTTACACTTTAAACATGAAAAATAAAAATACTCTTCAATGTTCTTACTCTTCAGCACACTTAGAGGCGTCTTTACAAAGACACACCAGACCACTGCTGTTTCACTATGTTTAATCTCCCAGTGAGCAAGGATTAGACCTTGATTTTTGCCTCTGTGTCACAATTTGTTTTGCTTAAACTACAAAGAATTGTCAGAACTGGAACTCATATGCCTTTAGGAAGCCTTTGGGCAGCTCTAGATTGTTTTTCTTACTGGGATAAGATGTTACTCACTGTTCTTACATCCATCTACTAACTGATTTTTTTTTTTTTTTTTTTACAAATTGTCACCTGATCCTTTGCTATTTATTAAGTATGCAGTATTTTGAAAAAAAAGTCATATTGTGCTCCAACAGAAACCACTCCAATTGCTCTCTAAAAGGTTTTCATGCAAACACAACCATTAGGTAAAAGATGGGGTAATGCATCGGTCTTGCATTGCTTGGGTATATGTACATATAGCCTAAATTGGAATACGGCCTAAAAATGTAAAATAAAAAAAAAAGCTGAACACTATGCTATTACCTGAGCGAGTGAACAACCTAGGGATGAAGCAGGATACCACTGCACTTCTGTTAAAGCTAGTAAGAAAAGAAAATGGAAGCTACAGTTAGCAAAATGGCACTCATTGGTGGTTTTTTTATTTTTTTCTGTGGAAATGATCCTGCTATTCTGTATCAGCTACCTGGGGAAACCTTGCAGAGGAGGAATGTCACAGCCTTTTCTCCTGGCCAGGCTAAGGGGTGAGATACCCGCTGAGTACAAGCTCCAGGGTGGCAGGACCAACAGTGTCAGGAGAAAGCAGAGAAACACAAGAGTGAGACTCTGGTCAAACATGTGTCAATCCACTGGCACCTTCAGTGTCATGTGGCAAAAGAGTGAAGTTTGTCAAGATTGTATTTTTGGGCTTAGACAGTTCCAAAAAGAGTGTATAAAACCTTTTTGAGGATTTGGGCAATCAATCCTCATCATGCCATGACAAGGCAGACGTGTCTTCTGCTGGAAAGAAAGTAACATTGTCATTATAATATCCTGGGGAGTGAGGGAAAATGAGTGAAATGGGGAAAGTATTGTGCACAATGATAATAACAAAAATAATGTCTGCTACACCTCAGAAGCAGAGTTTTAACAGGTATTCCCAAAAGCAAATGAGCAAGGAAATAGGCCAATATTCTTGGAAATTGTTACTCAAATAGTTGGCACAAGCACTTTTGGACTTGTGTAGGATGCTGCAGAGTGTAAAAATGCTGCAGTCTGCATCTGCACAATCTCTCCAGTGTGAATATTTCTTTGCCTAGAGATTTTACCATGGCTATTTAATACAGTGTTTGACATTTGCAAAACATTATTTGTCGGTGTGGAAAAGTAGTCATTCATTCTGACAGACTTGCTTATTGCAAAAACCCACAACCTTTAATCAAAAGTGGTGCTAGAAGAATATTTTTCCCTAGGTAAGAGAAGAAATTAGTAGCTAGGTGGTAGTAAAAATATACGTATGAGTTGTACAGAGCTCTAGTATGCTAGATGTGCATAGAGGAACAGATATTTGACTGCATGACTGCACCTTTGAAATCCTTTATAGCATCACAGTTCAGCCCCTCTTCAGTCATCTTTAGCTTGCACATTTATTCTAAGTCATCAAGGGTGACTACACATCCACTCCTGCCACAAATGACCTCAGTTTTTCTTCACTGATTCAATAAATTTCCTAATCATTCTTTCTTCCTCAAGACTTGTATTTATGATGATCTTTTTCTGCAGGAGCCTGATGTATACTTCAGTCTTAGTTAAATTCTGTTCTTGAACTGAGACTTCTTTATCACAGGGTTCTCAATTTATACGGTTTGGAAAACAATGACCTTACATAAGTCTTACCATAAAAATATTATGAATTAAAAGAGAGGAAAGAGAAAATTGAACTGTGAACCTCAAACTGTTTGCCTTTTTTCCTGGTGTAGATGGTAGATTCTTCTTTCTAATTAAGCTGATTTAATTTCTAATCCATATTTTAAATATTTTCTCCCAGAATTCAGGAATAGAAGACAAAGTCTTGATAGGAAATGAAAGAATATAATTCTATCTTATGATTAAAATGTGTGTAATAAGATCAAGTGAGATTTTCATAGGAAATGCAGGATAAATCAGTCTTTTGTACATGTACATGATGTGTAGAAAATTTTAAACTTCTAAAGAATAGTCAAAGACAACTTCCATTTATTACAGAACAGCTAGCATCACATCTACTATTTCATGCCTGCAAGTAGTGATTGTTTTTACTTCTTGCTTTTCATGTTTGCCCCATCTACAGAACACATGCTTCAAAATCAGCTTGGCCACTGGAGGAGTCTTCACAGGCCCTTTACAATCCGTCTAATCATGGGTGACTGTCACGCATTTGGTAATTCTAGAGCTGCAATGTGTTCCTCCCTCTTAGGCATAGATGAGTTGAACTCAAGTCAAACAATAAATAACTCTGGGCAATTAGGTATTTACTAGGAAGGCAGGCGCTCTCTCTTACATTTTGCTTATACTTAAAGTCTTATTAAAGCATGATTTTTCAGACAACAAGGCTTGATTTGCTTCCAGTCACAGCCATTCTAAGAGTGTTGCATCTTGATAACGAGATTCCTTATGAAATTGTAAAGAAGATGGCAATTTTAACATTTGGATATTCACCGGAAAGTCATGTCCAAGAGAGACTGCCATGCATTCATCATGTCTTCAATTGTTTGCATAGCTTACACTTAAAAATCTCCAATGATAGATTACCTGGAGAGGTTATAGGAGTTTTATTAGCATGATTCTCCTATTGCCACTGAATATAATTTTATCATTAATGTTTCCCATTAATATGTTTTTCAGCAATTTAAATGATCTATTTCATATATCTATTACTAGACTAGATGAGAGAACAGATTATCCTTAATTCTGTGTAATTTTTTATATGCATTAGAAGTTTCCTCTTAGCTCATAATGTGTAAATCTCAAATCACTCTGGCAGTTTTCTTGTAACTCTCTAATATTTATCCACATTGTACTTTTGTATTAAGAGAGTTTACTCTTGCACTCATGAGACTCTATGTGGAACAGCTAGCTCCTTTTAATTTCCTTTCTCTCCCACTCCATTTCTAATATTTGAAATTAATTCTTGCAAAATATTTTTTGGAGTTGTTGTAGCTTTCTATATCCCAAAACGGTTATCTATGAATATGAAAGGGCGTTGTGCTTGTCTGTGCCTTGCTGTATTCTGTTCTGGGTAGTGGAATCAACAAAGTTGTTCAGTCTAGAGCCACTAACCCTGTCTGGAAGATAGATCTAAAGACCTCACACCTCTTTCGCATAGGTGGTACATTAAAATGCTGCTTTTGCACTAAAACATGTTATGACTTCTTGCCTTTGTTCCCAGCTCGACTTCATTTCAGATGGAAGATCTTTCTGGCTTTCCATAACTTTATTAAAATTGAAACCTTCTTTGCTCACTATTGTGTTTTATTGTCACAGACTACGAACAATGAAAGAGCTTCATTGTTACTGACTTCTTGGAAAATAGGGTTAACGTAGATATGCAGAGAGCACTGAAGTACGAACCCTCCTGCTGGCCTTGAATACATTACATCTTGGCTATTATAATTCCTCTGAAGTTGAAATACAGTATCTCATTCGTATCTCTTCATATGAATGTGTGTGGTGGTGAGTCCTTCAGCACCAATCTACCACTCCTTCTGCTAACCTTGTCTTTCTAAGCGGTTCCCAGTTACAGAACAACCTTTGCAGCCTCCTGCATGCCAGTACTTACCAGCAAGAAGAGCATGCCAGTGCTGCTGGACTTATTTAACAGGCTATGAAAAGTACAGCCCTCGTAAGGCCTTTTGTGTAGGCTCCCAGTCTCACAGTTGAAGCTGTGTAGTAATCTCACATGCCTAGGCAAGGTGCAAGAACTGACTAGTTTATCCGGCAGATCTTAAAAAGGGGAAAGAGGTGGCCTCTCCCCGGAAATCTGGAGCGGCTGTGTTTGCTGAACACGGCTGAAGACTAACAGACACCACAGAAAGCCAGGCTATTCACAGTCCGAGTCTCCGGTAAGGCTTAATCGGGAAAGTGATACTTTCCAGGATCACGTACCGTGCAGCCTGGGGAGTGCGTAAGCATCGGGAACTGACCAGCGCTCAGCCGCCTGCCGGCGCTCCGGGCAGGCGAGAGCGGCTCTGACAGTCCTTTGGCGTGTCGGTCTGGTTTTCCATACATCTCCCAGGGAAGGTCGAAAGCTGGAAACTCAAATATTTACCTCATTTACCTCTATTTTGGAAGGAGAGAATAAAAGCATTTGCAAAAAATTGATTAAATCTTGCCAGGATATCATTAAATAGAGCATTTTGCTAGAACAGGATTTATCATAGAGAGGTTAAGCTCTGTTTTTGTTGTTCTGAGTGCAATGTAGTATAAGAATATATAAGCCTTGGAAAGGGGAGCTCCTGAACTGAAAATTGCTAAATATTTAACAAGCAGCTGTGACTCAGGGATAGCAGCAGTATACCACACAAGATAATAATGGGCAGTAAACATGGGAGTGAATCAATCAACAATCAATATAAATATTACTTTCCAGTTTGGTCCATCTAATCGCCCCTGGAGCAAGCTTGGATTGTTGTACAGAATTCAGCCAGAAAGAGTTTTTTCAGGCTCTAATCTATCCTTTTGCTTTTGCTGACCTTGAGAAGAAAGAGAAAGGTAAATATTTTCTATTGAAAGTTCAAGAATTTGTGTTGCTATTTTATATCCTGTACTCTAACTACTTCCAAACTACCACTCTGGTATCTTCAAGCTCCTTTTTCCTCTCAAAGGAGTTAAATGACTCTGTGAGGATGACACTGGGGAAAAAAAAAACAGATTACTGTTATTTTGTCATGAGGACTCCAGTGGGATTTTGAGGGAATTGATTCAACAAAAAATACACAGAACAAATTTGCAGGGCCAGTGGAGAGGAATAATAGTCTGTTATCTCTGTCTGTAACACTATTACTGTCAATGGTCTGCACTTGCATTTCTTAAATACAGTGTATATAAAGGTGGATAACTGGCTGTTCCTTGGGACTGGGTACGTCCGGATTTGATGCTGCTCTTTTGCTATAGTGTACACTACACAAAGCAGAAGGAAGCTCTTGCCGTAGGTGTATCACCTCCGTCAATGTTCCTCAAATGGGCTCAGGTGCCAGGGACAGGCTCTTTTGGGCTCGCCTTTTTCTTTTTTGCTGATTGGTTAAGGACCGGCAGGGGCTAATGCTGATACCCAGTCTGAGTTTTAAAACACCAAGAGAACGACCAAAGGGGTTGCTTGCTTTCTGCCCACGACCATCAGCAGAAGTTCATTCCTCCTCTAAATCCTTTATGGCTTCTCTGTGTTATTTTGGCCGTAACTTCAGAATTCCTCCCCCAGGTCCGCAAATTCACTTTGTTATTATTATTTTACACAGGAAATAAAGCTATCTGGTTTGATTATTATGAGGTACACATAGCCAAACAAGAACACTCTTTTTTTTATTATTATTTTTTACAGTGCACACCATATTCTGAAAATATTTTTTAATTTCAGAAGGCTAATCTACATTCATGCTTGTGTAATAAAGGTTATCTTTACTTAAAATAGCTAGCACAAGAAGAAGTAAAATCATCAAATCAGAAACCTCACAGCTCAGATTAGCAGGGCATATGACTATCCGGGGATTTTTTTTTCTTTTTGCCATTCAAATACCATAAAAGACTCTCAATTTTTAAAAAGCTGTTTATTTAGGAAAATTATTTAGATAAGCTTATTTATTGACGATCTTCAGGAAAATTAATGGAATTTGTTAGAGTTTTTGCTGTCAGGTACGCTAAGGAAAATCCTGTTTAACTGCTTTCACCTCCCTTCCCAAACTCGGTGAATTTACACACAAGAAGACTTGCTCTTAAAGAGTCCTTACACAAAAACGCTAAGCTTGCTCCACAAAAGAAATGCTAGAGATAGAGGACAAAAATTAAAAGGTAGCATAAAAGGTGATATTACTCAAAATGTAGAAATTCAGCACTTTAAAAATGTGGATAGTTAAAATTAGGCTTTTGGAAAGAGTACAGCGTTGGACAGGAAGCATTTACAAATTCTGGGCCAATTGCTGATGTGTCTAAACATACACTTGAAAGTTTAATATGGGGAAGACTCTATTAAAAAAATAAGATAAAAGGTTATGTAACATCTACTGCAGATAACTTACATTTCTAAGACTCTAAGAATCACTTCATTTGTTCCTTTTTTAAGAAGAAAAAAACCACAATCTAAAAATAAATGCCATAGCAGATACCATTCAAAAGACTAAAGTTTGAAAACTCATCAAACATTGTCCCAGATTTCAGATTCTTATTCTCACAGTAATATCTGTGCTTAAATTCCCACAAAAAGCTCTTTTTCCCCCCCATATTTTACTGTAGAATCTCAAAGAAAAAAAAATCAAGAAACAAATCCATCTCTATTCTCTTATTTCTGGTGGTAGGACACGAGCAGGCACTGGGTTCTTTTTCCAGCTCCTATTATATATTTTTAAAGTAAGAAAAAAGATTCTGCCTAAATAGAGACAGGTACCAATTTCCAGTTATGTTAATGGGTGTAATCTGGACAATTATAGCACCCAAGAATCTAGCTGATATCTCTCTCTCTCCGTATTTGTCCTTCTCCTGCTTGACCAAGTAGTTTCAATGTAATAGCTCTTCAGGACCTTCCTCCAGATTCCCAAGAAATCATGCATCAGTCTGCAACGATGAGTTTAATATCTGCAAGTTTGGGATGTTGCCTGCTACAGAATTTCAATCAAGAGGTAGGAGCCTGCATCAAGGCAAAGCATGAAGACAAAAAAGAATGGAATTTTAAAAATCCATTTCATAAAGACTTCATTTTCCTTGACCTTTGTTACTTATCAAAATGAACACCCTTATTAGTGAAAAAGAAATTTGTCTCTAGTCCAAACAGAACGAAGATCTGTTTACCTAGAACAAAAATCTGTGGCATAACTTGTGACATGGATTTGTTGTGGTTTGTGAGTGGCAGAAGGAAAACAAGCGGCCACCTAGATGAAAGACGAAGAGTTGTGTTTGTCTCCTTCCGCGTTGTGTGCTCATGCTTCTGTCTAATAAAGAAAGTTAAAGCTTTATTTCCAATCAATTTCAGCTCATATCCATCACAGCTAACAATACCCCATGCTCCTATAATTAATTCAGGCACATCCATGCAATTGTTTGTCTTGGCAGGTTTGCTCCAGTGCACTGAAGCCGAGAGCCCAAATTTCAGAGAGCTGAAGCCATACATTGAAGTCAGTAAGAGCTGCAGTTGCTCACCGCTTGCAAAGTCAGGCCATTAATATTAAGTCAGGCCCTGCATTACAAATGTGCTGGTATTGCCACTGCTGACAGGAGAACTTCTATCATTCACCTTCACAAATTATTCATTCACAACTATTATGATGATGGGCATTGAATTAATGAATAATCAGATACATATTTTAAAAGCACAGTATCCTATACAACAATCAAATAATAAACCAGTTTTATACATTTCTGACAATTCCATAAATGGTTAGTGCTCCTATTTAGAGCCTTGCTTTTCTTCCATACAGCAAAAGCCCATTCTATCTGTAGCACTAACAAATAATATAAATAGTCCCAATATAAGAGAAAAGAAGATTTTAGCATAGGTTCTCCTTAACTGGTTTATGAAATTTCATAGATCTATATTATGCTGAATCCTCCACAACCTTTCAGCAAATCACATTTAAATCTAGAAAACAAATGGTAGTGACATGTAGCCTAACACTTTCCAGATAACAAGCACTTACAGGAACAATTATTATGAAAACTTTGAAAGACAGCCTGAATTCAGCCCACCATCATGCCTTTTCATCCGAGTTATTTTTTCATAACTGCTTTTGATTAATCATTAATCACATGGACTTTCACTGTTTAATGGAGAAGATTCTGCTATCACACTTTTTTTTTTTTTTTTTCCTGTGTGGAGATAATAAATGGGTTATTTAGGAAAAGACCTGCTCACTCGTGCCCCCAAGATTTTCCCCTTAGGGAGGATGCTTGTGCATTAAATGTGTTTTGGCACTCCGGTACCTTCACAGTTTAGCCTCAGAAACAGGACAAGTGCTTTGTCCAGGTACCAGTGCCCCCCTGATGCTCTGTTGCACTGCAACTCAACGGAGGACAGACAGGCAGGGGTGGCCTGCAAGCAAGAGCTCAGATTTGGCAGATTTGGTTAGTGCCTTTGTGTGCATGTTAATTTTCAGGCTGTGAAGTTTATGTCCATCTCTAACCTTGTCTTTCACTTCATTCTGAAGGGTTATGGTTATCCTTTTAGCCAAAGCATTTTCCACAAACGTCTTGCTTCTCCTGTGTAAGAGCTCCATACTCTCCCATGTGCAGTCCCATCTTCAGTAGGAATACCTGTTGTACCTCCTTCCCTGCTGTATAACATTTATTTGCATTTATTTGCATCCGAATGCACTTTGCTTAATGTTCCTATATGCCAAGTGACCCAACATACTATGGTTCTCCTGTCCTTAATGTTGTTGACCTCCTTGCTAATATCCCACACCCATGCTTTCTAGAAGAGTATTATCTATGTGCAGAATGCAGATAAAGTTACTGAGTACATGAATACTGAGTTACATGAGGAAGATGAATTCAGTGACTTCCCCACTGACAGATATTTCAGGTCTCTCAAAGAGCTAATTCTTTTTCTTCTCAGCTTGTACTTTTTTTTTTGCTCTCCTCTAAGTCTATGTTTTTAACCAGAATGCCATGAATTACTAAATCAAATGGCTTTACACAGTGTAAGTCTATTAAAGCTATGCAGCTATCTTTAATCATTAAATCTATCATCTTATCATTGAAAGAAATTATATTTTTTTGACAAGATTTATGTTATCCAGAAAATTATGCTGAGCAACACTAACTGTATTCCTCTAATTTAATTCTTTCTTAATCAAATCATATTAGCTTTTCTGGTATTTTAACCAGAATTTTGTAGGATAGGACTATGAGAAATTGCTCCATGAATGAAAAAAAATACAGCGATATCCTTTCCCATCTCTCATTAGGCATTTTGTCCTGCATACAGCTGCTGATTGGGGTCCCAATCAATCCATAATAATTTAGAAATTTTTGAAAAAAAAAAGCTTAGTAATAGTATAAAAACTTCTTCATTCACAGTAGGCAAAGACAGGTGGAAGAACAGCTGTCTCTTCCATTTTCCAGATGAAGTACACGGCATCACTCTGATAAAATTTTGGATTTATTCTATTTGAAATATGCAAAGCAAAATCAGCAACTGAATTCTTAGTAAATGGTTTTTACTTTTATTTATTTAGAAGTGTTATTAGAGTAGAGTTTCTGGGAAGACAAACTGCTTTATTTCAATCAACTATTAACATTGCAAAGCTCAGACCCACTCATTTTCTTATTTTCAAAGAAAGAGCTCCAGGCATTCCAGGACTTACTGCCTTTTTCCATTTAATTAAAAGTTATCTTTAATAAGCCAAGAGTTTTAACAATCAAGAACATTTAGGTGTCTGTTTTGCCAATTGATGAGGTTGGAGGGAGTGATGGAAAGAACCAGGCACCAAAGGAAACAACGGTCATGTTTACTATTAATATCAAATAAATATCTCAGTATTTATTTTAATACTATTAATATAAATAAAACAGAAATTAAATGATACATCTAACAAAACAATAAAATTACTACGCACTGGGTGTTAACAACTGACAAAATAAGCAAGGTAATGCACTTAACCACTACTATATGAGAGAGAGAATAGTGATTAAGAAAAAGATACATCACCATTTGCCCAAATACGTTACCATCATCCGACTCCGCAGTCACTGGGCAGCCCCTGTTGCAGGCAGTGCTTGGAGAACGTTCCTGGCAACTGGGAGGTCTTACGTGGTCCATCCACCCCTAAGTGAAGTCTCCAAAGTCTCTGTAAGAGGGTTCAGCTTTTATAAAATGAAATCGGCAAAACTTGCATTTTCGTTTTTAGCCATAACATCTGGCGTGTCCTCCTTTCCGTATCATTCAGGACCGGGACCTGGCCAGAGCCCCGGCTTTGGATAAGAAAGTTCCCTCCAAGGTCAAAAACGCTTGCATGAGAGCCTACAAAAGTTACAATGTCATGAGCATACCTGCAGGGTGGCATAAGCGATTTACAGGCGAGTTCCGTGTGCTTCTACAAAGGCAGAGCCGTCTTGGACATTTTGCAGAGCCCAAACTGTTGCCGTCTTGCATCGGCAAGCCTCGTTCGGTTGCCAGACTGAGCTGAGGTTACCCCTGCCTCAGGGCCATTGAGCACACACCAATATGAGGATGCAGCAAATGGCGTTTATTGCTTAACTTAGCTTGCATATATACTCAGGCTGAATGTGGAAGCTTGCTTCTGACTGGAGATTGGTTACATACTACTGTTCACGCACACACTAACATAGTGATTGGCTAAAGGCTCGCATCCTTATAATTGGGCTACAGTTGGTCTGGCTCTTATCTTGTTGAGCTCACTCAGTCCCACGTTTGAAGTTGGTTCCCACTCCTCCGCTGGCTCCACAGTGCTATTTCTTTACTTCTCTGCTCTGAGTGTCCTTGCAGCCTCAGCACTCCCAGCTCCTGGCTGCTCCGTTCCCAGCGTCTTTATCTCTTTATTCTCAGAGTCCTTGTAGCGCAGTGGAATCAGCACGGCCTGTAGTTATGTCAAGACAGCCTGCAGTTATGCTAAGAGAAGAGTGAGTTTTGATAGGCCATAGATCCATATTCTTCTAAAACCATTACTACAGTTCTTTTACTTATTGCCTTATATGTCCTCTTCAATCATTCCTAGGCTACACACCTCCTTCCTGTCTTTCCGTGACATCGTGACATCTTCCGAGCGCCATGCCGTATGCTATACTATATCATCTACTTATGCTAAGTCTAAGTTATACTAAGTCCTCTACCTTATTTTACTCTAAAACTTCCCACACCAAACAAGAGACATGGCTGCAATATTGGCTGCTGCAGGGGAACACTGGGAAGTGGAGTCTCTTTGGCCAGCACAGGAGCTGGAAAGACTGTGACCATGTTGAGGACCCCCATAAGGCATATCTGATGGAGTACATCTGGAGATGGACAATATGAGAGCCATGACCATGGTCAGACCCTACCTTAACACCCTATTAAAAGCACAGAAGTTATCCAGATGTGGTGGTGTGGTTCCTGCACTCTCATATCTCTGCTAGGCCACTTATTTCAACAACCCCAGAGGTATGCTGAACGAAGAGGCTGGAGGGTGGTCCTTCTCTGTCTAGCAAATACTTGATTGAAAAACTGAGGTGGGTTGGCAGAAAGACACACCCTAACTTGTGATAAGCTTGTGCCAGAGCTGACCTCACTCCATTTGCTTTCAGCTAAGGGTAGATGGAACAAGTATGTTGAGTGGCATGTACTTGCATGTACTCTGGAGGCACAAACACATGAACATATGGCACAGAAGCAAGAATTTGATTTCGTATTGCTTTCTGCTGAGACATAAGCTTGCCTAGGCTACCATATACCTCCTCACTCAACTCTTTAGCTCCTCCCACACGCAGTGAATTCTAAGGGTGACAGGAAAACAAGCTTGCCCCATGCAACAGAGGTATATTTTGTCCCAGTCTAGCCCTGCCTGGCCAAGACAGTGAGCATGATGTAGCAGGCTATGGGAATGACTGATTTTTATGGGAGAATTGCTGGAAAACGAGGAAATTAGAGAAAAATCAGGGCCTAACAGAAGTTATGGCAACACAGGGGCTTGCTTGAGGTGAGAGACAGTTATCGCTTCCAGGATGGTTGTATGCATGGAATCTGCTTCTCCACAGTTCCCTTGGCAACACAACCTGCCCTCCTAATACACAGTAATAGGAGTAGAGTGGAGCAGAATGGAGACACCATGGCCATACTTTGTTGGCTTCCCTGCAGAGGTGGCAACGTGGCTGTACCATGCAGCTGATAAGCCACACAGTATGATAAGATGTCTAGTTCTGGGACAACAGTGGTGGCAGATCAGTCCCTTCCAATGCTCAGACTTCTCCTCATTCTAATCCTATTATAATTCCAATGCACAACCCCATCTTAGAAGTTACCTGCTTCCAAAGAACAACCACTCCTCACTGAGCACGCCCTCTAGATTTTTGGTTATCTTGGGAGACCTTCTAGACCAATCAATAATGAAAGTATGTATGATTAGAGTCACTCAAGCTCCACCTGAATGTGAAAGAAAATATACAAAAAGTGAACTAAGAGAATAAGAAAGGTCAGAACAACAACGAGGGGAACAGAACAGAAAAACCGAAGAACAACCAACGGAAGAGAGGAATGGAAGAACAAGGAAAGAAAGAAGGCAGATGAACAGCTTTCCTCCCCTCCGGTCAGGATGCTGCTTGAGGAGACCCCTCAAGACTGAGAGCCCTCTCCCATCCTCTGGGTGAGTGATGATTGCACATTTGCACACTAGGCACTAGTTAAGAACCCCACACTGTAGTAGAGCATTTCCTCTACTGGCATCAGAAACCTGTTTTCTAAGTGTTGCATTTGAATAAATTGTGCTATTCGTGAACTCGACTACTTGTTTGGAATGTGATCAGACCTACAGTTGTCACACTGTTGGTGAATCTGGTACTGCCAGAATCGAGCTTATAGTTGATCACACTATTTGGGAACTCAGTTTGCTCTTTGGAAGGCAATCTGACCTACAGTTGTCACACTGTTGGTGAATCCGGTACTGCCAGAGTCAGGCTTATAGTTGCCACAGGATTTGGTGTCCCTCTTAAGAGATGAGTCCAGCTGCCCCTAGTCCCTCTAACCTTTGAGGATTGGCTGGAACACCAGGGGATTCTACTCTTACCAAATTTGCCCCCCCCCCCCATCAAACCACACTTGCACAGCTGCTCCTCTGCACAGCTGGGCTTTCCTTTCTCTGCCCATTTCCTTTCTCTGCCTCATTCAGGTTTGGCCTTGTCACCTTGTGATGAGCTGTCCCTACATGCCTGCCCCCACTACTGGCTTCCTGTGCTCTGTTAAGTCTACCTCCTCCCAAGACAAAGCAAAGAGCAAGGCTTCACGGGTACAGGAGCTTGGTAAAAAGGAGGAAAAAGGAACCACACTTGGCCATGAACATCCATTCATCCACTCTGCTGTTCTGGCTCGTTGCTGCTGACTCTTTGTGGTACCCCCACCAGAGGCTGGCATGCCCAAGAGTGTCCTACATGATGTACTCCCAGCCCTGTCCAGGAATATATTAAAATGTTCTTGTAGCAACTTCTTCAACCTATCCTTCATCTGAGGAGCAGCAGCTGCCCCCAACATCCATGGATGCCAATCTGGCCTTGTCAGGGCACTGTCTCGCACAGACAGGTGGCTTCCATACTCGTACTCAGTGCCTTTTCTGAGCAGATATTTCAGGGTTACCATGTCAGGCTATGGATGTGGAGACTGGAGAGAGCAGGATGCAGTGGGAATTTTCGTCATTTGTAGCAGCACCTGATCAACTGGTCTGGTTGATCTTCCAGAACAATCTTGTTTCTTCCCTCCAGTTCAGGTCAATGGTAATGACTCTCTCAGTAGACACAAAAAAAGAGGATGTGGGGAATTACGCACCAATGAACAAAACCCAAGCCCACAGAATTGATTTAGAATGAGTAATCACATATATAGAAAATGTCTGTGAGTTGAAGAAGGAGCTGAGGAGCTCACAATGGAGACTTGTAAGAAATAAATTGTATAAAAATAACCTAATTTTATTTTTCAGTAGGAAAGCAGATGTGGAACTGATCTCTAGGACTTCACTTTAAGAATCTTTTTGATTTGATCATATGCGGTATTCTCATAAACTATCAAAATAAGCACAGTCTAGATGAAATTACTGGAAAGTTTATACAAAACAGGTTCTGTATCTACACTCCAAATTAGTTCAGTAGCAAAATATAAAGAGTCAGTGACTGCTCTTTTGAGAGTCTTTCTGCTCTGAGTCTGTTCAGTGATTGCAACAGTGACCCTGTCCTTATACTTACAGATCACATAAGGCTAGGTAGAACTACAAATATAATATAAAATAGGTTTAGGTTTCAAAGATATCTTGACAAATTAGAGAAAAGACTTAAATAAATTCAGTAAAGACAAGTGTAAGGGAGGTCTCCAATAGACGAATGATGACCTCCATAGGCACAGTATACTTAATAGCTAGACCTGTTGCTGTTTTCTAGAAAAAAAAAAAAAAAAAAGAACTGTGGGATTTTAATGGGTCACAAGCAGAACTAACAATGTGGTACTGTTATGAAAAAGGTAAACATCATACCAGGATGTGTAAACACAAGTGGAGCTGGCAAAACATCTAACATATCAATAAGACCTAAGTGGGAACAATTTGTTCAGTTTTGGGCACTGTGGGTCAAGGAAGATGGAAGCCAACTGGGGAATGTCAAGAGAAGAGCAATGAGAGTATATCCATATGATTGAATCCTGTTTACCCTCTAAAACTGCCTGTAGCCAGAGAGCTCCTGAGCTTGTGCTTACTGCCTGGCAGCTCTCCAGGAGAGTGCTAGCTGGCCAAGGCCAAACTGGGCCAAGGGCTTGTCCAACACCTGCTGCCTAGAAATGTTCCCTTGTGTTCTCTAAACCATAAATAGAGACAAAGCATATGATTTTATGACCTGCACCAAAGTCCAGAATTCCTGGCATCCCAGGAATGAAAGAGAGTTCCTCCTTGTCAGACTCACTAGTCAGACTCTGAAATAAATATTTTTAATAATAGATCTGGAGTATGTTCCTAAGAGATGTCTTTTGCCCCCAGGAGATTCTATAGATTTCATCCATTTGGTTTGAAACTAGTAAGAGTCTGAGTCTCATTGGTGGATAGAGCAGCAAACACACACACATGCACATACACACTCATACAAATGACAAAGAGATTTTGGATTATCTCTAAGACCAACTGTTGTGAAGAACTTGGATCTAGAAGAATAAAACTTTGTCTTGAAACATCTACCACGCATTGTGGATGTCAACAACAGGCCTTCAAATCATATCTAAGTAGACTGATTTCTTTGATATTTTTCTCTTCTGAATGACTTATCCTGTGTTGTATTAAGACAGAAGTGCCTGTGCCTTTTCGTAGGGCAAAAACATGCCCCTGTCCCAAGACCCTATGTAGTTCCTCTTGCTGTTATGAGTTCCATTTCAGCTCTTTGCTTCTTTCAGCCCCATGAGTGTCCGAGTTTTATGAAGTAGTGTCTTTCAGAAAGCACAGAGAGTGGTAGGGAAAGGGGAAACCCAGCACATTAAATACTGTGTCCCCAGTAACTTTCAAATAATGCAGGGACATAGAGATGCCACTCTTTGGAACTGGGTGCATAGACCTTTTCTTTGTTCATTTGTTCACTACTCCTGCAAACCAGAAGAGTTTTATCCTGAATGATGCATCATTATCACTCTCCTTTAGGCTACCTTGTGAAGTACGTGGGTCTTTTCTCCTTGCATGGCCAATGGAAGTTCTCAGATTTAGACTTGGACAAGTCCTAGTACCTCGGAGAGATATATTAACTTATGAGACATGGGTTACCCTTGCCTTCCTGGCCTAATTTTTATCATCCTGAGACACAGATGACCCTGGTCCAAGCCACTAGGGTCTCATGGGAGAAAGGATGACTGACACGCTAGGACCACAGCAGGGAAAATGCTAGAAGGCTTTGACCGCAGTGTCTTCAGAAAGAGAAGGAAGCCCTATCTACTCCATATTGAAAATAATGGAGCACACATGGATGACAAAATCTTATTTAACCCTCTATCTTGTCCCTGAGTAAGGCGGATAAAAGAGGCTTAGGGAAATGGCATAGAAATAGTGCATGTATGAAGAGATACTTTCAAAGCCAGAGGTGCTTCCAAGATTGCTTGTAAGTCGTTGGTGAGTTTTCTTCCATGAAGTCATATTTAATCAGTTTCTCAATTGATCTAAACTTCCTACAGTCACACACAAGATCCTGTGATGATGAATCCATGGTTTGATTATTCATTTTACAAAAGCAAAAGGCTCCCACAAGTCTCCCATCTTCTTTAAAGCTAATCAAAATTTGCATCAGCTGACCTTTATTTTGTCATGAGAGACTGTGAATGTGAATTTCTATTCACTTCAATATTCCAATTCACGACTGTGTATACGTCATATCCTCTCTGAGACTTTTCTTTGTACGGAAGAACCTTGTGATATCTTTAACCTTTCTTCATAGAGAAACTGTTGCATGCTTTTGCGTGCCTTGACTTGCTGCATGTATTTTTTACTTCTATTCAATGATGATCAGAACAGTAAATAATATTTACAATATGAGTATGTTTTACATGTATAAAGTAGCAGATCTTCTTCTCCTTTATTCTCCCTTTCTTAAAAAATCCAAACATTTTATTTACTTTTTTAAAATCCCTGAGAATGTCATTGAGATTTTAATAGAATTGTCAACAGTAATTCAAAGATCTTGCCCTGCATCATGATAGCTAATTTAGAGCCCATGACTGCTCTGCGCTGTTAAGAGAGGGAGTGAGGAGGATGGGGCCAGCCTCTTTTCAGTGGTGGCCAGCGACAGGACTAGAGGAAACAGCCATAAATGGAAGCATCAAAAGTTCCACTGTAACTTAAGGAAAAATTTCTTAACAGTGAGGGTGACAGAGCCCTGGCACAGGCTGCCCAGAGAGGCTGTGGAGTCTTCTTCTCTGGAGATCTTCCAAACCCACCTGGATGCCACCCTGTGCCACGTGCTCTAGGGGTCCCTGCTGGAGCAGGGGTTTGGACTAGATGATCTCTAGAGGTCCCTTCCAACCTCAACCTTTCTGTGATTCTGTGATTCTATGATAGTGATTTTGCCCATGTGCAGTACACTTTGTATTTATCAGCATCTTGTGTGGCCAGTCACTCAGTATTGTGGTCCGTCTGCAGATCTTCATACTGAATTTTATTTTATTGCTTTCTATAATATAATGTCATCAGCAAATTTCATTACCTCATATTTCCAGGTGAATTATGGACATTTAAGATAGCAAGAGTTCCAACACTAATCCTTTCAAAGAGTTATGAAGTGCAAAGACTGTCTATTAACCAAATGATTTAAGGATCATTCAAGAATTTGAGTTGTATATGGTCTCCTATGCACTCTCGAGCTGTTTTTTGGCGCAGTGCTGTTGGGACTCTGATGAAAGAATATCTACAGAGGATATCATTGCACATTTCTAAACATACAGCTTTTTACATCTCTGGCTACAGCATAGCTACTATTTTTGCAAAATAATCCCCTGGGCTCTATATCAAGGTGAGATCTTGCCTACCACTCAATGTCTGCACTGTTGCTTTTTCATGTCATATCATACTTGGGTTTTCTCATCATCTGATCAATTGCATGTTTTTCTTTTTCATTCTGTATTTTCTACTTTCAATATCAGAGAAGTCTGTAAGTAATGGTATTTTCAAATAAGTGTTGCAAAATTAGTCACGCTTTGGCAGCTGGCCTTTCATTTGCTCCATTAGCTCAGCACAGATGAAATTTTTTCCATTCCCATCATTGCCCAAGATGCAGGATAGCCCTTTCTTCTGAACACACTTAAGGGCTGCACAATAAACAGCTTTCCAGAAACAACCTGTTGATGGTCTCTTTTACAGATGATTCGTAGTCATCAGCTCTCTCTCACTTTCCCAAGCTTCTAATATTATATATATTAGCTTTTCATTTAATCAGATGTTTGATGAACTATTAGTTCAACTATAAATGCAGTTCAGCTATCTTTTCAACTATATTTCTCTTTTAAATGTCTGTTTTGAGACAAACACATAATAATGTGTGGGTTTTTTTTCAGCAGCATTTGGGGCCACAGTTCAGCAATTACTTTTTCCCCAGGTAGGATGCCATGTCAGCGCACAGTTCCAATTGCAGCATCAAGAAATGGCGTAGTTCTTTTGGACCCTGAAACCATCCCAACAATGAAAAGGGGATGCACTTTGTGAAGGGAGCCACAAGTGCATTCATTTTGCACGTTCCTTGAAGTAGCTGGAAGAGATTGTTGTCTGTGGTGTCGTTCCTCTGCTATCGCCTTCTTTGACTCAGTTGGAGCTCAGGAATGACTGAAGTCTCATAAAGAAGCCATCCTGCAGGCTCTCCTGTTATCCCCCCTTACATGATGCAGGAAAGAAGCTTTCCTTGGTACTTCTTTGAGCCTTGTTTAAACACCATTCAGCCTATTCAACAGCACTCTTCTGGATCCCTGAATCAATAAAACCAGAGGGGGCCTTCGGAAGGGTTTCAGGGAGATGACTAGCATTGCTCTTGTTTGGTGCACTGAGGTAAGAAAGACCCGTTCCTTGCCACATCATAGCCTTTTCTCTCCCCTCTTAATAATAAATTATTTAGACCCCTTCCACGAATCTTCTGAAGTTTATCATGTTTTCCAGACTGCTCAGCTGAGCCAGTGACTGTGGCAGAGAACAATAACTGAAAATCTTTAATATGACAGTTAATGTAACTTTTAATGTGATTATAACAAAATCCAAAGCAACATTTTTGCAGTATGTGCTGCAGATGTGCAGCACTGCCCCAGCAGTTATTAATGAATAACTGTAGGTCCTATCTTGTCATAGGTAAATTAAAAAGTAGTTAATTTTATTGGTGTTTTTGCCTAGATAGAAAAGTGATTAAATGGTACATAGGCAAAATGGAAGTGAGATTGATTCACTTACCAGTCTTGAACTGTATCATTGAGCCCATCCGTTATCTGCAACTAGCAAAATGCATCAGTAGGACTTTTAACCTTGACAGTTTCCTACTCCTGCTTCCCCCCATACTCAATGCTGTTCACCTCTATTTCTGCCCAGCTTAGAGCACACTGTATTCAGCACAGTCTGGTTTGCAGTCTTTCCTTCTCTCACAGTCAAGAACTCACAAAACCCTGCTCCAATCTCTAGAATATATTCTAGAGATATATTCTAGATATATTCTTTATACCTGTTATAATTTGTTTAGTTCAGAGAGCATCTACAAGCTACTGGAATAATCATACAATCAATGCACTACTTGTAAACAGTATATTTTAAAATGTACAGAGGAAAACTGAGTATCAATTATTTTCCCAGTAAAAATGTGTTACGTGATGGTGCAAATGATCTGTTTTGTGCCAGTGCATCACAAATATACCTAGCTTATATACCAACATATACTTAATACACCCAGACCAGGTTCTTTCTACTTGGTCATCCTGAGTAAATAAATTGTTATGAGAAGCTGACTTAGTGCTAAGAACATAATGCTGATTGCTGGTGTGAGGTAGCAAAAACATCACTGGACTTTTCAAGGACTCAGGCAGGGCATGAACTTTGCATCTAAATGGCATGACCAATTTCCCTTGAAATCAGGGCCAGGAGCCCAGCTGACCTCAAGGGGAACTGGACCTGGAACAGTGACGGAAGTCTCTGTCAGATGTTGCCAAAGGGCTGGCTTTAGCATGGGAAAGTTTTTCAGGAGAGGGCACGAACCTTGAATGGTTCAAAGGCTCTCCAAAGTGATCCTGACCAAAATATAGAAAGCAAAGTAAAAACAAACAAACAACAACAAAAAAATCATCTAGCTTCTCTGGGAGGGGAAATGTACCTTCCAGGTCAAGAGAGCACTTGAGACCCTATCAAAGAGCCTGATAAGACAAACAACGAATTAAGCTCTGAAACGTGATTCTTAGGTTCATTTGAAAACTCCTGTGATTCCACAAATAAAAGCATCCACTAGGGAGAAAAAGTGATTTGTGATGTGCAGCACATTGCAAAAGTGGGAAGTTGAGTCTACACCTCCATCTGTTGTGGATGACTTTGACAGCAAGATCTGGCAGACAAAAAAAAAAAAAAAAAAATGATTCATGCGGTAAGTAGGTTTTGATTTGTTTCTCACATCAGAAAATATGTAACAGAAATGCCACCAAAATCATTTTAATAAAACAAGATCAAGCCAGAGGCAGACAAAAAAAAAAAAAAAAAAAAAAAATTTCTTTCACTCCTTTCGAGACCACCGGTTTCTTCTGGTGAATAAAACCTCCAGAAATACCAATGTAGCAAATACTCAAGATAACAAGCAGTATATATCCAGGATTTTTCTCTTGCAATTATGTTAAAGATTCCAGCTCAAAGCTGGTTCTCACGTCCTAGTTCCCCATATGCCATACAGAACACCATCCTTACTTCCTGCTGATAATAGTAATTTACTTTTAAAGTACAGATTAGAATTTATGCTTAAATAAAATTTCTCATGCCTATGCAGAAAGGCTGTTATAGTTACTGACAAATCCAAAAGAGTAACAAGTTCCAAAATACACTTTCCAGTTTAGAATTTGTGTTCAGAAGGATTAATAAAAATTCTGGAAAAATGTGAAGGTCAGATAGGAAATATATAAAGTAAGAGTTTCACTAATGACACCATGAGTGATGTCTACCTTGAAAGGTTTGGACGTATTGGAAGGAGTCCACAGAGCAGGTGTCATGACTAAATTTATTTCCCATCCTAGATTCTCACAAAGGGCCAAGATGTGTGCGTTCATAGTGTTACTTAATTAAACTAACATGAATTTCAGGCACTGTGATCTACTTGAAGTATAATAAGGCATCTCTTAACAAGATTTGAGGAAGACTGTATTATCACGGGAATTGAAATTTCCACAGCACAGGCAGTAAGCCATGATTTTATTCTCGGTACTATAAATCTTAAATGCAGGCATGCTCCCATTGAAAAATGCCCTTGAATATCTCGCTGTGGTTGGTGTTTAGCATTTTCCCTAAGAAAGCTGCCATGCAGGTAAATTACCAGGCGGTAACAAAGCCATGGAATGTGAGTTTACAGTGCTCTGACATAAGCGAGCAAATATATAAATATAAATGCTTTCTCTCCAAGGTAAGTGTGAGGTTAGTGATCTCAGGGCAAGCAGAGTAAGGTGGGTTATAGAGGGGACCCTCAGACTGTTGCGTGAGCAAGGGCTTTTGCTTTGGTTCCCACATCCAGACTACTGCTGCATCTACATCTGCCTATGGAAAGGCTCCTAGGCTTTTTTATAGGTGCTGCCAGAATCAGGTCTGGGAGCTGCCTTTGGAAAACACTAGGATGAGGTCTGCCTACATTTACTTCAGATTTTCACACGGCCGGTGTATTACAACCAGCTGTATATAAACTGGAAGTGTTGCGTGACAGTGGCAATCACAACACAGGTAGTATGGAAGTGTTCTAGAAAAAAACAACCTTGTGAAAAAAACAGCACAGGAAAGAGAAATTGGAAAAGGCTAGAAATCCTGAGAGATGCAGCAAAGTTTATACAATTGATAGAGTTACCACGCATCAAGCACAAATACTCTGCTCTGTAAAAATCAGCAGAGGCATGAAAAACTTAAGAACTTCTTATGACCCAAACCTTTAGCCTTGGTGATTAATACCAATGTTAGAATGGACCTCAGTGGTAAAAATGGAGCTGCTAAGGGATGTCTGAAGACGTTCTGTTCCCAATATTTGTGACTGAGAATATCACTTAAGATGAGAATTTACCATTAGTAAACAGTCATTGCAGGAATGATGCATCATGCACATGGCTCAAACAACAGTTAAAAATCACAGGCTGTGAACTTCTTTTTTAAGTGTCTTAATAAGCGTCATCCTGGTTATCTTTCTTCCAGTGTTTTGCCTTCTGTGAGAAAGATGCCACACCAGGACCTGCACAGCCAGCGAAAAAGAGCTGCAGCTGACAAACACGAGCAGATCCATCGACAGGGAGGGCAGTGTCGCTGCCTTCCAAACAGTGACAGAGAGGCAAAAGAGCACCCTTCAGTGAACGAGGATGCATTCTGACACATTCAGTAAAATGCCCATACTCGTATACCTCTTTTCAACGTTCACGACAGACTTGTGCTTCCTCACTTGGGAAGATGCAGGAGGTTACATTCAATCCCCAGCAATGCTCGATTCTCCGCATCGTTCTGTAAGACACATCTGATGACTCTCACGGCACCCTTGAAGCTGACACCCCAAACGTGAATTAGAGATGACACCGTGCTCTGCCGTGTGTCCGGCTCATAATCACTGTAGCATTCAGGGAGAGGATGGATTTCCTTGGCTAGCTTAAACTGCCTGACAAGACCTGCACATGCTTAACGAAAAAGGCTACTTTGTAAGGGGCTGCCACGTTTCCCTACTGCACTTCATTTAGGAGTATGAATATTAACATTAACTTTTTCTTTTTATGTTGGTATAAAGTTAAAGCATTCCCTGACACCTGTGGAGGTGCAGATCTTTTGAGAATTGTGCCTATGCTAGCTCAGAACACGTAAAGTGCGTTTTATCTGTACTGTGCTGATTTTAATAATAAAATTCACTGCTGTGAAAAGCAGAATCTAAAAACAAAGTTTTTTTCTTTTTTCTCTGGGTTTTTTGCTTTGTTTTGGAAGTGGTTTTTAGATCTAATTTAAGCCCCTCAAAGTGTTGCCAACAGTAGCGTTCTGGTGAAAATTTGATCCTGCTCTTGCAGAGGAAGCCAGCATAATGCTGATGCGTGTTCAAACAGAAAGATGAATTAGATTTAAATGTTAATCAGAGCAAAATCAAGGTAGTTCTCTCTTCTCAGTGAACAGGGTTCAGTCAAGGCCAGGTAAGGTGTGGCTCTGGCTACCAGTGTTGTCCACCTTGGAGGAAATACCAGGAGCTGTTAAAGACACTAGGGCAGCCCTGTCTATTTCACTGGGGATAATGCTAGACTGTGTGGCAGGCCACTCTGCAGACTTCAGCCTTCTCCTTAGATTTCTCTATTTCACCTTTTTTTTAATAGTACTCTCCCTCACTATTTTCCCAAATACACTAGCTTGGCATGTTTCTTTGTATTTCCCCCCAAAAAAGGTCTCACATTGCTTGAGAAAACCCAACTCTTCCTGCTCTACGATTACCTTTGAGGGCTTATTTTCAAATGGCACTTTCGGGAAAATCTACTAAGCAGCCAGTGCTGTGAGTGAGAGCAGGCAATGATTATTTTACAGGGAGTTTCCATAACCTTTGTGCTGTACACCTAATTCTCTCACTACTGGTCTTCTTATCTTTCCTCCCCAAGCCATGCCATAACTTGTGGCTCACTGATTTTAATGCTCGGACGCTGTATCTACTTGCATGCATATACTACAAGGAAAGCAGCACGGCCCTGCTCCAGGAAGCAAACAGAAGATAACACTGTCAGTAAATAATGGTACATTATAGGGCCTTACAACATCACAAAGTGCTGGTTCAAATCCACCTGTTTGTACTGCAAAACTCACTGTGTGAGTGGCAGAATGGCACGGGTTTGTGCCGCTGGACACGTGCTTTTGTAGAGTTGCCTTTGTGCCCTCTTTTATTGAACTGAAACAAACCTTAAGTGCATTGTTGAGGTTTAGGAGTCTTTTCAAGATTCATCTTCCATTACAGCCTTGAATTCATAGAGAGGTTTTTAACAGGATATATTAAATAAGACTAGATTGGATGAATAGGAAACAATTCCTTTCCATAGAGAACATGTTATCTCCAGCTTTGGAAATGTCTCAGATCAAATATCTTAATCTCTGACACTTTGCAACTCAGTTGCAGCAGCATTTCATTTAACCTCTGCCACATAAGTTCATTTTTGTTAACGGAGATTTTATTTATTGGTTTGGCTTCGTAGAATAAGACATTATCCTAATCTGAAGAGATATAAGGAAGAATACTTTTTTTTTTGTTAAAACTTTAGCTGTTTTTTTTTTTTTTTTTTTTTGTGCTGCAAATCTTTAATCATTCTTGTTTTGGATAAAAATAGGGTTCTAATAAATCTAAGATAATAATAAGTCTAAGATAATAAGTCTACATCTTCTCGCAATCCCCTCCACTAGGTTTTCTTTCTTAGTGTAAGAGAATATATTTGCAAATCCTCCCCCTTAGTTTTAATTTTGTAGCATTTTCTAAGAAGATGTATATGTGTACATGAAAAGTCCAATCCCAATTTTATGAGAGTTTCTCCTCAAATTCTAATTTATAGACATAATTTATAGACAGTTACTAGGAACAAACTCATACTTGTAGAAAAGAAAGTATAAATGTTTGGCAAAAGAAGCTTCATTATTTTTATGGTCTGTTAAGTGTCCCCTTTAAACTGGTGACAGAAAACTTAACAAGACTCAGTGATTTCAGGAGATTTGAAGATTTGAAGTATTTTCTTGGTTGATATCTTAATAAATACCAAAATGTGTCTAAGAACCACATCAACCTAAAAAAAAATATTTTCTAGGCAAGAAGTATCTGTAAGACCTGTCATGCAAATGGAGATGTGTGTGAAGAGGTAATTAAAACTAACATTGGACACAGAAAAAAAATATAATTATTAATGGGAAAGAGGCAGAAGCTCTGCACAAACCAAGTAAAGTCACTAAATGTTCAGTAAAGATCAAGGTCCATAATGTTAATTTTGAGGAATTCATGTTACATTTTCTAGTATGATTTTCTTAGATATGGAGCTTTTCTACTATTTGCAGATAATTCTAGGTGATATATGGCAGTGATTTCTATCCATTGTATAATGAAGCTATTTAAGAATAACTAATGTATACTACTGCTCAAAGGTAAAAAACTGACCTAAGATTGAATGCCAATTGAAATTCATTTTGTCAGACATAATATGATATTAACATCTGATGTTCACAGGATCACAGAAGGGTTGAAGTTGGAAGGGACCTCTAGAGATCACCCAGTCCAACCCCCTGCTCCAGCAGGGACCCCTAGAGCACGGGGCACAGGGTGGCATCCAGGCGGGGTTGGAAGATCTCCAGAGAAGGAGACTGCACTGCCTCTCTGGGCAGCCTGTTCCAGGGCTCCATCATCCTAACAAAAGTTCTGTTCTTCCTCATATGGAGATGAAACTTCCTGTGTTTCAATTAGTACCCATAAATGTTCCATTCACATTTTAAAGCTGTCCAGATTATTTCACACACACCTGGACTGTTGTAAACATCAGCGGGTATCCGGATCTCTTTATAAATCCCTCCCTGCATAACTATGGAAAGACACTTAATTATTTCATTACTCTAACATGTGTGCAGTTCATGAGATTACTGATTTGCCAGCACAATTTGTAAGAGCCTTGTTTGCCTTAGCAGAAAGAAACCAGACTGCAGCCAAGTTAAATTTTCAGTTTCCTGACACTTCAACATATGTAGTGTTATGAGAGATCTCACAACAATTTTCTCCATACTTCAGGCTTTCCAAGGAGCATCAGGGATTTTCTGATTTGTGTAGAGTGCTACATCAAAGAAAGATTTTTGAACTGAACATATCAAGCTCCATACCTTCTCATGTTGCGTTCACAGTGAAATTATGATAGCTGTACAATACCTGAAAATATCCATTCAAATATATTATTCTGACTATTTTATGATCTTTATTATTATAATGAACCCATCATTTACATGAAAATGCTGTAAGAGGAGTATAACCAACTGAGTATAACCAACTGATAGAAAAAGTATCAAGTTTTAAATGGTTAGCAGATAGAGCACATATATAAAGAGAATTCTTCCAGTAAACAGTCCTTTGTGGGTTGCCTATACCGTTGAAGCTTTAAACAGTATTATTAATTGTAAGTAAGTCCAGCATGGAACAAAGTGTGAGCAGTAACATAAATCTGAATCAAACAATGCCAAATAGAAGAAACTGAAATGTAAAGGACTGAACAAACAACATCTATTAATATGACATTCTGCCTCTTCCAGCACTCTTTAAACACTTAATGTCTGTGTCCAGCTCACAAAGCTGTTTGTAATAGGGATGGAAAAAAGGCTGTTAAAGGCATGTTAGAATAGATTGATGACTTAAAATGCAATAATGTTCAACAAGTGCACTGTTTCCCTCAAGCTATAGCTGCAATTGATTCTCTGGAAACTCAAACTGTTGTGTAATACATGCTCGGAGTGCAACAGTTAAACCAAAAGCCATTTGCATTTTTTGTTTGGTTGGTGGTTTTCTTTGTTTGTTTGTTTTTTTTGATGAGCCAGACAAAAAGCCCACTTTGATGTCCACTTAACACAGGAGAACTTCAAAACATACCTCTACATTTTTCCTTTAATTAATCTACCTCATACGTCGAGATTCACAGCCCATAATTGTTAGGCACGTTCAGTTATTCCAAAGTAATAGTTCTTAGCCCTCTATTTTTTTTGTCAGGCTATGCTGACAGGAGCTCTTTGCTGCACTTTCTGTTTGTGCCTTCGTCCATCCTCTGTCCCACTCCCTGCCCCTCTCATTCTGCATCAGCATCACCATTGCCACCTCACCTCAGTGAGACGCACTAAAAATAAATAAATATTAAAAGCTGTTACCAGATCCTTAGTGTCTGTAAATCTGTTGTCAGTCCATAATATTGCTGCAGGAGCAAACTGGACCCGGGGCAAACACTCAAAGAGGGAAAAAAGTTTTTCCAGGGGGGTTGTGACAGTGCCTCTGCCTTTATCTATTTGATCCTTGGAAAACAAACTTTTTTAATTGATAATTTACAAAACATAAGAGAATAAACACATTTATCAACTTGAGATTTTTTTCTAACTAAAAAGCAACAGATGCCTTATTATTTCATTTATTAGCTATAAACTTTATGTGATTCAATATTTACCTTTTGATAGAGTGTTCAGTTTGAATCCATATATCTACAGAGGTCATTCATGAACATATTTAAAAGTATGATATATAAAATTAGAAAACATATCCAAAGGTAAGAGAATCCCAAATGAGAAAGAGATACTGTAGCATTTAGACTTTTTTTTGCTTATAAATTCTCTTCTAAATATTGCTTCAAGAGAGCAGAAACATTAACAGCTATGCAAATTTTAATTTGATATGAAAATTATTTTTCAGTGATTTTCACACCAGATTACACAGCATCTGGAAAAGAAAAAGCAAAGCATGTTTCAAGTAAATAAACTGCACTGCCTCTGTACACAGTAATTCAAGACGTTTATATTCTGGACAGATGGTTGAAAGCATACATACATTACTTTACAGAGCAATAAGTAATATTCAGAGGAGATAATAAAATTAGACATACTTTGAAAATGAAATATGTACAATGTTTTAGTTTATAACTAAGTTCTTGGACATTCCTGCTTGGAAAATGATACAAAATGGGTTGTGTCTTTCAACTATCTTCAGAGTGAACTGCTGATAAAGGCAATCTATAATATGCAACTGGTTTTCTCTGTCATAATTTTTACAAAAAGCAAATATCTTATGGTCTTCTTAAGATATGACTAAAGTGTGTGTCACGGCAATGGATCACCATGCTTCCTAAACTGATCCCTGGCTTCTTCTAGACTGCCCCCAGTGAGTCCTAAATGTGCATTCAGAGCAACCAGAAGCACATGCTGATTTGTCTCTGGGAGGAACTAACTAAAATGCCTTTCTGGAGTCCAGTGCTCACTTGTTGGAAACAAAACGGCTTCCCAACCACCGAGTGAAGGAAGTTGAAAAATGAGAGGTTTTCTCTGGCCTCTGGCCCTCAGAGCATGGCTTGCCTTTTTCCAGAAATGCAATGTGAGACTGACAGTGAGAAAAACACTCAACTTGCCCAATGTGCACATTTCCTTTTGGACATCAATAAATCATTTTGTTCCGCAGTTTGTTTTCACATGGTCAATACAATATTCATGCGCATCAGACCAATAGCTTTGCTTAACTGTTGGTCTGTAATAAGGTGCCACCTTGGCATTTATCTTCATCTTGTGACATAGATATTAAAACTATATGTACTGTTGGCATGAGATTGATATGAGCTTGTTTTTCTGGCTTAGCTATTGTCTTCTGAGTGAGCCTGTAGGAATAATTCATATTGCTTCTAGATCTTCCTTCTACTCAGTCTGCTGCATGAGTGACCACATGGTGCAGGGGAGACTGGCTGCTGCTCCGTCCTTCCTAGGCACGGTTATGGTGTAGCAAACTTGAGAGGTCTAGATTCATCCCAAAACATGGACATTGCCATTAGGGGACTATTCACACCAAATCCCTTCTATGAAGCCCACAGGGGACTAGACAGCTCCAGAGGATCAGCTAAATGAGCAAAGGGCTGAACCCTGCTCTGGAGAGGTCTCTTTACACCCCAGGGAGGCGCCTCCACCTAGGCAGGATGAGTCTGTGTCTAAGTCTGTACCTTGGAAAAGCACATGCATGGTGCAATTAGGGAGAAGGAAAAGCTTCTTTTTCCTTTTAAACCATCTTAATGGTGTGACTGTTGTGGCAGTGAGATAGTTTGGGCAGGTGTACAAGTAGCAGTTATTAAGAACAGGAGATTTGGGCCTTGCTTGCAGCCTTGTAGAGGATGTCGATGCTGACTGGTGAAGAGGGAGCATGGGCTGGGTTTAGGCAGCTCTTGTGGGGTTTAGTTCAGCTGATGTTACTCCTTCAATGTTACTCCTTCCAAAATTGGGCATCTGGCCTTAGCCAGTCATGTAGAACTGGTCTGGGTAGTCAACAGAGAGAGGCAGGGCTTGTGGTCTTGTCCAAAGCAGAGGGTTCAAAACAGGGGGGGTGATCCCCCAGGAAGGCCTGCAGCTGCTGGGGCGCTGGGGTTGGGAGACCCAAAGGAGCTCTCTGTCCTGGGTAGGATGCTCAGCTCTGTCACTGACTTCTGGGATTGCTAGACAAGACATTTCTACTTTATTTGGCATTATTTTAGGTCTGACATATAACACAGATGAAAAAAAAATTACTTTCTTTTGGCAAAATGCTTTGAATCCTTTGGATGAAAAACCTGTACTCTAGATGGATGTTGCGATCATTGTTCTCTGCCTTATAGCCCAGAGACTTGTGTCACATCCACCTCCCACTAAAAAGCGACTATGGGAGGTGAGTGAAATGCTTATGTGTTATGGTGACTGAACAGCAGTAATATGCTGTCTGACTGTACAGTTAAAAGCGCTGACGAAAAGCCCAGAGCCATGATTTTCAGAGCAATATGCTGTACTAACCCAGGGGACTCACTGGTCTTGAAAACACACAGCAGCACTTCATAGCAAAAAGACGCTCATCTTAAGACAGCCATTTTAACATGAAGCATAATTAATTCACATTAAGACAGATTAAATTCTGTATTTCAAAAGAATTCTATGATCAGTTCCCTTTAATTCATGTCCACTTATGGTAAAATAGTCAAACTAATCACAGAAATCTTCTGAAGTAGCTATTTCCAGAAACAAACAATTAGGCACTTTTGAAATGAGTTTTGGATGTGATTTTAATATAAAATTAGGTAAAGTCTTCATTGATAATCTTGGCATAAAGCAGAGTGGCAGTTAGGCTCCAGTCTGAAAAGACTTTACAGTTGCCACTGAAGTGATCGGTTATTTTGACGTGCAAAGTAGATGTGTTAGGTACTCATCCTCTGGGAAAAGACCTACGCAGATGGCCCAGCTGGGCCATGGGTTCATGGGCTAAGCATAATTCCACTTCCAGCTCCACTAATGGGCTCCTTGTTAATCAGTAACAATCATACTAACATGGCTGAAGATGGCCTGTGTGGATAAACTTCAGGCTTTCCACTGAAATTGTTACAGAGGTGAAATAAATTATATGGATAAATTATATGGGATATGTAATGCTGTCTTGATCCAGCAGCACTTTGCGGGGGCTGGAATGGGATTTGGAGATGAGTTTGGCCCATAGACTGTCTTAGTAGCACCTCTCCATTCAGGGGCCAACAGGATGCCCTGCCACCAAGCAGTACTCCTCCAAAAGCACTGACATACAGCCCAGGCAAGAGGCTTGTCTGAGCCCTTGGTGTCACCTGCCTACCGGATGAGCGCAGCCGAGCTACCCAAACTAAAACACACTTTATAGCCACGAGAACTGTATAGCAAGGCCGCTTTTTTCTGATGCTAAATAAATACGAATTTCCAGAAGATTCAAACTAGCTATCTCTTGATAGGCACATTTTTTTTTCAGGTGTAAAAGGTAGCAACTTTTATAAAATGGTGTCATGAAAAAAAAGGAGAGAGAACGATTAAGTATAGTACAAATATAAAAAGGCAGAAAGCCTTCAATTTTGAATAATGACATCTAAATATTCTTTAATTTCCTTGAATTGCTACCTCCTTCCTCTTAGAAAGGGCAATATAAGAAGGCACTGATGATTTATGGAAGAATGATGTAGGCACAGCACCTGCTTTGGTTTCCCAGGCTGGAGCGGGTAAGCTGCCTTGTTGTCATCATGATGCCTAGCACCGAGGACCACACATTTGACATTCAGGAGATTGCTTATTGCTCAGATAAGCAGCACTGAATGTTTTGCCTTTAAAGAAGGCTGAAAGACAGTTTTTTCCCAATTGAATACACACAGGTGATTTTCTGCTTAAAAAAAAATGTATTTTGTCAGAGAAATGAGCAACAAGATGTATGATGTCTGCCAAACCATGCATAAAAATGTCAGTTTTCTGTTTTATAGTTATAACATCCATTTCATACAAATCAAATTAATTAAGAGAATCAGTATTATGCATATCGATAGCAAATTCCTTGTTTTCTTCTTACGGTAAATAAGAGCCTTTGAAATTTTTGTTTTGCTTTAAAAAAAAGAAAAAAAATACACAGTATACTGTGTAAAGTATTTTCTTTTTCTGCCTGAAATAAATATTTGGGTTCGAAAAAATAATCTCTCTTTTACACCATGTGATAATTTCAACAGTTTGCAGTTCTTGTGCCGTGCAGCAGAATCACTATCTTCCATTTTCCAAGATAAAAAAATTTCCTAAAAGCTAATATGTGGAAAAGTAGAACCTAGATGTGTCTCGTAGGCAAAACTGAAGGAGAAAAATGATCCTGAAACCTTTAAATGTGTCAGTACTAGAAAATTTCTTTACTTTTTGATTCTTTGCAGTGATTTTCAAAGTTTACTTAGGAATATTCATTTTGGAGCCAAACTGTACTGAATTATTGTAAACTAAAGCAAGAACAGCTGAATGCTCAGTGTCTTCATTGCCTGACACATTTGATGGGAGCAAAGGGAATTCGGGAATCCCGGAAATCCCTCTTAGAGACGAACACAGAGCGCTGCACAATGTTTCCCCCCTATTTAATTCTTCTGAAAAGACATGAGGTAGCGATATACCTACTCAACACGTTCCTGTTAAATATTAATTTTGTGCTGACTTATCTAAGAAATGACTGTATATTTAATCACCCTCTGGTCCGCAGCACTTCTGACCCAAGATGAAAGCCCAGCACCGTGATAATAAATAGCAGGACTCTCCTGCTGAAGAAAATAGACCAGCCTGCTCAAGACTAAGTTCTTTTCCCACCTACACTCTGCAGCTGGAGGATCATTGCACAACTGCCCCATGGAGGACAAGGCAGAGCAGTGCGGCCCTGGCTCCTGGGGCCAGGGCTGGAAGGTTTGCAAGGGCTGGGAAGTAGCAGCGCGTGCGTCTCTGGAGCCGCCTGCCAAGGCAGGGGGTTTATCTCAGGTCCTTTGAAAATGTATCGAACGTGAGAAGCTTTGCAGACAGCGCTCCAGGTTCAAAGTATTGATGTCGTGGGCGCACCAGCAAACACTGACGTAACTCTGGGGAAGGGATTAGACTGTTGTAGAAGCGTAACTAAGTACATCGTGTTTCTGAATCCAGAGTAATGAGACAAGTATTGAGAAACAAACAAACAAAAAAAAAATCAATTACAGCTGCAAGTATTTCGGTTTTATAACAGGCTATTTCAGAAAACTTTTTTGAATTCATTCTTTTCCAACCTCAACCACTGCATTCTGTGTTTCTTCATTATTATTTTAGCACAGGAATGAAATGAAAAGAATCTCTGCCATAGATTTGCTCTTTATCTGATATTAAAAAAATCAGCAAAAGTTTGTGAAATATATTCCAAAATAATTTTGCCAGCAAATGTTTTTCAATGCATTTTTTCTTTCGATAGAAGTTTTCTTAAAGATATTAAATGGGGAAAGGTCTGAATAAAATGAAGAATTTCAACAAAAATTCACACTCCAGTTTCCATATTAAAAAACTTGGTTTAAGCTACTAAATATTGAAAGAACTTGTGTGTAAACCTTATGAGAAGTTTAGCTGGGAACTCCCCAGTGCCTAAGAGTTTGCCTGTCATCACTAAAAACAAAGAGAAAAGGAGCATGAGAAAATTAAGCAATGGGAACCCTGTGAAACATGTGGACATATGCAGTTGTGTTCGGGAGAAATTATAGCGAAAAACCTCTTTCTGTTAATCTAGAAATAATCATGTACGATCAATAGCACTTGTGTAATTCTACCGTGTTGCACCTTTGTAATTCCACTGTGTTCAAAGCCACGTCTTGCTTAGGGAGGCAGCGTCCATGTGCAAGATTGCTCACCCTGAGGAAGCTGGAACCAATGCTCTTTTCTTCATATTTTTTTCCCATTTTGCTATGTTATAAACATCTCGTAACTCCCTTTAAAATGTTCACCAGCTGGACCTAATACCAGGAGTTTATGAAAGTGTATGGCTTAATGCTAAAGCTCAGGGAAAGTGTCCATCTGCTGAAAACTGGAGATAAAGAGGACTTCTTATACCCCAGTAAATTGAATTTAAAGCCATAGCTACACAGTCTGTTGAAGAAGGGAATTGATTCAGCTATAGAATAACCCAGAAGCCCCACATCGCATTAGTTTTCATGTCTGCACAAGGGATTGCGCAGGTGGAAGGGTCTAGGGTACTGCGGCCAGGGCAGTACTGTCCTTCTTCATAGCTGCTTGGAGGAAACTCAGAGTGAGTTGGCAGTATAGCTGTGTCCTCAGCTCACATACCTGCTGCTAAAACCCATCTGGAGGGTGCCTCTCCCAAACGCAGGAAACTTAAAATGTGCAGGACTCTGCGTATGACATAGCAGCCCATTTGCAGACCTTAGGGACTGCAGATCCCACCAACATCCCTGGGCACTCACATACCCAAGGCTGAATGTGATTACACTGCACTTCCAACATCATTACTTTCATAGAGCAAGCCTATCACGAGGTTTCACAGGTTTTTGTGTTTATTTTGCTGTGGGAAGGAAAAAAAAAAGAGAGGGATCGATCGTCACTGAAGGGTATGAGATCCATTAAAAACTCAGTATTCTGCTACAATGATTGTGGGTTTTTTTGGGTTTTTTTGTTTGTTTGTTTTTTTTTCCACATTTACAGCAACTTTCTTTATCAGGTGTGTAACTTCATAGCCTCTTCCACAGCCCATGAACGCCAAGTATTTATCTGCAAGAAAGTGTGCTACTGTCAGAATAGGTGATACCTGGTACAAGAACTATTCTGAAGTGAAAGGCATAGAAGACCTGATTCTCCAACCTGTGAGTCAGTTTTGTTGCTCTGTCTCCATAGATTTCTCTGGAGATAGAAGATTTCCAGGACGATAGAATGAAAAAGTTGTTGGTTGGAGACCAGACCGTGCTCTCCATGTGGCTTTTACTGAATAAGTAGAGTGCTACAAAGCACTATTGCATGGAAAATCTCTCTTATTTGTTTCCTATAACTTGTCTGCCCTTAGCCAAACCTGTCTAAAAATCTGCTTTACTCTTGGTGATGAAACATTCGTTATCTCACACCTTGAAGACAGCAAGAGCAAAATAGAAATATCTAGAAAATGTTCTCTGTAACATGGCAAAACTCACACGTTTAAAAATTGTAAACATATTCCAACTCACATTTATTCACATGTTACTGCTTTCACATTGATGTGGTGCAAGACACTCTTCATTTCAGATGGGGCCACAACATACCCCAGTAAACTCTTCATATATTTTACATCATGAATTAATACTGTACTCAGAACATTAATAAATAATTGAAAAGTCTGTAAATAACCTACAGTAAACTCCTTTGTAAAATTATTTACCTTATTTAAGTGGATTTATTTTGGCAGCAAAATAAATTATACCATGAACTGTAGATGCAACATTTCAGACAATTTTTGTGTCTCTTGTATGGTCTTCACCACTGCTGCATGCCTGCCCAAGTTCAGGATTGAGCAGAAACTGATGAAGAAACTCCAGGTCCAACTGAATTTGATCTTTTGGTGCTCTCTCCATTCCCATTGAAGTCAGTAGGTCTTGAAGGGACTCAACCCATCCCAGGGAGCTCCTGTAGTGAGGTACTAAGTGATCTGCTGATCCAGACACCCCTCAGCCCAGGATAAAAAGAGGGACACTTCAGTCTCCTCTGAGATCTCTGAACACAGCAGATTTCCTTCTGTGCATGTGTGTGCTGCTCCCCAACTCCACAGAGCAAACCCAACCATTCACACCAGGCATGACCTGTTTCGGCCCCTGACTATGAACTTTAGACGTAGCCTTCATGGTAGGCGTGGTTGCCATTGATAAGGCTGAAGGTAGCCAGGGAATGGTTGGTGCTCTTGAGGGAGGTCATGCGCGTGGTGCTCCTGGCCATGCTCTGAGAGCGGATAAGGAGACGAGCTCTGCAGCAGAAGAGCTGATTGTTGAACTGTTTTCTAAAGCTCTTGCTGAGCAAGTAGAGAGCAAACGGGTTGACACAGGAGTTAGTGAAGGCCAGGATTCGAGCACAGATACTGGCAATGAAATGCAGCACTGAGGTGTCCACCTCTGAGTAGTGGTAGGACCGATATAAATAGATGATGTGAGTGGGAAGCCAGCAGAAGGCGAAGAGGCACACAAAGACCAGTACCGTCTTGGCCAGGCGCTTACGAGATTCGATCTGCAAGAAGAAAAGAAAATGCAACAAAAGGAGATTAGCAACTTGCTAAGAGAGTAGCTGACTCCTTCCCCTCTGCCGTGTGGTAACTTAGGCGCTAATGTGTGAAAGGTAGTATATGGACACCATGGGATATGGATTGCAGGTGAACACAGAGAGAAGATCCTTTTTTGTTTCACCTTACCCATTCTTATCCTAAGAACAACCAATTTTGCAAATTCATTGAAGAGTGAAACACTATCTTTCTTTTCCTTTCAGCAATAAGCTTCCAATGACTCATCATTTAGCAAAACTCTCTCAGGTAACAAAAATGCACACATCATCATTAATTATCTGCTAGGTTTGGAGCTTCACAGAGCCCAGAGGCAGGACCTTATGTTTTGGAGGCATGAGGTGTGTGTACACAAATGTGCTGTCAACTGTTGATGACTTGCAGAGACCAAGTGCAACACCTGCCAGCCAAGGTACTTGGAGAAATCGAAAGAGAAAATACTGATTTTAGAGAAACAAAGCAGTTCAGAAGTGTATTCTGAAGCTCTGTCACCAAGAAGAGTAGAACATGTAGCTGGTGAACAGGCAGATGAGCATCCCTCTAGCAAATCTGAGCTACTTTAGAAGAAGGTGTGCTTTTACAGCGTCAGCTACCATGCAACATAAGCTTCACATCGACAAAGCACCCTCTTGTTTTATTTAGGTGTAACAGCTTGGAATCAGCCCAAAGGCATTGCTCAACTATAGTGAGCTGAAATCAGCCACACTTTCCTTTTTTTTCCACCAGAATTGCACATTAAGGTAGCTGAAAAACACATCTTTCTTCGCAGTGAAGACACAAACTATACCAGAAGTCATGCAGAAAATAAAGATGGACAGCGTTGTTCAGCAAAACCTACTGAAATAACCTGAACCATGGGTGAGTTGCACAGCCAGAGGTCTGCAGGTACAAGAAATGTAGCGCTTTGTTACCTCCTTCTCTCAGGTAATTCCCACATCTCTTCCCAGGCTCTTGTGTGTGATTTGTTGCCACCTGCTCCCTGCATTTTAGTGTGATCTCAGTGGCCTGAAACACCACATTGCCCTTAGGGCCCTTGCCCTTGCTCCAACATTTAGGCAGCTGTAGTGCCTGGTCCCAAGCAACACAAGAGCAGAAGTAATGGCCAACGCAAAAATAAATCAAGGAAGTGCCGCATGGATGGGAAAGGCTAATGCGGGAGGTGATCAAAGTTGACTCATTTCATTTTTTTTTCAGGGAAAATACTTTCCAATTAAAAGTCAGAAGATGAGGCCTCAAAAATGTGAAACTTCCAGGAAATCTTTTTCACAGAATTTCCTCCTCCTTTCAATATACCGCTGATCACACAGCCACATGTATTATTTTGCTGGTATTATACCACTCTTGGGGCAAGTTTTGTGTTTGGTGTGTGGTTCTGATAATCCCACTGACTGTTTTTTTATTATTCACCTAAATGATTGCACATCCTTACCTCCGAAAGTTGAGCGAAGTAGAAATTGAGCAGCTCACATAATGTGATCTTTGCTCAGGGCAGCAGCAACCAGGGAACAAGCAGGAGAGACACAGCAAGCCAGTTTTGACTTTATTTTGTGTCCCCTTAATAGCACAAGCTGAAGATCAGCCGCTGAGCTCAGAAAGGATTGACATGTACCAGATGATAACGTCTCCAGAGAGCGGTCTGCAAATTAAATCCTTTGAGAGAGGGCTCTCTGTGGCTGAACCATATATTCTTTTTAAATGTATCCTTAATTTGATACAGGGCTACTGAAGCCACATCTGCAGTATAAAGAAAGGAAGCAACGCACTAAAGAAATCAATACCAGTTATCTCCGATGGAGACCTATAGCTCCCAAATACACTGCAGGACTGGATGATGGACTGATGGTGCTGGACTGCAGTCTGTCCTTTTGCTTTCTTTAGCATTCTCTCCCCCAAACCAGAGGAGGGAACGGGCTTCTTTTACTACTCATTTTACTGTCTCTAATCAAAAGTCATTGAATCATCAGGAAAAGAAAAGGCTTGCAGGGGAAAATAATATTTATTTGCATTCAGCAAGTAAAAGGATAAGGATTTCAGGGGTTGCACATTGTTTAAGGGGCAGAAAACACAATTTTCCACCCCTGCGTTTTCACTTTATCACCGGAAGACCACATGAGAATATTATGTTAGGGCAGCATAAGGTGGAAATGTCAGCGTGGAGCAATTTTATGACCATTCATTCTGTTGAAGAATGGTTTGTGACAATTTAGTTTAATTTAAAGCACTCTTCAATTGAAAGGAAGGGCATATGACAAGGTAAATAAGTTGTTTAGAAAAAAGTCACTACTTTTTAGTTAGACAAGCCTAATGTTTAAATTTTAAGCAGTGACCTGAGATACCCCGTTGCTTGTACAGAATTTGGATTTCCTCCTGGAGATGACTCTTTTTCTCTATAGATATTTAAGAGTAGTGAAGAGCAAATAGCCTCAGCAAACATAGAGTCACAGAAATGTTAAGTTTGGAAGAGACCTCTAGAGATCACAGAATCAGAGAGACTGAGGTTAGAAGGGATCTCCAGAGATCATCTAGTCCAATCCTCTGATCCAGCAGGGGCCTGTGCCACAGGTAACAGAGGATCACATTAAGTCAGGTTTTGAATATAACAACAGAAAGAGACTCCGCAACCTTCCTGCAAAGCCTGTTTCATCACTCTGTCACACTAACAGTAAAGAACTTATTTATAATGAGCAGATGAAACTTCCTATGTTTCCATCTGTACTCATTACCCTTTGGCATGCCCCTTCTAGTGTCACTACTCCTGCAGTTCTAGGCTTTCCCTGTTAACCCTAACCCTAGCCCTAAGCCTGAGGTCACCAGCCCTTATGCTGGCTAAGTGGCAGATATGGTCCTAGCACCAGTCACAGATATGGTCCCAGAGCAATATTTGCTGTATTTCCTTTGGCATGCACTTTTTAGCCTCATTTCCCATGGGACTCAAGGCTTTTTCTCTCTCTTGACCCCAAATATAGCCCTAAGCATAAGATGGTCCTAGCCCCAGTCTGAATATCCTGCTATATTTCCTTTGGCATGGTCTTTCCAACCTACTCCCCTTGGGGCTGTAGGCTTTCTTTCTCTCTTAATCCTAACACTTACCCTAACCATAGCCCTAACCCTTACCTTTGTCCTAAGCCTGAGGTCACCAGACCTGGTGCTAGTTAAGTGGCAAAGATGGTCTAGCAGTAGTCTGTGTAGAGCGCTACATTTCCTTTGGTGTACACTTTCTAGTCCCACTATCTATGGGGCTCTAGGTTTTCCCTCTCTGTTAACCCAAGCCCTAGCCCTATCCTAACCCTGAACCTAAGTCCTAGTACCAGACCATCTAAACCATTGGATGACCAGCTAGACCTTCTAAATTAAAAACCGAAGCTACCTCCTAGCTATTGGACCAGAGGCAGATTGACAGAAATCTGCCTTATTAGGCATATAACAAGTAGCTAGTCTTTTCTGTCCAGCACTGCTCTTCTCTGGAGATCACAGAAAAAGAGGCCTTTGTAGAAGGAGAATTATGCCTAATGGATTTCACAGAGAGAAGACACAGCTTCCCTTCAGAGACTTTATCTTTCCTTCCCACCCCGCAAAGATCACAGCATCCACGAGACCTGCAAAAGCAGCACACCTATGGGGTCCCCATACCACTTTGCACAACAGAATTTATACAAGATTCTCTCTCTAACACAGCAGTTTTGAGAGATTTCCTCTTCTGTGTAACTCCTCACTTTGAATTTCAAAACACCACCCTAGCTCTGCCTATTTTCTAGTCAATATCTAGTCAATATTGATATCTACCCAGACTTTAGCATGACTTTCTGAATGTGTTTTCCATGGTAACCATATTGTCAAAATTTCTGAACTTAGAAATACAAGAAGACTATTTTTTTTTAACCATTTAATGCTGTGGCATGATAGGATTGTGCTCATTAGTTTTATTCTTTAAGAACATTCACTCTATTAAAATTAGCACCACAGATGCATACTATCCTAATAAAAGTTCTCTTCTATGCAGTTCAAACTTCTTCACACTATTAACTCCTCTTAACTTGTTAAGTCTTAAGAAGGAATGTGGGGTTTTGAGGAAAATAAAATCTGTACCTGTTTCCTCACATGCGTATTTCCTTCCACGGGGATGTTGTAAGCACTCTGGATCAAATTCTTAGCAATGAAATAATAATATACAGAAATGACAGACAAGGGAATGATGTAAAAGATAAGAAATGAAGCCATTGAATGGATTTTGGGATGTAGCCCATCAGAATGTGGGTAAGGAGCACAGCTGACAAAGGTTTTATTAGTGCCTTTGTCATGGAAGGGGTGCAAATCAGAAAAAACAGCTTCGGGAATGGCAAGCAATATGGAAACAATCCAGATTATAGCAGCTCTCGCACAAATCTTCATCAGTGCATGGGATGCTTGGATCTCCATTGGTCTTACTATAGCTTTATACCTAAGAAAAGAAGAAAAAAATCATTTACCGATCTCGACGTCGATCAGTTGGAATACTTGGGCAATATATTTGTGCTCATCATTCACAGATCCTTTCCATTTATAGAAAACATACAAAAATCATTTTATCATGATATATTTTTAATGGTGTTTGAAATTTCAGTTTGATGGATTTGTCATTTCAAAGCAGAATGGCCTGATGTGAGTTCATTCAATTTCATGTGTATCGATTCTGAATTCATTTAAGCTTGTAACTGATCTGATGAAGCAGTTCTGCCTAACATGAATATGTATGTGTCCAAAAGACATTAAAATAGGAAGTGTGATCATAGTGTTATCTTAAAAAGCATATGACAAGTCACATCCTTTCACAGTACACTGTTCAAGGAAATTAGAGGGGTTATTGAATTTGCAGACGTTACCACGTTTCTTTTAGAGCTGTGAGTGCACAGCCTTCCACAAAAACAAATCTTATTTTTTTGGAGGCTGCAAAGAGCATGTTGACTTGTAAAAAGCAGAATAGTAAAAAAATACCCTCTACGTATATAGCATAGAAAGCAATATATTTCTTCAAGCAAGTTCAGCCTTTTGCAAAATCATATTTTAGAATCCAAGAAAAGAAAAAAAAAACTTATTTAAACTTGATGTATGGAATCGGAAGACCAGAATAGCCCTAGTCTGGCAGGAACTCACACTATAAATAAATTACAATTCACATATATTCTTCATAAACTTCTTCTAAACTTCAAAAGAAAAAAAAAGTGAAAGAAATAGCTATGTCTCTTTTATAAATTGTTGTTCAAGTTCACTATCATCTTCTTAATCATCATAATCTTGCCATTTTCAGAATTCTTCTATTAGATGCTTTTTTACAGCATCTACCTCTTGCACTTGCCATGGCTCACTTGGCCCCATCGTCTCTGTCTGCTCTATGACATTGCTGAGACCCTGGGCCATCAAATGCCCCGGCCCATCTCTCATGGCAGGGTACTTGCCCAGTCCCCATGTGGTTGCTCCAGAGATTCTTTCTCAACTCTTTCCAGGATCCTGGCTCTTTAATCATATTAATTTGGCCCTGAGGTGGGAGCAGGATAGTGCTCTGCTTGAGGCATGACGGCGCAGGTGTGTGAGCTCCAGCACCTTAATGTGAGCTCCAGGGACACAGCACACGTGTGTGACAGGGGCCCTATGTGCTCTTGTCTGCACACCCTAGAGCTCATCATTTCATGTGGGAATCTGTCAGTAATGCACTCTGCTTTACTTTGTTTTTCTTTTGCAGAATTGCTTCATTTGCAGGATAAGCATGCATTCAACTTTGAGTTATAAATACTTTTCAGCACACCTAGTCTCTCTCTGTGTATAGAGATATGTGTATATATACACATGTGTATTTTTTTTATGGAAATATATGTATATTTATACAGGTATATACATAAATACATACATATAAACTTTATATTTAAAGACTTCATCTGGACAACTTCCTGTATGAAGATGTTTCTCCTTATGATCCCACAGGTATCTTGTGTAGATGTTTTCCATTTCTTTAACAGTCTGCAAACATTGTGCTCATTAGTCTTTCATTTAACTGCTGTTTTGCCCTTTACTGAGGCTCTAGAGCTATAGTATTTTTCCCGCTGGCCTAGCACTGCTTTAGCTTGTTCTCTGAAGGTGGGGGTTAAGTAGTGTCATACTACAAAGCACAATCTTCCAGTGCAAGAACATCATCTCAGGTGAAGAAAAGCACACCATTTAAAGAAATATGGTGTTACAACTGCTCCAGTAATACAATGGAAGATATAGATAGGGAGATTGCTAAAACAATGCAGCTAAAATAGGTCACGTTATAGTCCAGTTCACTAGTCATATATTATTGACAGAAACACTAGCTGACTGAACATAGAGAATAAATGGAAAAAGAAAAGAATTACATATCTAAGTATCTATAACTTTAAATCATTTAAAGCTATTTCTGTGGGTGTTTACTGTGTGTTTATCACTGCGGCATAGTAATATAATTATTTCAGTGTTTTTTAAAATATAATATAGCCATCTGAGAGAATATTTCCCAGTGCTGATTTCCAGTAATGTGAATGGACTGAAATATACAGAGAAATAAAGATTCCATTTTGTTTTTATGAACATAAATAGATTAGAGAGAGCCAGAAAATGAATGCACTTCAGGTTATTAGTTCATTTCAATTAAAGATGGCATTTCTGAACAATGTAATTTTGAAAGAACATAACTACAAATGGCTAGGAATGCTGGCACTGATTATTAGGCATTTATTTTATAAAGTCTGCTGCAATAGATACAAAGAAGATTTCTGAAAGGTTTGGGATGCAAGGTGCTCATTGTAGACCCAAATCAACAGAGATCCATGGTACAAAAAATAAACCAGAAAAAAAATAGCTGTAAAAATAGATTTTGAAAATGTAGGTTCTCAGATATGGAATATAGGCGCATGTTTTCTAACAATGCTGGCAATTGAATCAAATTGTTTTGCTGACTGTCTGTATGATTTTATAGGGAGCTAACTTACTCAGAACTCTTCAGCAATTTATTTCTACCGAGTATTAAAGCTTAATGGTCAATATCGACCCAGTGGGAATCTTCATTTGCAGATGTTTTGCCATTTTAAAGGGGATGTCCCTCACTTGTGTTTCCACAGCACTGTTTTCCCATGTCAGTTTTGGTTCTGGCTGCAGAAGTTTATCCTCTGTGGGGATACACTGGTCTGACACCGGCCGTGTGCCAGAGCTGCGGCTGAGGAACAGCATCCTGTGCTTTGAGCTCAGAAAGTGAAAAAGCTGCACGTCTTGCTTGATCACTGAGCAGAGCTCCTATCTTTACTCTTATGCTTTTTCATGCCACTTTCAAGAGGGACAGTTCTAAATTTTATAATCTGATTAAAAATTCTTAAGAATTGCAGCAAGCTGGACTGGTTTTGAGTAGCAGCTAGTCCTCTTTTTTCAGCATCTGTATCTTCATCTCAAGTGTCAGATACGTTTTCGAGCTTTCCGCAGCTTTGTCTAGTGCTGTTCTTTGTCGGGGAGTCAGTCTCTCCCTCACTCTCCCCAGAGGATCCCTCTGCTCTCCCCAGGGCCATCACTGGAGAGCTGGCCACGCCGGAGCCACGTTGTGAGGTTCTCCCCCCAAACTGCTGAGCAGAGTTTTTCCTGCTCGGCACAGTCAAGCCGGTTGTGACCAGCATCACAACAACAAACTCTGCCTTGGGTACTTTTGATTTCTATGACAGGCCACCCCTGTGAAGGCAGGAGCACTGTCTAATTGAGGCCATTTGCACCTCCAGCAAACAAATTCTGTTAGCATCACTTACTGCTACGAGAGACTGTCTCCTGTGAAAAGTGCAGGTGGAAGGTAAGAAGCTCAGGTGTAAATGGCCAACATATAGCTGATGGAATTTGTGTGAATTGAATCCGGTTCCCATATCTGCATTAGAACAGGGAGATGTAGTTCATCCCTCTGCTGAAAGTATCAGAGAGAAGAGCATCTACCTAGGCTTCTGCTATAGCCAGGGAAGAAAGGCAATTCCAGCAGTGATTCCTCCAGTCCTGAAACAGACACTTGTGAGGGGGAGGACAGTAAATCCTCAGGAGTTGCCTCTATTTCCACATTCTGTAGAGAGTCTGGACAGTGAGAGGAGTATCTTCATAGGCAATTTCGTGGCTAAATTTACGAGTGAGTCTGAGGTACTTAACTTTCCCATACTTAGCTTACAGCACTGGAATACTCCAACCCTCTTTGTAAAAGGCTTTGAAGAATGTGTCCACATACCTCAGAGGAGCTACAGACCTTATGCAAAGTTTTTGCAACAGTATTATTATCAACTCGTGCAGTAATATGAGATCTAAGAGCATGTGTCAGCTTGTCTGCAATGAAAGCAGTCATGGTTTTGGGTTTATCACGTCTATGTCCTCTTTCATTCCACCTCCCCCTCTGTGACTATCGTAATGACACTGCTGTGTTTCAGCTGGACTCCTTCCCCAACCCGCTCTGAAAGAAATTCTTAAAAATAATTAAAAATCAAAGATATGATTCATGTACCACAATAAAGAGCAAAGCTTAAAAAGAAAAATGTGCTTTCTGAATACTCAGTTGAATAAAAAATAATGTAATTAAGAACTTAAATAAAATCCAATCTCCCTCCAGCTGTCAAGCAGCCCAAACTGAGATGACTGGGTTACTGATTTGCCTGGAAATATGAATGAGATGCTGACCTTTCCTGCGGCTCATCCTGTGAACTCCTCTGTTCCCATTGCGCTTGCTAGGCTGCAACCTGCCTTGCACACAACATCTACAAAGGAGATGCTGCTGTTCCCTGTGTCTCATTCTCTGACAATACAAACAAATTACTTTTTTTAAAAAAGAATAAAAGAGTCAGGCCAGAATTTTACATCCACAGTAAGTGTAATAATTGCAAGTTAACCTCAAAAGTGTTGGCTGAGAGTTTTGCCAAGGGTGAACATCTCCTTGAAAGGCTCTGGTAGATCAAACTATTTTCCCAAAGTGCCTTTACTATTCAACTGCACTGGGAATTCGCGTCTTCACCCTGCTTAACAGCTCTGGTGTGGTCCCTATTCTCCAGAGCTGGTATCCAAGCCTAGGAGGAGGAACCTGGTCATGGAGCTGCTTCAGCACAGTGGTTCTAGCTGCAAAAAGGCAATGTGAGAGGGCTGGCACTGTGTGTCACAACGTGCTTCATCCACCTTCGGAGGAAGCGCCAGAGCTACCTGGGCATCCTAATGAAACCTCACCCAGGGAAGTGTCTTGACAGGAGAATTCAGTAGCACATGGTACAGCCATTTTGCAACTTATTCCAAGCAACCAGAATTCAATTTCTGATTGAATTTGCTATAATCACTACATTTTTTTAAAAAAAAGTGTGATGAAAGAGTTTGATACGAGCTCAAAGAGTTCTTGATTCTCCATTGAATCTTGACAAACGTCCTGTGTTTGTCTCTTAGGATCTCTATTGTGCTCATTGGATAAGTGTTTCTCATAACTGAAACCACTGAAATGAATATAAATTGCTAAACTGTGACACACACAAGGTTTTCTGTCAGAAGTATTTTTTCCTCTTAGGTTACTATGTCAGGGAAACTGTGGAAAGTTTTGTCATTATCATAGTGTTAATTGTAATTTTACTAACAGTAACATCACCAAATATCCTCTCAAACTTTGTCTATGCAAACGTTGGTTAATACCAAATACTTAGTACCAAAGCAATACATTTAAAAATAAGCACAGGAACATTTCTGCCACAAGAAAAGTAGTTACATACATATTTTCCAAAGGCTCAGATCAAAATACAGCCTCAGATGTATGTCAAAGATCCCTAGATGCAGCTCTTCAGCTCACACAAAGTATTTCAGCCATTCTTGTGGTCCACAACTGAGCTAAGTAAAAATGCACACCTGCTGAAATATAAATGGACTTTGCTCTCAGTATCATAGGGTCTTTTTGCTTACAGACAGAGATACGATGGGTTGCTTTTCCTTTCGTACTGGAGAAGGAGAAGAAAGTTCTGTAGCCCTAATGTGGCATGAAGCCCAGTGTGCCCCTCATGTTTATCTTATTTTTTTTTCCTGTTACCTTCATCCTCTTACAAACACATCAATCACAAAAATCAAATTAAAGCAACTAAAGCTCCAGAGGAATATTAGATCTTTTTCCTTGGGTTTTAAATTAATTGAGCCCCATATGTCTCCCTTTCTGTTTTTTCTTTTTGAGGAGGAAATGCTCTGCTGCTTGGGGAAGCTGCTGCTGTGGGCAGCCTGGCTTGCCTTTCTGCCTTTTGACTGCTGTGTACTGATGCCTTTCCCCTTCTCTTCCACCAATAATTAAAGCTAATATATATTCCCTATACAACAGTCTGTGTGTCTGGTAAGTGTGAGTGATGAGTAACCAGATGGCCTTTTTACGATGGGATATATCACCTGTCTTTACAAGTGGCAGGTCAGTGGACCCTAATTCCGCCCATATCACTCGTGTCTTTTTTGATAACCGTAGCTCTCTGCGACCATGAACCGACGGATGTACGGCACAACGCGTCAAGGTGAGACTGCAGTTTCTGCTCCTGGTAATGGCAAATGTGCCTTCCTTATGGCAACAGAAGGTGTCTGCAAAAGGGGCCATTTAATCACGTAGGCAGCTCACCGGGGATGTTCCTGGTGACCCAATAGGACAGTGAAGCTTTTACAGCAGCATTTACACACATCCTCTCATATGTTAAATGTGCTTTAAGGAAATGCACTAAGGTGTTCTCTTAACTTCTTTTCCCTTTGTTGCTGTTGTTGTTGCAGTATGACTGGAGCAATAGAAAAGGCTGAAAGGGGCTTGTCCCCAGCATGCTACTCTTTTTCTTCTCAGTCTTTCCAAAGATACTTGTCTTCTTACAGCGCAACCTCTTCCCTTCAACCTGCCTTCGAAGTCAATTGGGAAGTCGCACTCCATACAGGAAACTCTGGGGTTCTGCAAACACCCCTCTTCATCCTTACTACAGGGATAAGGAGTTCTGACACTCGGGAATGGATTCACAGGCGTGCTTTAGAGTTAACATATGTTTCCTCTAAATAGTATCATCCATCACTATGCACTTCAGAGTGTTTACATAAGATTATCCTGACCCTCACTCCTGAATTTGTAAAATATCTGAAAAAACAAATGCATTAAGAAGTGTTCAATGTCACCATTGTTTGTGTCACCAGTCCCGTCACTTAGACTGCAGCAGAATGGCAGAGAGGTTTGTCATCTTTCAGATCTACTTTACGGCTTCTGTTTTTCTCTGAAGCTGGAAGCCACTTTCAAGCTTCCTAATCTGTTTTAATTGAGCTCTATTTTGAGATATTGGGCTAATGTAAACCTGAAATTTAAATAAAAAGCAGGGATTAGTTGGAGTGGACTGAAGTCTTAGAAAAAAATAGCCATGGTAATTACTATGAAGTAGAAATGTTGCATTCTTCTCTGCTGCAGAAAATGAGCTCCCGAAATTGCAAGTGCTTACTAGTGTAATGATGAAAGAACAGCCTTTTAGTCAGTGTATTTCCATATTTCTGTTCCCACCTGAAACCAAAACAGGAAAAATACATGGACAATTCACAGGTCATCTGATTCTCAGAGTCATCTGTTTCCGTTTGTAAGCTTAATGTATGCACCTTGATCTGATCTTGGCCTATGAACAGAATAGTGAATGAAACTCTTCTCATTTAAAATTTGTTAGCATATTCTACTAGTATCTCATTATTGCTTAGCCTACCTAATCTGAAGGACTGGCTTGATTGCTATGCAAAAATCTTTAAGCAACAGAGGAAAACTTGGTGCTATATGAAGACTGTATAAATGAGACACAGACAAGACAAAATCTTTATTTTAGCAAATTGCACATGGGCACAGAGACATCTCTAATGGGCTAGTCTCACATACCTTGTCGCGAACTCTTTCTTCATTTTAATTGACATTTCAATGGGATCAGCAGGTGAAAAAAGATGCAGTGATGGAAGTGGCATAGTTCTTACTTTTTTGACACCTGAGTTCCAATTTCAGTCTGTATTCCTGCACACTTCTACACCATCCTAGAATCTAGATTAACAAGAATTTCCGTCTAGGAATGAATCAGGTCAAAGAGTGAGAAAAAGTGTTTTAGACAACATTAAATTACACCAGTGTGGTTGGGAAGGAATACTTAAAACATAGTCAATAAATAGAAACCGTGCCATTCCTAATCACTACTATCCAGAGCGCAAACCATTTCATGAATTAAGTACAGATATAGAAAGTAATGGATGAGAAGATTACTACAGGCGATAGTGGGAGTTCTGTGAACACTTTCCTTAATAGAAAATGCACCCTATTTTGAGCACGTCATCTTTAGTGAAGTCTTTGACTGAAGTCCTGATCCCAAATCAGTGATTTCAGTGGGGCCAGCCTACCAGTTTGATGCGGGTTTTGCAATTGGTCTTGAGACTTGCATCTGAGGGAGGGATGGTACCCATTATTTTAAAAACACGCTCTGAGTTCCCCCCCACAGCCAATACCCCATTTTGACAGATTTCTGAGCACCAGCCCTCAGTATAACTAACTGGGAAAGTAAAAGTAAAGTGAGCAAAACTAAAGATACATAAGTAGTTGAGAAGTATTCTTCCTATCCTGTCCTGAGAAACACTGTGCCAGGCAAAAAGCTATTCTGACTGAGAGAAAAAGTAGAGTTGTGATAAAACCCCAAAGGCATAATTTAAAAAATCGATATATGACAGATGGGAAAAAAAGCAAACGTAAATGGCAGCAAATATCGGAGTTTAAAAATGTAGGTGTCTGATAAGGGAAGCTGAAGGAGCCAACAAAATATCAAAGGTCATTGCATGACAGAAAAGTGTGCATTTTTAAATACAGCGGGAACAAAAAAATCAGTAATTCAGCCTATATGTAAACATGTAAATGGCGGAAGCATAAACAATGACGGAGACAGGGTGGAAAGCAATCACTAAGTATTGGTCTTTAAGAACAGATTCAGAGGAGGCACACGCACATACACCGTGTGTGCTGCTGCAGATGGAGTAGCAAACCTGCCTGCTGTACGAACATGTGAGCCAACATCTGCTAGTACAAAACATTTTCACACCAGCAGCCTGCATAATTTACACCTAGCAGTATTAAAGGGACCTTCTGGGGAACTACTATATCCACTGGTGTTTGCTTTCTACAACTCTTGAAAAACTGGAGAAATTCCCAAGAACTTGCGAACTGGCTTGAAGTTGTGAGGTTTAGAAAGGTGTGAACAAGCAGTTCGTGAGTACTTGGAGTGCCTGAGGTCAGCTGTTGACAGAGTAATGGAGCTGTCGATACTACTGAGAAATTATAATTAACAGCAGCTTCCATTGTTTAATGCAAGACAGATTTTGTCAAAACAAATTGCTTCCTTTCTTTGCAGGGTTATCAGTCATGTGAAAGGGAGGTGGGCCACACTGATGTGTAAGGGAGGTGTAGCATGCTTGGTCATGCTGACATGGGTCACCTTGCATGTGGATTGCACATGTATGTGCCTGGACACATGTGTTTTCCCCTCTACCATCCATGCTCCCACCATCCTTGCCCTTCTCCCATGGGACAGGGGTGACAGCAGCAGTGCTGAGGCTGTGGCCAGGCCAGGGAGAGGTGCCAGGAGGGAACCCTGAGCCCATGGCATCATCAGCACACTCTGCGACAGGTCTCCAAACGTGTTAGTACAGAGGTCCCTGTGCACGGAGCCGTCCCTAGTCTGGCTCCAGGGAATGCGCCCTGACGGCATTTATCAACTTTCTCCAGCAGGCTGTTTACAGTGTTTTGCTGGGAAAGTTTGCAGGTGGCATGGTGACTCACAAAACTGCAAGGAGTGTTAGGGAACTGTTGGTCTAAATGGCCATAGTCTAACAGAAGCCATATCAACACGCAAACCAGTGTAAGTAGGACCTAACTGGGCATGTTATGCAATAAACTGGGGGTCTTTCAGGGAAACAGATGAGAAAGAGAGATCTTTGAGCATCTCTGTATTGCATCTGAGAAAATGAAATATGTCATTCTTATGGTGTCAGGTCTTTAGTATAATCAGTTCCTGAACTAGATACTTTAAGGTTTTGTTTGTTTAACTGATGCTTAAATAATACTAATGCCGTAACTCCATAAAAACAGCCTTCATAAGAGACCATCACCTCCATATAAATTTCCAGCTCCATTTTGGGGCAAAAGTCTAATGCAGTCCTTGTTTTTTGCAAGATTATTGTGAGTAATATGTCAGTATTGTCATCTCTGGTGGTGAAAGCACTATAGGACCATGCAGAATGCCCTGTTTGTGGTATTGCCTATGCTCAAGAACATCAAATATTGAGAAGAGTTTAAAGCATGCTGTCAAAGGGGGACAAGAACAGAGAAAACATTTTTATGATGCTTTAGGTGAAGAGTGACTTTCAAGGATGATCAGCATGTAAAGATATTTTCACAGTAAGAAAAGCAGAAATGAGGAGCATTTCCATCCTACTGAAAAACATGTGAGTAAATAAAATGGTTAAAGATCAGATAATTTTGGATTTGAAATATGAAGTTGTTTCTAAGTAGTGAACATAACAGGTTTCTGGAAATGGCTGTGAGGGATAGGTTGGTATCTGTACCTTTAGTCAGGGTGCCTAGAAGGTTGTCTTGTGTCACTGAAATGATCCATTTTAATCCAAAGACTGAGAAGTATTCAGCAACCTCTATGAATGCAGGTGGGATGTGAGAAGAGTTACTGAACTGACCAGAGCAGCCAGTATCATCCTTGTCTCTGGATCTCCCAGGGCATTTGAGAGGCTATGGGTAAACCTCGTGTTTCAGGGTTGTCTGCAAATATCAAGAAATATTTTATCCTCTTGGTGTGGCACAGTACTCTTTTTCCCTTCTGCCTTCCCATGAAGCTGCAAAGCCTGGATACAGTGGGAGAGCAGGTGAGGACAAAAGGAGCACATCTAAGGATGCATCTCCCTTAGACACTCTGCAGCTTCCTGCACTCAGGTCAAACTGATTACCAGACTGGGGTCGAGAAGGTAGTTTCCTACAAGAGACTTCAGTTTTCTGCCTTCCTCTGCAGCACATGATCTGGCTTACTGCCGGGATGTATTTCAGTGCCTTAGTGCAAAGGGTCCAGAGACCGTCCTCAGCTTCTAGCTCAGGGCACAGCTTGCTCTTCTGGATGTTGAAATTTACTGCTCTGCCTAAGGTCATACACACCAGAAGGTGTGCATGCGAGTGAGCAGCATACCATGGACTGCACTGATCAGATAGGATCTCACAGCTCCTGGTATCATAGAATCATAGAATGCCTAGGGTTGGAAGGGACCTCTAGGGGTCATCTAGTCCAACCCCCCTGCACACGCAGGGTCTCCTAGAGCATGTGGCACAGGGTGGCATCCAGGCGGGTTTGGAAGATCTCCAGACAAGGAGACTCCACCACCTCTCTGGGCAGCCTGTTCCAGGGCTCTGTCACCCTCACCGTTAAGAAATTCTTCCTCAAGTTCCTGTGGAACTTTTGGTGCCTCAATTTGAGGCCATTTCCTCTAGTTCTATCGCTGACCACCACTGAGAAGAGGCAAGCCCCATCCTCCTCACTCCCTGTCTTGAGGTATTTATATACATTAATCAGGTCCCCTCTCAGTCTTCTCTTCTGCAGGCTGAAGAGGCCCAGCTCTCTCAGCCTTTCCTCATAGGGCAGATGTTCCAGACCCCTAATCATCTTTGTGGCCCTGCGCTGGACTCTCTCTAGCAGCTCCACGTCCCTCCTGCACTGGGGAGCCCAGAACTGCACACAGTACTCGAGGTGCGGCCTCACCAGGGCTGAGTAGAGGGGCAGAATCACCTCCCTCGACCTGCTGGAGACGCTCTGCTTAATGCACCCCAAGATCCCATTGGCCTTCTTGCCCACAAGGGCACACTGCTGCCTCATGGTCAACTTGTCGTCCACCATGACGCCCAGGTCCCTCTCTGCAGGGCTGCTCTCCAGGAGGTATCTTAGCGTGTCTAGCACATTGATGCAGAACAGGTCAGAAAACGCCCAATGAGACCCCACAGACTTAGTGTTGGGGTCATATTCCAAAATGAGAAGAGGCTGCCTGATTCTGCCTTGCCCTTGTTCACTGAACACTCTTCTGGTCTTTTGTGGCCAGGATGAGAGATTTGGCCAACACCTGAACACCGGATACTAATAATGCCTGAGCTGATGCGATCACTATGTGCTCATCACCGTCAGCAGGGACGACCTCCCAGCCTGCAGCATGTGATCTGACCCACAGTCGGCAAATTCGCCGGCACCAGCTCCTCTCCTGGTTAGCAGTGTGTACAGCACCTTGTACCATGAGACCATGACAACTGATAGGGGTTTTTAGGTTTTACTGAAATGTAAACAATAGGTAATCCAACTTTTCTTCCCTTTGATTGCTTAAATATTGACAGTCTCCAGCACATTAGCACTAACTCTGCCCTCAGATCTGCGCACGGGTCTCAGTGATATAAATGGAAGCTGTAATGTTCCTGGTAATAGAATAACATCTATCGTGTTTTAGCCATCTGTTCTGGCTAATCAAGATACTCAGAAAGTTTGCACTGTTTACTCTACTTCTCTTGGTGCAGATGGATGCAAGGGCTGAGGAAATGCAAGGTAAAAACAAGAGTGTTAAGAGTGTTTATATTGTGTTGACAGAATGGACAGTCACACAGGATCTAAGGCTGGATCTAAGGCTAAGTCCCTCAGCTGGAAGAGGTGTGTGTGTCCACACGCACTATGCAGGCAGCACAGGAGGAGCAGCTACAGGGAAGCAATGTAAGTAGCTTGGATCCAGCCTCCCTCTCCAAGAGAGGCTGCCCAGGGCTTCTGTGGGAGCAAATACTTTGCATGGAGATTTGAAGCCCCTCAGATTTTCTTATTTCCTTTGGAAGAACTGATGTTCTGGCTTACGCTGTGTCTGTGAATACAAGAGGTAAATGCAAGGGTGTCACAGAACCACAGAATAATGAAGTGATTGAGGTTGGAAGGGACATCTAGAGCTCACCTAGTCCAACCTCCTGCTCCAGCAGGGACCCCTAGAGCACGGGGCACAGGGTGGCATCCAGGTGGGTTTGGAAGTTCTCCGGAGAAGGAGACTCCACAGCCTCTCTGGGCAGCCTGTGCCAGGGCTCTGTCACCCTCACAGAGATGGAACTTCTTGTGTTTTAATTTGTATCCATTTACTCCTCGTCCTGTCACTGATGACCACTCACAAGAATTTGGTTCCCTCTTCCCTACATTCTCCCCTCAGGTAATCATACTTATTAATGAGATCCCCTTTCAATCTTCTCTAGACTAAACAGGCGCCACTTGTTTATTCTTTCCTCATACGATAGATGCTCCAGTCCCTTAATCATCTTTGTTGCTCTACGCTGGACCCTCTCTAGAATCTCCACATCTCTCTTGTGCTGGAGAGGTCAGAACTGCACACAGTACTACAGGTGCGGCCTCACCAGGGCTGAGTAGAGGGGCAGGATCCCTTTTCTCGCCCTGATGGCTCCTCCTGATGCAGTCAAGATCTGATTGGCCTTCTTGGCCACGAGGGCACATTGCTGGCTCATGGTTAGCTTGTTGTCAACCAGAACTCCCAAGTCTCTCTCTGCGGAGCTGCTTTCCAGCAGGTCAGCCCCTAATCTGTCCTGGTGCCTGGGGTTATTCCTGCCCAGGTGCAGGACCCTGCACTTGTCCCTGTGGAATCTCATGAGGTTCCTCTCCACCCAACTCTCCAACCTGTCCAGGTCCCTCTGGATGGCAGCACAGCCCTCTGGAGTGTCGGCCACTCCGCTCAGTCTGGTGTCATCAGCGAACTTGCTCATGGTGCACTCTGTGCCCTCGTCCGAGCACTGGGCCCAGCACTGCCCCCGGGAGACACCACTGGCCACAGGCCTCCAGCTGAACTTAGCCCCGTTTATCACCACCCTCTGTGCTGTGCCATCCAGCAGTTCTCAATGCACCTCACTCTCCACTCATCTAATTCACGCTTACTGAGCTTCCCTATGAGGGTCTTATGGGGGACAATGTCAAAAGGTTTACTGAAGTCAAAGTAGACAACATCCACAGCTCTACCACTGTCCAGCCAGCCAGTCACCCCATAGTAGAAGGCGCTCAGGTTGGCCAAACACATCTTCCCCCTGGTGAATTCATGCTGACTATTCTAGACCATTCTATTGGCAGAATATCATTCTATTTTAATAATCTGTTTTGGCAGAATATAATTTATTTGCATAGGCTAGATTAGGGACTATCTTGGTATGTCAGAGAGTGGATTTTTTTTCCCATTCAAAACCTTCCTGATGCTGCACAGTTAATTATAATAGGAGCAAATTGCCCAAAAATAGTATCCCAGTGACCTTAAAGGGTTTTCATGGATGCTGTGGCTGTTCTCTAAGAAACAAACTAATAACCACTAAGCACCTGTCATTTTGCAGCTGATGGTGTTAAAAAAGATAAAAAAAGAAGTCAAGAAGTCCAGTTTGGCTTTCCGTGTGGTGCACACCCCTTAATTCTCTTGTGGAGACATACTACAGTAATTGTAGAATAATACAAATGAGAAATGAAGTGATATGTAGGTATAACTCCTTTCTTGGTATTGTACATATTATTAATGGCAGAGGTTGAAGACAAAGAGTATAGAAGATATGAGCCCAACAAACAAAGTTTTTTTTTTATTTGAAAGTATCTTTCTAGAACCTCTGATTGTCCTTTCTCCCTACAGCACTGTCTTTTGGAGGAAAGTGTTGCTTTTTCTTTGCTTGTTTGTTTGTTTCTTTCTTTCTTAGATAAATAACCTGTCATCTGAATTTTATAGAAGCATCGGGAGGTTGTGTCTGTGACCTCTCCAAGGGACACAGCATTGCCAGAAGTACCACTGCATCTCTGCATCTAAGCACTGAGGAACACATTTCCAAAAGTAATCTCAGGTTCTAACTTCTTCATTTCAATTCTCAGAGATCACCCTACAGCAGGTCCTGATTTTGAGAACTGATCTTGCTTGTAAAGACAATGTTTCTTCAGGAAAGTTTCACTGCATGAGTACCAGGTCGTTTGATTTTTTACTGTCTCATAAAACGAGCGGGGAAGTATGATCAGTGCTTGTCAGCTTGGGTAATTCAAATGCAAATGTATGAACCCTGTCAGTCATGGAAGAAACAGTCAATTGAATAAAGACACTTCCCATGACAAGGGTAATTAAATGGGCTGAGTTTCCTCTTACTTCACAAGGACATTTTTAAATTCCCGATTACTCACGAGGCAGCTTTGGCTTCATGGCTGGCCGGGCTAGCACCACAGGTGTGTTTGCTCTCACAGTGCCTGTCCACCCCTTATACCACGGGGAGGGCAGGGAGCTGGGCGAGCACACGCAGCCGCCTGCCTTGGGAGGATGCTTGGAGCACGAGAGAGAGAAATCTGTCTCAGCAGAGCAGAGCAGAGCAGCAGTGCGGACAGATGTCCCTCTATTGCCAAATTCATTTGCAGCCTTTCTAAAACACATAAGCACGCACATACTGCGCATCGACTGCTTGTTCCCTCGCTCTCGTACACTCGGCCGCCTTGCCTTATCGCTCATGCAGGGTGCCTGTGAGCACACCGCAGGCCTTAACCCTGTCCTGGCTCTTGTGCAAATCTGCAGGGGTGACTGGAGAGCAGGTCCCACTGACAGCCCTCACTGCTTCTGCAAATGCAGCTGGACAGATGCAAGCATCATGCAGCCAGCAGAGCGAGTCCACAGAAAATACAATTGTAATACTATTAGCTCTTCTTTGCCCTTTCTCCCACACCCTATTGAAAAATTTCATTTTAACCTGGTGTAGGCTCAGTGTTGTTCACAGAGCTGGCCTAAATCCACTAGGATCCTTTGGTCTATGCCCTATCTAACAAAATATGCAGGTATGCAGGTGTGCAGGTATATGACTTGCAGACTGGGCAGCTCCTACAGCAGGAAGATTGGAAATCAGCTGTTTATCCTACACTTTGGCAAAACACAGTATTTGAGAAAAGTTTGCAAGTGAGCAGTCAGTTGTATGTATGACTGGCAGGTATTGGCAGGTCAAACCTCTAAGAAGCTCTAACAAGCTCTATGGTGGAAGCTGGCACTTAGCTAAGAGTTTGCAGTCTGCAGAAGGCTTTTTTTTTTTTTCTTGTATTTTTTAAATTCAGCTTAAAACATGGGAAAGTGAAAATGGAAAGAGTAAAAGAGTGCCTCAAGAAGGTACCTTTGCTTATATAGTATAGTACGGACTGTGCAACATGTACTAAAACTGGGACTAGTCTTTAGAAGGTGATCCAAAGCAACCAACATGATTTGTTCATCTACTTATCTTAGTCCTCCTCTTGTGTTTGGATCAGAATCTATGTGGGAAGAACTTTCTTGTCTTAGGTCTTTCATCCTGAAGATGCCAAGTCTTACTGGGCATCACTATGATATATTGATCAGTAATGCTGATGGTTTTGTTCATTTTCTTTCATTAATGGAAGCTGACTGGAGGTTGTTTCTTTGCAGAATTATGAATTATGGACACTCAAGATTTGTGGTCCCTTTCCATGGAGTCAGTGCCATGAAGGGCAGTACAGACCACAATGTGTATGAGGTTATTCTCTGCAGGCTCCAATATTTCATTTTTTGAGAATGGAATCACTCAGATGCTACATGAGAGCACGTCAGGTAGGCTGACATCACTCATCAATCTCCATCTCAAATACATGCATCTAACTTATACTGCAAAATTACCTCTATACTCAAGGAGGAAGATAGGGATCCTGAAACAGCGATTTATCCAGGCTCCTCTGGAGGAGTTTCTCTCTACGGACCAGAGGGCACGTTGCTGACTAGCTCAGAGTATTTCAGACTGCAAGTGCTGAGTGGGATAAGCTGTGTCTGGGTAGTGTCACCTGCCAGGCTCCTGGCTCCTGACCATGCTGCAAAGCAAGCAAGAATTTCAGTAGGGCTCTGGGGTGATGGAGGACTGGCTGGGAAGCTCCTTCAGGGCATGCTGCTTCCTGTCCTTGGTACAATAACACATTTGAACTCAGAACTGAAATCATATTGGATGCAAGATCTCCATTCAGTAGCATTTCTCCATTCAGTAGGTGGCAAAGCCTGTTCCCAGCAGAGTTTTGGGTTCTAGGTTCTCTCTGCAGTCTTACAAAGGCATCACAGCACTCTTATGGTCTGCTTGTGTCTGGAAAGCTTTCTCTGTACATTTTAAGTTTATTTTCTTAATGTTTCTGGCATGATTTATACTGGGTCCTAGAGTTCAGGATGACGTTTTTGAGAAAGTGAAGTTAGACTAATAAGCTGTGAGCTGACAAGATGTAGGCCATATATTTTTGCAACAAAAATATCCAACCACTGCTGATAATATACCAAAATAGAACACTCAGTAAATACAACAGATAAGGCTCATTTCTGGTCCAATTCACAGCATTTAAGCTTCATAGGTCTAAAGAAGAATGTAGAAGTTTCATTATTATCTTTCTATAGTAGGCAGCAGATATATTAGAAAAGGTCAAAATGGTCCCCTTTAAAATAGGAACATTAACTCTTCCTCCCACTTGCATGCCTGTCTCCCCTACAGTCAAGTCACATTTCAATGTGTTGCAATGTTTCAGTGCAAGTGCAGCATGACGGTTACCAGGGTTCAGATAAAACTGAAGTTGAGAATTTCAAGTTATTAGAAAACAAATTTGCTGCAGCTCATTTTCTGTATTGTGTACTCACTTCACACAGTAACTTGTTGATACACTACCCAGTAAAAGCATTTGCAGTGTTTACTTTACGTTGCATGTGCTCAGACAGCAACAAATCTTTTCAGTAGAATATTTTGCTTTATGATGCATTTTTCTTTTCCTGACATTTTTAAAGCAACTTACACTACAGCTTTGGAAAGACCGTTTTCCTAGAGAAACATTTATTGTTTTCCTAACTTTTTTTTTTCAGAACAGGCAGTGTTCCACCTGCCACATGAAACTCAAAAGCGAAAGTGCAGGTGCTCCTTCACTAGCAAATTTGTATAGCAGTTTTCCTACTTTCCCATCACTGAACAGTGCTCTCAGCACATAGAGAAATTTGTCATCTACTGCTGGGACAGACAGTGCTATTTTTATGTGTACACTTAAACAGAGGAGCTGAACCAACGTGGCTACAAAACACAGTGATCGTTCAGCTGCCTCTAAGGCCCTGCGGAGTGATCTGCCTTCACTGAAGCCACACGCCAGTTACAGCAGTACACGTGTGAACTCTCTTGGGATGGAAAGAGTTTCTTGTTTTAAAATGGTAGGTTAGGAGTAGAGAAAAAGAGTGGCGTGTAAGGGGTCAGCTAAAACAAACTATTTCCTCTTCCTTTTGACCAAGAAATATAATACCCACATCTTTCTGAGCAGGACAAGACTGAATGAGTTTTTCTCATCAGAAATCTTGGCATTTATGTGCGTTTTCTTAACTTTAATATGTTTACATATAATTCCTTAATTTCTTTCTGAAGGACCAAAATTGCAGATAAGATATCTTGGCCTCTTTGAAGTGAATAGATGTTTCTATAAATGCAAACAGTTCAATAAATACCTAAAATCCTTTCAGGAAAATGGACTACATCTTCCAAAGTATCATTTAAATTCAAATGTCCTTTTAAAATTGAAGTTGGAATGTTCTGAGATTGATTTCAAAATCCTCAGAGAGGTCTGTAATAGTGCTCACCTGTTAGAATTAGCTCGCCTGTAAAAGTCAATCTCTTTTGTGTATTCTAAAATAACATAACTTTTGCATGTTATTTTTACCAAATATTATTGGGAGACAAAGTTGCTGAACCAACAGCACAAAGCAATTTTGATTGGATAAGATACAAATCATTTAATCAGGGAAAATATACTGACTGATGTGGACTGAGATTCCTCACTTCAGGCATTCTCACCTGAGTATTTTGAACTTATTTCATAAACTGTTCCTCTACATGTAACTAGCATCAAGAAGGCAAGATACTATAAAGAACTGATTCTAATTGCATTTTGAATTGCTCCTCCCCGTGCCTGCACACTTCACTTCATGAAGTGCAGATTGATTATTTTTCTGGCAAATTTGAAAATGCTATCTTTTAACAAAGCACGCTTCTGTAATTTTTTTTCCCTTTCTCTGGATTTTAACTTGGTCTGTTTTTGTCTTTCTCTTAATTAAATTAGACTCTTAGCCAAGCCATTGCTTTAGCCTAGGGAAAAAAGTATCCTACGTTCAGTCTACCTCCATTAATTTTGTACTCACAACCACCCTAAATAGAATAACATTGCTCTTTTTTTCTCATTAGGTTAAAAACGCCCCTTTAAAGCCTGTAGGTTATCTGAAAACATGCATTCACAACTGTGCATTTTATGCATTTGTAAATAGCCAGACATGTTTGCAAGGCTGCAGCAGAGAGCTTACCTGTCAGCAGAGAGAGCAGTGAGGGTAAACACTGACACCCCTACAGACGTGAGCTGTATGAAGGGGATAAGTTTGCATCCGATTCTGCCGAACAGCCATTCGTCAGCAAGGTACCTGCTGGCATCCACGGGCACGCAAGTCACTAAAAGCAGCAGGTCTCCCAAAGCCAAACTGGAGATGAACAAATTAGGGACATTTCTCATGGATTTCACAGTACAGAAGATCTTGATCAAAGTGATATTGCCGATAAGGCCTATCAAAATGATGATCCCGTAGATGGTGGGAATGGCATACAGGAACGCTGGGTAAAACCAGTCATCACTCAGCATGGAGAAATTTGCACTCTGGTTGGCAGAGATGTTGTAGAGGATGAAGTTATCCATCTCCAGGTCTAGCAGGAGGCACTCTCCCGATGTCATTGTCCCAATTTACTCTTCTCTGAAGCAGATTTTCCTTGACAATCTTCTAATAAAATCTTTCACTTTAGTTTTGCTGCTTTAAACAGCCTGGAGTTTATAAGTCACGCCACTTTGTGATACATCTTGAAAATAAACAAGCCAAAAAGCAAGGACACACAGTTCAACACTCGTGCTTCCATAAGTTTAGGAGAGACCATCTTTTAGTGTAGTTTGAATCCTGAAACTTGCCTTTTTTTCCTCACCGGCTCGTCTTGCTGCTAGGTATTCCTCAGCTCTAAAAGGCGATCTATCAAATTCAAAGACCAGTAAGTGGGAGGCATTTTCAAAAGAAAAGCTAAATTCCCAGCTTCAGTTTTGCCGAGTAGAACAGACTCTGAAATAAGGGAATCACAAAAAGCAAGAACTTTTGATAGTTGCTGTCATTCATATTGCAGTCCCAATCTCTTCCGGGTTTTAGCACCTGCATTTTCCAGCTGGATTTAAAATGAGGGAAAAGAGCAGCTCCTTTGACGACACGGATCCTATAGGCAGGATCTTCTGGACGTCAATTCTTCCCCTGCTTCACATGATGAGAGCAAGCTTGCTTAAATGATTACAGTAATTCTATGGAGGCTGCAGGCTAGTGCCGGAGAATGCCAGCCACCTACTGGACAATTTAATCACTGCCTGGATAAATATATATTTATATATATATAAAATCTCTGTTAACTCTTTAGATGAAAAAAAAGTACGGATTTATATGTTCTGAGATGAGGTTCACACTCTTGGCCCTCCTCTGCAAAAAAGCTTTGAAAGCTTTGTTTATTCCGTAATGCAAATAGCAGCACTACAGAAGCAAGGACGCTTCCCTAAATGAGAGCACACATGCGTTGTTTGCGCTTCAGTATTCAATTGCTTCAATGAAAGAGAATAATGACATCAAGACAAATTCATCCTCCAGGGCAAATGAGCTGAATAAGGCCAATTAAGATAAAATCAACACTGTAGTTAGTGTAGGTAAAGCAACATTGCCCTACACAGCAATAGTTAACCAGAGAATCCTGAACTCTGCACAGCTTTTTTTTTTTTTTTGCTTTTTTTTTCTTTTTTTTTGGTTAATGGTCTTTTAATTTGGAGGTAATGAAATTAGGGAATAAAGTTTACTGTTCAATGTGGTCATTTCTGCTTAGGACATACCCATTACTGTGACATCTGTATGTAATGCATGTTTAGAGGAAACAAAGGAAAAAATACCCAAGTAATAGTGTAATATGAAAATGCTCTTTTTTATAGCTTAATTTAAAACAATTATGACTGATGTCTTACTGCTTTATAACAGGTAGACTATTTATGATTATGTACAAGGACCTTCTGGGCTGTGAAGAAGTGCAGTTAGTTCAGAAGCCAGACTGCCGAATTACATTAAGCTACAATTTACTTTTGCCCTTGCAATGTTTTTACAGGCAAAAGAATATTTTACCAACTGTTACAATTCTTTGAGAGTGAGAGGGAAAGTGATTCAAATCAGATGTTAAACAGAAAAAAGAAAACTCAGTTATTTGATAAAGGAAAAATTTCAGAATGTGATCTGGAAAATACCAACTACTTGGGAGCTGTGTCCCAGAACGGGACTCTGAAAGAAAGCCATTAGTAGCTGTTTTTCCGCCTTGTTCCTGTGACCCGGGTCAGTGTTTTCAGCTGCTTTGCCGCTGTTCACTCTGAGTCAACAAAGGACTTATGTGTACCCTTAACTTTAAGTAAGGATACTTAGCGATATTTCAAATCAAATTCCCAAGAGAGTGCTGCGCTGAATGCTCAAGGGAACAGAAGGAAAATTTAAATTTCTGGTATTCTTTCAGATAAAAAAAAAAAAAAAAAAAAAAGAAGGCCAAGACCTTAGGTTGACATTGCCAGAAGAAGAGGACACAGAGCTACTGTGCACAAGGAGAAGAGCTCTGGTGGGTCCATGCCAGATGCCTGCAAAGCTGCCAGGTCGGAGCGAGCTCAGGCAGAGGCACAGCAGGACCTCTTGTGTGCACAGAGAGGGGCCCAGGAGCCCCTCACAGAGCTGACGGACGGCGTCGTGGGATGCCTCTCCTAGAAGCTCCCCCCAAATTGTTAAGAGTTCGGATGGACTCATGGGCTGCGCTCCATGGGTTTGTCCACTTGCCCCTCTTTGCTTTCCCAGCCTTGTGCTGAGGTTGAAAGGATGTTGTAGGATAAAGTGAGAGCATCTTGAACGTGACTTGAACAGCCTGGCCAGTGGTAGGTGGTGACCATGCTCTGAGCAGTAGGTTGGACTGATCATCTCTTGATGTATGTTGGACTGGTTACTCTCCAGCCTGAATGACTCTGGGATTTGATTTATAACCTCACTACTCAGAGCTGTAACAGCCCCAGATCTCATCGAAAGCCCTCATTTTTTCAAACTGAAGAGAATAGTTTGCTAGCCAAAAGCCTTCCAATATAGTCAGTAAGTCATAATTTACCATTGCTTAAATTGTTCTACTCTGAAATTTCTCATACTGTTGCACAGCAAACTATGTGGGATGAACAAAGCAGGGAAAAGAAAGTTCTCTTCTTTGCAGGTGCATGTGGGCAGATCAGCATCTCTAAATCAGTGATGGAGGGGGCTCACAGGGTCCCTGTGAGGATTTGCCTCAGCTTAATCATTGAAAGGTAGATATTTATTTCCAGGGAGCATTTCAAGCTGCATTTCTATTTTTGTTTTTGACAAAATTGTGCTTAAGATTTTAGGACAGCCTCTTTTGGCCACAAAGAATGGGAAACTGAAGAGACAAAGAGAAAAAAAAAAGGGGGGGGGGGGGGAAAATCAGGTGCTGTGAAGCTTGACATAGCTTCACATATAACATAGCTTAGTTTGCGTTATAAAAAAAGTCTTTGTTACTTGACTTAAATTTAATAGAGTGTTTTGGGCCTCTGTGGAGTACATAACTAATGCTAGCATACAGGAGATGGGTTTTATTCACAGTTAGCCCATGAACGTTCCATAAAAGTAGCTTAGAAACACTGAAGATGTTTCCCAGACATGCTTTTGTCTTATCCTAAGTTGCATATGAGAGGCTTTGTTTAATATAAATTATGTGTTTTTTTCATCACCTCACTTTTTTCCTCTAGCGTTTATATTCCATGAACAGGCAAAAAGTTTGGGCATTTGTATAAGCACAGGCACCTCAGCTGTAGTTTTTGTTTCAAGCTCCCAGGCCTCTTTCCAAAGAAGGTAAGCATCACTATCCCGATTTTACCAAAGGGGGAGCATTCATGCACAAAAAATAGAAGAGACTGGCACAAAGTTACTGAACAGGCTGTTGGCAGAGTCGTGGATAGAATAATATAGGTCTCCCAAGCCTGGTCCTGAATTACAATGTTTCTCTGTTGGAGAGTGAGAGATTACACAGATGCTTTCAATGGATATTTTTTTAAGCCCTCAACCTTTGCCCAGCCTCTAAAGGATAGCTGCAAAGAGACAAGCTCACTCCTTAATTGTGCACAACAGGGGAGATTCACAAAAGAGCTCAAAGGGTAACGTTTTCAAAAGCAATTGAAGGGTATCTGGAAGGTAATGAATTTTAGATGCCTGGGCTAACCCTCCAGGAAAAGGAGCCGGAGTTTCCGACAAATGCAATTTGCATTGAGAAAAGCGCACGAGGACTGGCTTTTCAAAGGAGCTCAGCAAGGGACGGTCACAGGCAGATTTTTAAAGAGCCACAAACACCCAGTGTACTGACATCTTTTGCAGGAACCTTCATATTTAAATAAGTTCCTCTGGAAAAAGAGTCCAGGCAGGATTTTCACAACCTCTTCTGAGGTGGAACAGCACCAGCCTGCTGCCTGGGTCTCAAGATTGGGGATTTTTACCTCCTAGAAATTAAAACATAGGATTTCTCCCAAATGGCTGAGAAACCCAGATTCTGCCAGAGACACAGGTCAGGCAAACACCTGGGAGGTGCCAGGGGCTCCGGTGCCCTGAGCTGCAGGGTGCTGTTGTGGTCACCTGCAGACTTGCTGGCTTCCAAGGCAGGGGAATGCGGGAGCTCCAAGGCTGGTGGCCTGTTCAGTGCCCTCTACACCACGTGCCTCTGCATTGGCAGGAAGAGCTCAGATAGAGACTGTCACCCTAAAAACAAATCTCTTTATCAAGGATGTTGAGTTTTCTCTCTTGCTACTTTCCTTTAGGAAGTAAAGTGGCTTTGGAGTGGTTACTTAGGTATCACTTGGAGGAATTGGGTAAACTCGACATGAAAGTCAAGTGTCAGAAGGAAAATTCTCATGCTTAGATCCTAACTATTTCCTTATGACTATGTTACTGGGACTAGGAGCCAGTGACCAGGGATCAATCTTTGCTGATCTTGTGGGATTTGATATCTGCTGCCTTATCAGTTATTCTCCTTCTGCAAACTAGACTTCATTTCCCAGAGGAAGCAAAGTGGTGGAAAACATCCTGCCTATGATGTGATCAAACAAATCTTTATTATTATTGCTGCCACACATACCAACTCACATCATGCTCTGCATCTCAGTTTGCCATTCTGTTTCAGTCATCTAAAATTCACTATAACTGTTCACAAAATAGTTGTTTCCTATCCTGGGTATTCCAGGGATCCAGTTTACAGAACAGCTTCACAGGCAATTAGCTATATTAAGACAATGTTTTGATCAGTAACCTGGGTTCAGTCTTGCATAACTAGTGGTCAGTGGACCTGGGAAGGGATCTGAATACAACCCATGGTTTAAAAATCCCCTGAGTAGATACCCTGTGCTGTTTTCCTATCAGTGTGTAAATAGAAATGAAGCAATGTCAAGTTAGCTCCTTGATCAAGCAGCCTTGCTGATGTATAGCCTGTATTGCAAATGAAGATGCAGGACACAGAATGTGAAGCACTCCCACTGTGCCTTTGAAACCATCTTATTCATCCTGAATTAGACAACTCCTTCTGTTTGCTATAGGACTGCATAAATCCTATGCTCAGTCCCAATATCCCATCACAACTAACACATGGCCCAAAGTCATCAAAAACTGACACAGCTGGAAGGGATATCGGAAACGGATGACACCTTCCTTTCTTACTGTAGGAGACTTGTTCACAGAGAAGGAAGGATTTGAAGGTGGGAACATGCAGATATTTACAGGGGCCTCCTGCCAGGCTTGAAGATAAAACACAGGCAAAAGCATAACACCATCTGAAAATGTGGCACATGTGAGATTAAAGATTTTTGTAGGCCAGGAGGGAAAAGGAACCAGCCTTTGACTGGTAAATGTTGGATGAGAACGGACCTGAGAATGAAGAGAGGTGCTCTAGAAGAGAGGACATCAGGAAAAGGTGCATGCTGGAAGAAAATTATGTGCTGGTGTGAGCCATTATCAAGGAAAAGGACCTTGGCAGCAGTCGTCTGAACATATCGGAGGGGCAAGATTGCGTTTTTCAAGTCCAGGAAAAAGAATGATTTAGTAGGCATGAATAAGTAAGTGAGAGTTTTGGTAAGAGACTGTAGCTATAATAATGATAGGAAAACAAAACAAAACAAAACTTCATGGTCATTGTACACAGAACCAAACAAAACTGAAGAAACTCCTGCAAGACAGATAGCCATGAAAGTGCAAAGAGAAATACAAATAGAAAACAGGCTCTAATGATAAAAAATCAGGAAAGGTGGCAGCAGAGAGATTTTGGTGCAGATAAAACATAAAGATGGCTCCGTTAGCCATGCTAAGGTCTGTTGGCAACTGATAATTCCCAGGGAAACACTGTGGGACAAGACTCCTGAACAGGAAAATAAGGGTAAGAATAGTGCATAATTTAAACTAGATTAGGCTAAAGAGAAATAACTAAAGACTGATGGAAGATATTTCAGTAGAGTGGAAGGACAGGAAGCCAATCTAAAAGTATGAGCTAGACTCTTTAAGTCTGTTTGAAAAGAAGATTTGAAGTCTATTCTCAGGGTAAAAGCTGAAACAGAGCTTGGGTGAAAGAAGAGTAGGTTACAGGCTACAATCTCATCCTGGCGAGACTTCTTTAAGGTGCTCTACTGCCATAGAGCTCTGGACTTAACTGGCACCATTAGAACCTGCTGGTACCTCAGTACCCATTTTAAAGACTTTACTTGAGTAGGTGAAATTTGAGTGGGGTCATTATTAGTGTTTATTTAGATAACAAGTTGATAAGGATATACAGAAATGAACATCCTGTTGAAACCTTGAGTTGTGAACATCTGCCCTTAATCAAATCATTTTGCAGCAGTATACAGGTCCTAATTTATGAGGAATGACTCTGCTGCCGTGTTCCCAGGATCAGCATTCAGGATCTACCAGACCTTGCAGATCCTTCCCTGAGGTGGAGCACGTCAAGAGTTTCAGTCCCAGCTCGCTTCCTTCCCTGCCACATCCCGATGCGCTCCTGCAGGGCCTCAGGGCTGGAACACCTTTTCTGTCAGCACTGTCACTGACAAGCAGTTCATGAAAATAGCGATTGCCGAATGTGTGTTATTCCTTCAGCTTTACAACAAAAGATGTGCAGAAGATGTCCTTTTTTCTCCTTACCTTAGTCATCATGCAACAGGACAATTCCCTAGCTAACACAAAAGGCAGACAAAAATGGCAATTTCATTATTAATAATAATAACAGTGGTACTCTGTAGGAGTGGGACAAATGAAATACCATTGTGTCAAATACATACATTAAGAAAAAAAAAAAAAGTAAAATTCATTGTCACCAAGGCTGTTTAATTTTTTTTTTAAATTAGTACTTACAAAACTACCTAGCAAAAGTCACAAAGAATTGTGCTGGAGAAACACAGCAATGTAACATTATAATTTACCATTTTTATACTCTATTTAAAGGCTGTTTCAGAAAGATTATCACATAATACAGCTGTGATGGTATGCTCCTTCCCCTGCTGCCCTCTGACCTGGCCTTTCACTCATAGGCCTGTTCAAGTGATAACCACCCATGGCAGTCATGATGTTTGCATCTGGCCAGGGTGGCACCCCTGATCTCTTCCACAATCCCTTTTGGACAATAATCATCACTATCGGTCCTGATTGCTGCATCCTGCCTAAGTCAGATTCTGGGGAGACACATAACAGCACCATAGACAAGGGCTAGCTGAGCATGTGCCAGCCAAAATTTGGATGGTATGCAGATATGAATATAAACTCATCATCTTACCTCACAAATAGCGGAGCAGCCCAGAGCCAGTTGAGCTCTTGTGCATGGCTGTAGGCAGCATGCTAAGATCCCCCGTTCAGCAGAGACACCTCTCAACATCACTGCATTCGAGCTTGATAGGTCCTTTATCAGTGGCAGATCTGCGGTAAGTGACTAATAGGGTGTTGAAAGTTTGCAACCTTTGTTAAATTTTATTTAGGATTAATTGTGCACACAATCATCTGGAACTAACTTTGGATCCAGTTGTTCCCAGATTCCTCTGAAAAAGAGTTTGGAAAGCAAGGGGGTCCATTATGAAACTTATGACTCTATGGGAGGGTTTCTTTGACGATTTGGTCTGTGCTCTATACAGTAAATAATCAAGTGTACTTTGCCATCAAATCTTGTTATACCTGTCTTATTTGCCACTGAACCTGATTCCCATATAGTTCAGTAAAACATATTACTACTTCTATCTTACGAGTGAAGTACTTCACTCATCCACAAAAATAAGCAGAGATGTTCAGTAAAAATAACTCTGAACAAATTGTTCTTCTCTACACCTAGTATTCAGTTTGCTCTCTACTATTTTGTCTTATATCAGAAGTAGAATAAATCTCAAATTAAGGCAATGATTTCCCTCTTAAGTTGAAACTGAGAATAGATACGATTGTGACAAGTGGTTTCTTGAAGTGCTAGGAAGATGAGTAAGTACTAAAAGAGGTGTAAGAGGGAGTAGTCTGCTCTAGCAATGCTCTGGATTAAGCTTCTGAGTGAATCCCAGCATCAGCCTTGCACCTATAGCATAGACCCACATCAGTATGGTGTGGCATTGTGGCTTCGTGTAGAAAAAAGTCCAAGCCCTCACAGAAATATTGAGAGCAAGAGTTTTACTTATGAGTCTTGTTATGACTTAATTATGCTTGCCTATTGAAAGCCCATGAAGAACTTGATGTGAGAAGCTATACCAGTATCATTTCTGTCATCAAGGTTCAAAGCGTGGAAGTGAGCATCCCCATGAGAGGATGCTGACGGTCATGAACCTCAGACACCTCCCTTGCCACCCTTCCTGGCCGATGTGTGTAAATGGCCACTAGAGGACATGTGTGAGGTGTTCTCTTTGCTAAGCAACACTCAGATATGGCATCTGCTTAGCATTAACATATATGCTATATATCTTGCTCCTTCCATGAGTGATCAGGGGCAGACACATGAGGATACAGGCAGTCTCAGGATCTCTTTCTGTAAATGAGAAAAAATGACAAATAATTCTATAGTGAAGGGCATTTCTGTAAATCTAAGGGGGTGGCACTCTCCTGCTGCTCAGCAGAGCTGTATTTTAAGTCTTCTTGTAAGCTTGCCTGTTCCCTTGCTAGAGGTGGTAGGACATGGACATAGCTTCCCCTGCTCCAGAGCAAACTGTACCCTGCACTTTCCTTCCTTCCTTCCTTCCTTCCTTCCTTCCTTCCTTCCTTCCTTCCTTCCTTCCTTCCTTCCTTCCTTCCTTCCTTCCTTCCTTCCTTCCTTCNCCTTCCTTCCTTCCTTCCTTCCTTCCTTCCTTCCTTCCTTCCTTCCTTCCTTCCTTCCTTCCTTCCTTCCTTCCTTCCTTCCTTCCTTCCTATTTTTTATTTTATTTCTCACAGAACATCGGGCCCTGGAGAACAGGGAAGGGTGATAATCACAGGTACTACTCCTATCACCCATCCAGAACAGGAACACTAATATCGACTGTCTCCAGGAAGCATGACCAGACTCCTTGCCTGGGGAAGACTGCAGAAGTGGGTAATTAAAGACTGTCCCTTTCCTGCAGTCAGCGTGTCTGCAGGGGAGATAAGCTGGCAGAGAACAGGTAGCAAGCACTGGAGGACAAATAAAGCTTTAGCAAGGTGACAGGAAAAAAAGAAATAGCTTAATACAAGGAGGATAGGAAGCCAGCTGTAAAAGCATCCCATGTGAGTATTTGAGATGCCTCTAGGGTAGAGAAATGACCACGAAGAGGTCAGTATGTTCACAGAAAGACACACAAAAATAGGCAAATTAGGTGACAGCAAAGTGCCCGGTTGCACAGGTTTGATGGGTGCCCTAATCTGGAGGATCCTCCTGGAAGAATGTGAGGAGCAGACAGAGGTTGGACAGAGATTCCTCTCTTGTCTCAGCTTAACTTATCTCCAAGTTTAAGTTGGTGTGCTGTGCTCCTTTACCCTTGCCACCCATTTGTAGGTTCCATCTTAGTGATTTTGGATAGCAACAGACTACGTCCCTGACTGGCTCCGTCTGAAATGAATACAAAGGCTTTGAGAACACAGCTTAGTGTGTTTGGGAAACAAAGAATGAATGCTGTTTGCTGAAAAGCAAAACCACATACCAATGGAACCTAGTCTCTAAAAATTCTTCCTATGAATTTTGGATTTTGTACCAAGAAAGGGTTTTGTTTTCTTTGTTTTGAACTGGTGTATTTTAAATTTAGTAGAATATGTAATGTTACACCTGACAAGGGGTAGGTGAAGGAAACATGGTGCAAATACCACACTAAGAAAAATGTGTGTAGACATCTAGGATGGTGCAGGACAGGCATCTCTTTTTTCCTGTTCTTGGCACAGTAGAAGAATACAATAGAAATAAAATAAGTAGCCATTTGACAAAAAGCAAGATGTTGCAAAAAACTCAACACAGAATTTGTAAATTGAAGGGATATTTCACAAAACTTGTGGTTTTACTTAGATATCAGTGAGGTTGTAGATACAGGTAATCAAACGATCCATGTGTACCTGCATCCTCTGTAAGTTGGCAGAACACAAGTACTTACAGATTAATTACAGAAAAATTGGGAAACCAAGAGTAGGAATGAGTCAGTCTTCACAGAGACAGGGCCATCGTGCAATCTATTCAATATTCAGAAGTAATCTGGTAATGGGAGTGCACTGTGAGCGGACAAAATCTGTCGATGGTCCTAAGCTATTTGAAATACTAACAATGAAAGCTGATTGTTAAAATTGGTAGATAATTTTCCCTTTTGGTTGAGTGGTTGGAGAAAAAAAAGAGAAGAAACATAATGTAATACTCACTGGAATAAATAATTTTCACTATATATATGTGTTCTTGGTGGGCTTTAAAAGACCTGTTTTCAGTAGGAAAAATCTATGAAAAGCTGTGGAGAACACTCTGGAAATATCAGCTCTTTGTACCTCAATGGATCTGAAAGTAAACAGCAAAGAAGGAACAGTGAAGAATTAAGTAGAAATGGAGTCATTCATTTAAATGTCTTGACTTCCTAACCCTTACAAATTGTAGCAATAATTGTGTTAAAGAACAGGAAATGTTCTGTGTGCCATGAAACACTTTAATCTACATTCGCCAGCAACTGTCACATGATAGTGTTTGAGGATGTTTAAAATACTTTTATTTGCGAGACAGCAGATCCTGTAACAATGCTGAAACATTGTCTGGTAGTCTTCAATTTCTAGTGCATTCTGATGTAAGTATTTATATTGAAAAACTTGTTATGTCCTATCAAAAACATGAAAGATTTTGTCACAATGTGACAACTGGACATAAATTCAGATAGCCACCATTGTTCCATTTCCACAAATATATTTTGGTAGTTCTACCCTAAGCAGAGGCAGTTAGGTATCTAAATGCTTTGTGAATTCAGTCTTCTGCAGCTGACTTCTTATTGCCAGGTAAACATCAACAGAAATAATAAAATCTACATTAAAATTTATATAATGATGTTTGGATGCTCTTGACATTCTTGTGCTAATTAACATTTTGACATAGACAAGGCTTACATGCTCTGATGTAACTTCATATTTTTTTCTCTAAAGACAAGACATGGCTTGTCTAAAGACAAGCCATGGACTTTGACGATGTGCTAACTAATGCATAACTGCCAAGAGCATCCCAACATCATCAGAATCCAACCTGAAAGGAAGGTTATGTTCTATCGGTAGTCATCCTTGGGCTCAGAAGACGAAATTGATGTTTGATATAATCAGCAGCTCATTGACACTTAAAAGCGCTCCACAGCTCTGCTCGTCGGTGAAGCTGACATTGCCTGCTAGAGATGACCTATGCTTACAGAGTCAGAATATTAGGAAAAAAAAAGAAGTCCATATCTGCTATCAGCATCAGCAGATCTTCTAATTAGTTAAACAGAAAGACAATCAAAAGGAACTGCTATTTCAGAAAAATATGGATTTTTGTGATAAAAACTTTGCTTATTCTGCTGAATGAAATCATAAATGAAATCCTATCCAGCATAAATTGAGATACTTTAGCCTTTTTTCATCTCATATGTGGACGGTATTTTGTACAATCAAAATGCAGATTTTTTTTGTTTTGTTTTTAATTTGGACACACCAGAAGCATTTCATATCAGCATTTTGCAGCAAATCCACATTAACTGACTTCAAGCCAGATGAACATGTAATTGCATTTCCCAATTTATCAGATTACCTTGCAAAAGTTTTATTACAAGAGCTAACGGACATAAGTCTATTGTAGGCTAAATCTTATGACATCTTTCATAGTGCCTTATATAACTGATTCAGAAAAAAAAAACATGATTTCATTGTGGAAAATAAAGCTACTCCCACAAAAAAGAATCAGACTCCAAACTACTCCACACAGCAAAAGACTGACGTGAAGTATAGTTTAATAACTTTTTATAATTGATTCCCAGTGAAATATTTTTGATCCATCCAGGAAAACTGGGCATTTCAGGTAGAAACATTTCAGATCCATTCAGGAAAACTGGGCATTTCAGGTTGAACCAATCCAAAATTAAAGACTTAAATGGGAGTTTCCTAGTAGGAAATTTATTTTTCTATTTTCAGTCAGAAAATATTTTTGTTACAAACAATGCTGGACTCCTATATTATGTTGTGTAGGTTGTACTGCACCTGCCCTCACTGTAGACCTGAAAGTCATCGTTCTGCTCTTGAAGAGGTAGAAGATGCAGACCCAAATGAATAAAGCTGTCTTCCCTTGAAAATAAAACTGAACTGAATAATGCAAAGAAAATGCATAGACTCTTGATTTTTTTTTTATTAACTGATTTGAATGTAGCCTGCAACAAACTGCCTTTTTATCAGTTTATGAATAGCTGAAGTAAACATTTGATAATAGTCTCAAATCATAATGATTTACTTGAGTGGATCTGACAGGAAATTTGACAGAAATGTCAAAAATAACAACTGAAATTTTGATTTCGGTGGAATTAATTAACCAATGAATACCACAAGGTAACAGGAAACAGTGGAAATTGGGGAAATTCTGGAATTTAATTGATCTTATCTTACAGTTCTGTGCATAGGCCTGGTTTTGACTGCTCCCTGACACAAGGTATCAAGGCAGCACTGACTACAATAATTCCCCTTTTTTCCAATTGCTGTATCTTCCCACCCTACTACTAAAACATGCCTCCTCCTGCTTCACATGGAGAGAGTTGAAAAAGGTGGATGAGGAAAACACAGCAGAGCTGAGAAGCAACGTGCACTGGTGTGGAGCTGGATGCGATCACCTGGTGAGTGTGACCAGGTGGGACCTCCTCGCATGGGTACTGCTGCTGCAACCCTGCCCATGTGGAAGTTCACCCTCACTGCAGGCCACCAGCTCTGCTGTTTCAGCTAAAGGAAAGATTCATCTAGGGGAAGGTAAGGCTTACTGGTCACTGACATATTATTTTTAGAGAAGTGCTTCTTATGAACAATTTCAAAAAATAAGGAGTTTGAGAGATAATCAGAAATGGTCTTGTGATTCCTCTGAGCATCTACCACGTGACTAACTAATAGGGGGAAGAGAAGGGGGAATATCTATGACTTGCAACAAACAATTAGATTAGTTACAGTGAAGGAAGAGGGAAGGTGAAGAGATTGAAAGAGATTTATAACAGTGATAGCTATTTTTTTTTTTTTTTTGTTAATACTCAGACACTGCACCAGATCAAGCTTATTCTTCTTTGGAACATATCTGCACTTGCAAGGAGAGAGAGAGAGAAAATTCTGAATTCACATAGGTTTTCTAATGGCATAAATTCTCTGAGCCCTGCATTTATCTCTGCGTCTCTGACCTCTGCATTTATAGGAGCTGCAGAGTTACAATTTAGATGCAAAACTATGTGTGCATTTAGAAAAGCTGGCTCTGGACCAAGATGAGAAAGATTGCCTTTTTACCACTTGGTAAATTAGGAAAAGCACAGTATGCTCTTCCCACTTAAATCAGTGAAGAATTCATTCATAAATATGTCCCTAAACTTCACAGACAGATCATATTACAAGAGGTTTGTAGAGAATGTGCATGCAGAAATGATTTACTAAGACATGAATTCAGCTATGTCATTCCATTGCTCCTTTGGCCACAGCTTCTTACACTGGATATTATCTATACAAAACCAGACAGACAGATCCCTGGTGTTCCCAGGATCACCATAATAGCTTAATAACAGTGTCTGCAATGCTCTATTATGACTGCCAAATGGAAAAGATCTTCCAGAAAGATGTATATACCCTCAGCTAAAATCAGCACAAAGCCAGCTCAAAACAACATCATTTATTGACAGAACTCAACAATCCTTCATAAATTTTGGTCAGTCAGTATCCTATGTTTAATTGAATTTTAAAAAATAGTAGTTGTCTGGAAAGATGGGCAAGTGAAGGGGGATTAAATGACTTTCAGTTATTTCTCAGCATACCACTGTACATTGGCAAACACCCTATTCATAAAAAACTCAAAGTGGATTCTATTATGATTCAATAGCAAGTAGAACAATTGCTTTTTCTACAGTTTCGTGGAAGTAATCCAGATCACAGTGTTTAGAAGAGATAGGCATTCAAATAAGAATTCTAACATACCAATCTGGGATTTCAGAGAAACTTTGCATAAAGAGAGGGACAAAAGCTTTTGGCAAACATTTTGAGAATCCTCTATCAAGGAATGATTCACTGCAATCATTCAGCAAGAGCTGTAGTTCTGACACCTTGTTTTGATACCTTTACATGTGCAGATAGGATATTTGGTCACTTTGGAGAGATTTTCATCGACAAAGACATCTTGTTAACTCACAACTAGCTTGCCTGTATTGTTAATCAGGATGTAGTATGCTATGCTAGAAACCATTAAAGAGCTATTAGCAACTGTCAGTAAATTTTTGCTTGCAGAGACTGACTCCAGCTGAATTAAACTGTTTTGTCTATAGTTTTACCCCTATACTTTCAGTATACATATATACAGGTCACTTTTAAAAGGGCATATCCTTTTATCAGTCATAGAGCAGGAGTTAATAATACTCACACAACACAGACCTCTAAAAGGGTAGGGAATACCCTATTTTTGAAAAAAAGGAGCACTGAATATAAAATAAAAAATCCAAGGATTTTAAACTGGTCATTGATATTCTCACTGCTAATCGAATTCCCTTCCAAACTCCCTGACCTTCATGGGAACAGCTGGCATAGGAGAAAGGCCAAGAAAATACCCTGTCATGGGCAGATGCTCTACCGTCACATGCACGATTTCACTTACAAAGCACAAGATATCACAAGTGAGTAGACTGAGCAACAATAAAGATATGGGGTATGTCTATGTGGCTGAAAGTCTTAGCTCCCCAGTCCGTTCCCAGGTTCAGGTCCACAGATTGTCCATACACGTACAGCATGTCCCCAAGGCTGAACCAACTAGTTCCATCCCATACAAAACTTTATTGAAAGGACTGCTCTCAACAGCTAGCAATGGTAAGGGTTCATAATGCATGCCTACTTTAACCCAACACAGTCAATCAACACTGTTTCTGTGAGTTTGGTACCCTCGCATGTCCTCCAAACATTCTCATGCTACTGCATCCCAGAGATTTAATAGATGTTCTTGGTGTCCTACTGTAAAAGTAGCACTCTGGTATGCTCAGTTTCAGTTCTTGCTGCCTTGCTGACTCTACAAACCGAGAAAAAGTGACATAATGCTTCTAAGGCCTTATGGACGTGAGCTGGGATTCAAAGGAGGCTTGCATCAAGTGTTGCACAGTGCAGCACCAGCTGACTTGCAGGGGGCTGACTTGAATGGCAAGGTGGTAGGCCCTGAGAAACCTGGGAGTCAGAAATTGCTTCCCAGACCAGAAGCATTTAGCAATGCAGAGAGCAGAAGAAAAACAAAAACATATTACACATTCGCAAGTCATATTATCAACTGTAAATACTGATGATCTCAAAAGGCTTCATGTACTTTTATTAAAATGAAATAAACATCAGATTCTCTTGATTGATAAACACCAAATTATTGGAGTCGTCCAAGTTATTCACTTCTCTTTAGATAAGGAAGTTGAAATCTGATATGAACATTTTCTAGACCGTGCAAAGAACGCCTCAGCCCTCAGCTTCCACATAGCATATCTTACAGGAAAGATAAGAACTTCAGCAGGCACATATTTTCCAAAGAAATTGTCAAGCAAAGTAATTCAAAATCAGAAGAGAGAGTTACTGGTCTCAGAAAAACAAGTGTGCTGTTAGAGTATTTGCCACAAAGAAAAGTCAGAGAAATATGAATAATCAATGTCTTTAAAAAAGACTACTATGCTGTCACACTGCAAACGCTTTCTAGAACTCAAGCTATCGCTGAGAGCAAGAGCATCCCTCACCCACTTCCTGTGAGGTTAAGTTTTCAGTGTAATAGTCAGATCTGTTTTTGCCAAAATATACATATTAAGACTTATGTGAATAATGCTTATGTGAATAATGTAGAAATACTAGAAAAGAGAAATAGTAGAAATAATTCAATGCTTTGCTCTCTAAATCTAAAATCTTTGTCCCTTACATGAAAAAAATCAATAGCATTGCAACATGTTTTACTGCATTAATATTTCATGCTATTTTCTCTAATAGCTGATGTAAATGGATGAATTCAAGAGAGTTAATGCAACAGAAGTAAAACGAGACTAAGCCCATAATCTCATTTGGAATAATTTAGCCAGACTACACCTAATACAGCTGTAAAGTTTAAGCCACATCTAGAAAACTCAGTAAGGATTTAATGGCTCTCTTTCAAACTCAGCCAGTCAAACAGGAGGTTTTCCATTACCTTTGCCAGGCTGAGCTGTGAACACTTTTAATTACTATCAAGTCAAAGCCCTTTTCCTGCTCTCAAAATCTTGCCTATACAGGAGACTAAAAAGTAGCAAGTTATTTGAACACAGAAAAACAAACAAACAAACAAACACTGTAGGAAAAAATCCAGTTTGAGACTTTTAAAAAAAAAAATAGAGAAGCTTTCAAATAATATCATAGTATCTCTGTGTGAGATGGGAGATCTCCTGGGCCAGCATTGCAGGTGAGGGTAATTTGCCTCACTTCCCTAGCTGTTCTTTCATTCAGAATGAATATTAAGAATGTTTACTCAGTGTTTCATAAGGATAAACTAAAAAAACCACATTTCACAAGCTGGCTGTACAGGCCAAAGGATATACTCAAAAGTGGCAGAAAATTTGCTCTGGATTTCAGTGTATCTATGTCTGTTTCTATCCTATAAAATCCAGTCTTAGAAATATAATCTCAGCATACTAGTTCCCTAAGACTGAGGAAGTCCTGAGGGGTCAAGTCCACTCAACTGAGCTTGGAGAATTGATGCAGGTGCCAGCAGTAGGTGCAGGACCCCTAAATGCTGCCTTGGAGGGGTTTTCCAAGCCTAACAGGAAGAGCGGTGGGGCTCTCCCAGAAGTCTTCAGCACTGAGTTTTTCTTCCCTGTTATTTCTTCACTTCTGAAAAATGTGACTCTCAACTTTCTGCCCCCAGGAATCACCACAGCCATTCCTTTTGGAAATAGGAGTGTTTGGTGAGAACCTGAAGAAAACATCAGCAGCAAAATGCAGACTACAGCTCAGCTAGGGTTTCATCTCTGCAGACATGAATGGAAAGCACTCTGCGCTTAAAAGTAAAGAAGAGGTTTTTGAGGCTTGTTTTGCTCCTTCACAGCACACTGAAAGAGTGGAGAGTGGAAGGTGGAAAGGGTAAACTCCCCTTAATGGGGTATGGGCCCCCACTTCACACCCAGGCAGCACCATGGCCAACCCTGACTATTTATGTTTCTCACCTTGACTTTTCATTTTCTTTCCATCCTTGAGATTTGCACTCTCTGTTAATGCCTTTGGCACTGCACCTTCCCCTAATGCAGCAGCCATTGCTCCAGCCACCCCATCAATATTAATTTCCCTCATTTTATCCTTCATGGCTGGTTCAATAGAGCCATTAACATTTTCACTGGAGTTGGCCCAAATGGCCCTAATCAAGAGGAATTGGCATGCTGGCAAGTTCTCTGCAGATATAAAACAGACCAGATACCTGTCAGGGATGATATAACATCACCTCCTCTGTAACTGACAACAGGATTTGAAAAACTACCCATTCTCTTCCCTAGGTTACTTATGTATTAGAAATAGTGGAATAGATTTTGAATGATTAGATTAAGGCCTTAGAATTCCCTTACAACACAGGGAGTGGGGAAGAAAGGGGTGAAGCCTGTTGGTTTTGCTGCCTTTGCGAAAAACATAGACCAGTCTAAGGGCTGTGGGGAAGTTTTTGACTAAAATAGGCAGAATAGGAATTAAGGGAAATAACAGACATGATCTGAAAGGCTTTTGACTTTCAGATGCAGTTCAGTGCTGAACTGCAACATTTGAACAGAAAGGATTGTTTTTCCCTTTAATGTTGACTGAGACTCTCCCTTGGATGTGGGTTAACTGTTTAATGAAAAAAAAGTCAAATTTTGAAATTTTCTAAATGTTTTCTTTTTTATTTATTTTGAAAAATAAAAATAGTTTTGTAACATTACTACATATGAATACTATGAACATTACATATAAACATTAAGGCATATTATGTTGTTTCATTCAGAACTAATAAAAAGAAAAGATGATAATAATATAAATTTAATGTATCCTGACTCCCTCTTTTACTGAAATATGGATATGTCTGAAAAATGTTAGTACTCTACATAACCTTTTGGTTATTGTTATTATATCACAGTTACAACAATGTACAACACTAGACAGGACATCTCTTAGAGACACAGGACACGATTTATGTTCCTTTTCATGGTTTATTTTTCAGACCTAAAATTGACTGAGATAGACATCTGTTTAATAATAGATCATGCACTGAAAGTTAAAAAACTTCCCTATAAATGCAATTCTTGTCACTCATTAAGGAGGGAGGAGGAAGGTTTAATTCTAGTATTGTTGATATTTGTTAGCAAGTTATAGAAATACCAGTCTCAACTAGATAAGCAGCTCTTTATCAGAGTAATTATTCAACAATTTCATGGTCATTTGAGCAAGCCCTTTGAAATATGCAGCATCTCATTTTTATGCCACTGAAGATAGCTACAGACGATGATGATGGATTGAGAGAGGGTCCAAAAATTATGCATCTCCCTGCAAGAAAATTGTCAAACGTGTGTTATACATTTGGCAGAAATGATTGTTAGAACAACAATTCATGCTTTATACGAGATTCAAAGAACAAAAAAGAACTATATCAGAATAGTCGTAAATAAAAATAGTAACTTTCTGGAAATAGAGATTCTTCTTCTTTTGAAAAAAAAAGTATAAAAGCTGTAAGCAATTAACGTAATGCATGGTCTGTCAAGCTCTCCTCCTGCTATATTGAATCAGGAGTCTCTTCTCCAAGTTTCATGCTCAGTGACATCCTACCTTTCTTTTTCCATGACTCTACTTCAGCTCTCTGAGAGCTTCTGGTCCTGTATACATGTCAAGCACAGTCATGCTCCTTCTGGACAGGTTTTAAAGTATGTAGTTCTGAATGATGTGAAGATTAAGAAGTGAGTCAAGAGATAGCATCCATCTGACATGGACATATTAGAGCCTAAAGAAGTTTGGGCTAGGAACAGTATGACATGTCATACTGACATAATCATGCTTTCATATTTTACTGTTCTTTCTACTAAAGATAACACAGTTTCTTGGGCTAGACTGCACTGTCTTTACTCATGTTGGTTGATGCCTTCACAAAATTACAGAACGGTTGAAATTGGAAGGAACCTTTGGAGATCATCTCTACATTGGGCTTGTTCCAGCACCAATATATTCCTTCAACAAAGGCAAGTGCAGAATCCTGCACCTAGGGAGGGGTAACCCCTGATACCAGGACAGGCTAGGAGTACTGTACATCACACTGATGGACAGCAGTGATGGGAGGTTGCAGTGATTGATAGCAGCTGTGCAGAGGACTTAGAGGTCCTGGTGAACAGCAAATTGATTGTGAGTCAGTAGTCTACCCTTGTGGCCAAGAAGGCCATGGGATCCTGGCATTTGGAGGAGTGTTGCCAGCAGGTCGAGGGAGAGGATCCTACCCCTCTGCTCAGCTCTGGTGAGGCCACATCTAGAATATTGGGTGCAGTTCTGGGCTTCCCAATACAAGAGGGACATGTAGCTTCTAGAGAGGGTCCAGTGTAGAGTTATGAAGATGATCAGAGACCTATCCTGTGAGGAGGGGCTGAGAGAGCTGGGCCTGTTCGGCCTAAAGAAGAGAGAACTGAGAGGTGATCTTATCAATGTATATAAGTATCTGAAGGGAGGGTGTCAAGAGGGCCAGACTCTTTTCAGTGGTCAATGATAGGACAAGAGGCAACAGTCACAAACTGAAGCACAGGAAGGTCTGCCTGAGTTTGGGGGCAAACTTGTCTGTGAGGGTGACAGAGCACTGGAGCAGACTGCCCAGAGAGATCGCAGATTTCTCCTTCTCTGGAGACATTCAAAACCTGCCTAGATGAGTTCCTATGCAACGTGGTCTAGGTGACCTGCTTGTGCAGGGTGGTAGTACTAGCTGATCTCCCAAAGTCCCTTCCATCCTTAATTATTCTGTGACTCTCTGAGAAAAATACAACAGTTTTTTTTTTTTTTTGTATGTGTGTATGAATTGAGATTAGTCAAACAAATAAGCCATCTAGCACTGATTTTATGCCCATGTTAGCTGACTTTAACTCTCATGATTAGTCAGCAGAAACTCATGACACTCTGTAACGAGTCAGAGTATTTAGGTCAATTCTTCTTTTGCAAAAGTAGATAGTAAAATATAATCTATGGCAATTTTCACCAATATGTTCTTATTCTTTTACATTCCCTCAATAGAATTAAAGATAAACTTACTCTCATAAACAGCTATTCAGCAGAAGTCATCTTGCATTCAGCTAAAGAAATCTCTAATGCCAGTATTTAAAGGCAAGTAAAGAGTATATGAAGTTTGGAAAGAAGAATATTTAGCTCTAGCTTCCACTGATCTCTCAATAACTGTAATCAGAAAAAACATTACATAGTTAAGATGACTGCTTTGCAATGTTATATATTCTGAATTCTGATTTAGATCAGTGAGATTTGGGGGTGCCCAACACTTTGTAGAATAAAACAAAAAGTCTTCCTTTTAGAAGCATATACTAAACATTATCCATGGATGAATCAAGATGCATTTTTAATTCAGATTACCTCCCAGCCTTGTCTGGAGAAGGTCAACACTTCAGGGTGCAGGCACATCCTGCAGGATGGGCCAGAGCACACTCAGCCTCAGGATACTGGAGGGGGTGAGTGGTCTGGCCCAGGGAGAGACCCTGAAGTTTTCAGTATATCTGAGACTGCCTTATGCTACAGGGCTTGAGCCCTGGGGATGCCAAGGCCTCTGGGCTGTCACTCTCGACTGCTGCAATAGTCCGTGCACAGGAGGCATGTCAGAAAGGCTGAAGAAAGTGCTTCAGCTTTCTGAGGTATAGAAAAGCCTCCAGCACCTGACCGGACCTGTGGCAAGCGTGTTGTCTCCTTACATCCCAGCAAGTATTGCCTTTACTTCCCTATGTCATAACTGTCCCTCAGAGGCTGGAAGTTGCCCATTGGGAGACCTCATTAAGGGTGAACATGGGCAGGAAGCGGGACCTCTCAAGAGGAAGATCTCTTGGGGAAGAGATCTAGCAAAAGGCAAGGAGGATAAGAGGTTGCACAACTCCAGAGCATCAGAGGAAAGGGCAATTATGCTGAGCACCTTTTGTGCTCTGCTTCTGGTGCTATGGTGTTTTCCTCATGATTTCCATGATGGTAGTAGGGAAAAGAAGTAGCTGCATTACCTGGACTAACTGCACAACAAAATAACTACCCCTTCAGGAACTGCATCTCCAGTATCTCCAGCCAAGCTGTGAGTTCTGGATGTGCCTTGAAGTTTCTTTTCCAACAGCAATTAATCCTCTGATAAAAACCAGTCTTTTAATAACCATTTTTTTTTCCTTTTCACTCTGCTGCCTTTGGAGCAAGGCTATAAATCATACTAAATGCCTTCCCATTATGTAAATTGGCTCCTTTGCAGAACATTTTCACTCAGCATAAACAAAGCAATTATGCTCTTTGATGACTGCCCAAAATTGCTATTTCTTTTACCCTTTCCAAAGGGATATCTTTTACTTTTCTCATTCTTTCACTTGTGTTATACATCAAATAAGAATGTTCTGCTGACAGCACATTCCTGAAGCATCTGTCTTTAGCTCCGCTCCTAACACATGTCCTGTCCTTTCCACCACTCCATTCAATCTTCTTTTCTGGTCCTGCACTCACTTCATGGATTTGGGGATACTCTCCATTAAAGTCTCTCCTTCCTTCCTTCCTTCCTTCCTTCCTTCCTTCCTTCCTTCCTTCCTTCCTTCCTTCCTTCCTTCCTTCCTTCCTTCCTTCCTTCCTTCCTTCC